>NW_010584683.1:128770-161686 GCF_000705375.1 Tinamus guttatus | reverse complement strand
CACTGTTATTCAGCCTTCCTTTGCCATCGTGAGCTGCTGGGCTGCGTCACAGTAAATTCTGCTATGGGGAAAACATAGCTTTCAGGGAAAGCAGCTGGTTGCCAGCCTTGTTCATGGTAACAGAGCATAACACAAATGAAAAAGGCCTAGAAATAATCATTTAAGTTTACTGCACTCCAGAATGTGCTATCCTTCTGCCTCTAACATCACATTCTAATGTAGACATCTTTTCTCCAAGAGTAAAGAGAGAGCTGAGTGTTGCTTTCTCCCACTCACCAGGCTGGTTACCTTCACTCCTCTGCCTCTCCCTCTAATGCAGAAGGCTCAAGGACCTAAGCTGGGATCCTTAGGAAACAATAAAAAGAAGATTGTTGTTCTTACGGATGTAGTGTGGCTGGAGAATTTTTGACACCTGGCATAACATCCTTAAAGGCTCAAGTTTGAAAGAGTCACTTTTCTTGAAGGTACAAAATCCTGTGACAAGCTAGTAACAAAGTTTCCCATATAAGTGTCATAAAGTCTTTATCCCATTCTGTATTGCTCTCTAATTCATGACATTCATTTCTTAATATAATAAAATTATTTACAAAAATGTTAGAGTTCTATATTTCGACTGTGAAACTGTGCTCTTCATCTTAAAAAAAAAAAAAGTCATCTCAGTCCTGGCTCAAAAATCGTGCATATCACAAAATGATGGCTGTGCTTATTTGTTTGTTGATTCTGTTTGATTCCACCATGTATACCCCTCCTAAGGAGTATTCCACAACAGCTCAAGTGAAGACTTTCATGATAATGAGTGCCTCTACATCGTTTAGAATATATCCTCCTGTTTGAAAAGTTTGTCTTTCGGTCAAAACCAAGAAGCATATGACTTAGATGACCAGAGATATGGTGTAAATAACAAATGGTGTATATATAAAAAAAGCCTTTCATATGTCTCTAAATGGATTCAAACCATTCATCCAGGTTCTTTAGCACCTGGAAATTAATAACTATCATTTGCAAAAATTAAGACTTGCATCTCAGAAATAAAAAGGGCTTCATTTTTTTCTATTCCTCATAGGGCAGATGTTCCAGACCCCTGATCATCCTTGTAGCCCTGCGCTGGACTCTCTCCAGCAGGAGAGAGGAGGAGGCAGGGTGTTTTCTTTGTGACTAAAGTCACATATGAGTTTAAGATACTAGATACTGCATTGTTGAGAAGAGGCTTGTGAGCAAGGCAGGAGAGTCATTGTCTGCTGCAGCTTCTGTTGTGGAAAGTGCTGTGGCATATAATGAAACATATAGATGATAGGTACGATATAGTTTTACTGACTTGTGCTTAGTACATTTGTGGTCTCCTTTTCCAAATGGAGCTGCTCAGCCAAACGAAAGAGGTTGCAAGGAGAAACTTTACCCCGTTTCTCCTGTGGTCCTATGTTGTCATTCTGTGTTGTTTGAATGGTAGCTATATTACGGGAAATGATTTCAGGAAAGCTTTAGTCATTTTGGATTTTTTTCCCCCTGTATTATAGAGGTAATTTGTCTTATCCCTTCATCTCCAGCTAGATACGTTAGGTATCACAAAAGCAATAGGGCAAAGATTAGGAAAAAAGAATTTAACTTAAGCATTATAAAATGCTTACAAATTAGGTGTGCGAGTGAATCTATGTATGTTTAAACACATATATAAACATGCTTTTAAATACGTATGTGTAAAAATAAGATTGCCTAGTTGTTGACATATATGCCTGCATGAGTTTGTATAACATTGTTGGAATGTGTGTATGCATATATATATGAATATACATATATACATATAAAATATGTGAAATGTATTCATATAGTCACTGATTTTATCTAGTAACAGGCTTATAAATGAGCTTTACATGTAATATTAAGAAACCTGCTTTCTTTTCCAAAACAGTAAATTTCCTTATCTCCTAATGCAAAATTGAAATTTCACATGAATTTAAAGACAAATTTTACAATCAAGACTGGACCTTGAGCTTCTGCAATTTTAAGGGAGAGTGTTATATCTGTAATAGAGAGAGGGGAAAAAAGTATTTCATTATCTGGAAAGAAGTACTTGTTTGAAGGTGCAGGGACTGGAGAATGTTAATCTAATTCTTTGGGTGGAAAGGTTAGTCAGCAGGAGATGCTAATGTAGGACACTTAAAATTACTTATGTGAAAAATTAGGTTTGAGTACACATGTATGATTTATTACATGCTTATTCTTTTCATATACATGACATATGGTGCTTTCTGAAACAGGTATTATTAACAGATGAATCTGGCTGACCAAGAAAGGTTGTGGCTTTATAAATTTTATCCTAGCAAGTTTCAGCTTTTGATAGCTGTTAAGAAAAAAAATCCTGAGAAATGCAGCTCACCTGTTTGCACCTCTTAGGGCATTACCTTTTGCAAACAACTTGCGAAAGGGGAAAATAGTAACAGTGGATGCCATAATCTGTGGGTATGCAAGGACACTTGTTCCCCACCTTTTGGGCCTGGTGTCATCCAGAGGCAGATGGATTCCCCCTGGGATCCGATACAACAAAGACTGTTGCCGATCTTTTTTTCATCAAAGCCTGCTCTAACCCACTCTGATCCCTGTTGCCCTTGGAGACCATCTTCACTGGAAGGAGGAGTTGAGGGAGCTATCCTTTTCCTTGCTTTGTGAGGGGTGTGAAAAGCCCCTTTCTGGGCATTTAAAGGGAAGACCTCGTGTATCCTTGGGTCAACTCTGTACCATTATAAATAGGCTGTTGTAAACAGGAGGACAAATGACTGTGACTTGTTCCAGACAGACATACAGTACGTGCAGTTTAGCAGGCGGCATTCTGAGTCACTGTATGCAAAATAAGTTTCCCGTGAGACTTTGCGATAAAAAAGAAGCAAGCAACTTGTTATTTCGGTAACATGAGTCGCTGTGCTGTGTAAACTAAAGCTACCCCAAAAGCCACCCATAACCCAGGCCATCCACTGTCCACAGCTTCCGCTTGCTCTCAGATCACTGAACAGGCTGGAATTCCCAAGAGCTTCTCTGCCATCTTGATTTGGACATCTTTTGAGTTTGGTTTAACTAGAAAATGACCTGGTGAAAAAATAGCCTATCCTAAGTAGGAAAGGAAAAATTAACCACCATTGAGTCAGATTCACAGTATAGACTTGCTGCTGCTCTGCATTTTGGCAGGACTTCCTAGCTGTCCAAGGCCTCCTCACTGCTTAAATTGTCAAAGGCCCCCTCAGAGTGCCTCTCTTTAACCAAGGAGGGGGAAGCAGAGAACTTATTCACTGAGGAAATATCATCAGAAATGGTGCATGATGCCTAGCTCCTGAGCAAGGAGCAGTCAGAAGAACTTGTACAGGCTGCTCTTGTCCACCTTGCTGGTGGACAAGATGTCCACCCATGCAAGGCCAGAGTTTGTGCCCTCATACACAAAGGAAGCTGCCAGAAAGTTACATATAGGAAGGCACAAATCTAAGAGCCCATTCCAGCAAAGAAACATTCTCCGTTGTGAGTGCACATCTGACCAGCCCATATGAAAGTTTTTTTTCCCTCTGTGCAAGCACAAATGCAATTAGGAAACCTGTGGTTTCTCCTGACCTTGCCATTCTGACAGTCTGGGAGAGGGAAGTGAAGCGAACGCAGGGAGCCACTGGGCTAGCGATGATCGGCAGCCCCACGCCAAGCGTCTCTGCGGTCAAGGAGGGCGCACCAGGCGCTGAGGTCTCACCTCACGCCACAAACTGCGGCATCTGAGCGCTCGCAGGCACCCCGCGCGCTGTCAGTCACACCCCGACTGCCAGCACCGCCTCCACAAGCACTTACTTCCCCTTGCGGCCTTTCCTGGAGTGGTGTGAGTCAAAGAGGATAGGAAATAGGAGTTAACTAAAGGTGAGGTTGTGAGACTGAGAGAGGTTACCATAACAAATGCAAGGTAAAAGTAAACACACAAATTGCAGGCCAAATACAGTGGTGGCAAGTGACACTGATAGTGCTGAGGGAGATGAGTAGGAACAGAAGAAAAAGAGTATTAGAGGGTATTCATAAAGTATGTGTATGAGAATTGAAAACAAATGGAAGGTTAAGATGAAGAATAAAACTGAATGGAGAGGGACAAAACAAAGAGACATAAAAGGACAGGCAGAAGGAAAAGACTGGGAAAAGGAGGAATGTGATGGCCTGGGCAAGTACAATTTACAATACCTTCTTTCATGAGACCACCTACGCAAAGAGGTCGTTAAGATTTTTGAAACCTTCAAAAGGGATTAAATAGCTAATATTCATGGCAATAAAATGGTACTTGTGATTGTAACGTACTGATCTGGTTTTAAAAATTCTTCCCTCTGTAGTATAGTAACACTAGCAGGAGCTGCATGGCTTTAAGCCCTACAAATCAGAGTTAGCATAGACGACCCCAGCACTTCATTAAACACTAATGGTTATACTGCTCAATATGAATGTATCCCAAGAGCCTGGATTTTTTTTTCTCAAAAATGTGCGTATGTGTGTATATATGCATGTGTGCCCTACAGGGCATAGAGACCTTTTCATACAACTTGCTGGAAATATCCCGTTCAAAGATTGTGGTTCAGCTGCTGAAGTCTCTGCCCAGAAAGCTCTGTTCAGAACACATGCGTGCTGTGATGTAAAGATCCCTGAATTCAGGGTACAGGTAGGTCAGATTAGGTGCCTGCAATTAATGGATTTTTATTACTTTAATTTCTGTTTGTTTTTCTATAAAACAGATGACCATGCTGTATTTTCTGAAAGGGATGTTCTGAAGGTTAATGAACGATTCAAGCCACAGATTGCTTCTAGGTTTTAAATGGAGAGCTGATTAGCCGCTGGGCAGTCCCTTACGAAGTTAGGGATCTTTTCTTACCTTGGATTTTGCCTAATCTGTGCCATTCACGGAGACCCAAAACAAAAGTATTAATGTGTTCCCTGAAAAAAAGCAGTGGTAGAAAAGTATTTTGGGGGGATGGAGGATTGGATGCAAGTAAGAGGAACTTCCACAGGGGAAATTCTCAAAAGAAATGCAGCAAATGGAGGCAGCTCATCTCCAACTTTGCAAAAGGATTCATGAGAACTGAAAAACACACTCCTCTCGAGCCCTGTAACCTGTCAACAGCAGGAAAATTATTAAAGTGACAGCAAATTCTTTCTCAGTATATTGCATCTAGCAGTACCAAAACATGGAACAATACTGATTTTCTACTGCTTTGTCTCCTTTGTAGTCAGTGAATCCCATGCAAAATGGATCAGCTGGGGCTTTAGGTAGTGAGCTATTCCCCTTCTTTTACACAGATATAAATAATTGCATCAGGTAGCAAGCAGTGAAGGATGCTTTCCTTTAATATCCTAAAAACTGCAGTGGACCCTCAGGCTGAAGCCTCTTGTGCTAAGTTTCAAAGGACAACAAAAATGTGATGACAGTTGCCCTGCTCTGAAATAGAAGGTTTATTGTGTACAGCCAGGGCAGATGCTCACTTAGCTGTAACTGAGCTGCTAAAACAAAAGCTGTGTTTACCTGCTGCTTCCCAGCAGATCTGAGCTCTCACAGATCTGTTAGCAGCAAGGCAAGAGAAGCCCTGTGCATGCTTTAGGTTTAATGGCTTACTTCTTGGTCAGCCCAAAACACTGCTCTGGGAGGTGAAAAGGAGGTGAAAATAGACTCTCTTCAGGCAAAAATCATCTCTGGACCATGAAAAACACTGTGAACGGGAAAAGGTTCATCAGAAGAGTGTCAAAAGGAGAATTACAACAAGGGTCAATAGAGAACTGTGGACATAATCTGCCAGATTTAACAGAACATTAATTCAACATACCGGGCTTTAAAACCAAGATTTTCTTTAGATGATGTTGCAGGAATATTAGTGAAGAGTGTAAATCAGAGCTCAGCTGATGAGTCCAAGCATCTGTGGCATGATTAATTTCTGTAAATGTAAATGGTAAGAGGATTGCTCAGTAAAAACTAACCTGTTACGTTCTGCTTTAAAATAGCCCGTTTTAGAACCAGTTGTTATTCAATACATAAGCACGTAGGTTTCCATTAGCATCATGAGGATAACTTCATGCATATTCCAGGGAAAAATTGGCCCCAAATGTTCTGTAATTAAGTTTCTATGGCTCACACTGCAAGCTTGTGTTCTGGATAACCTACTTAAGACTGTCAGCATTTAAAAGGCCACAACTGGGGACCTAGTGTTAATGCCACATTAACCCTTCTGCTCAGGGAGTCAGATTTTCCCGCTTTAACACCTGTTGTCGCCAGCAGTAGATTCACCTACGCTGACAGTGCACAGAAGGTGAGATACCCAAGGGAGGTTTGAGATCTTTGCCGACGAGCCTCTTTCTGGGAGGACCAGACGTTGTGTTGGGTGCTGCCATGCTCACTGCCGCTGCTACTGCATGAAAAAAAACGTCTTTATGTATCACAGCCAACTAGATCTGATAATAATGTAATAATGTAAGGGTCTTTTGAAATGTCCTAACCTCACGTTTGGATCCTCCAGCATCTTTTGTGTTAGCAGGAGCTGAACCAGATGTAAATGATGGATTAGGTAGTCTAATACCTACTTTGGAGGGTAGAAAATAATTTGGATGTTCAATGGTGATACCTGAAAATTGAGATCTCCTTCCCTTTGGCTAGATTTTTTGTTGTTCTTCTTTTAGAAATCCTATAAGACTTAGAGGTATAGATGCTTTCTGAATATGGAACCATTGGGTTGTTTATATTAGTGTTTGGGTGAAAATTGCAAGTCTTTCTGGTTGTGGACCGTGACATGATTATCTCGGTAGGGGATGGTTTCGAAATTTAAGCTCAAATACAGAGCAACTTCTGGTTTGTACAGTATTTTCGATGTCATGGGATATGATATATTTATAACCTGTGGATGGCACTGACTTCCAGGTGTAATTTAGGAGATGATTTTTGCCCTTTTCATGGGCTTTATGGGTTTTGGCCTCTTTCTTAGTAGCTGAATTTTCTTGATGAGCTCAGCCACTCATTCTCTTGCGCTCCATATCTCACTAGTGAGACACAGTAGTCACATCAGTGTTTTTCCCCTTTCCTTGCAGAACAGTGAAGGTTGTTGTATTTGTGGGGAGAGACCTAGTCAGACTTTTTGTGTGGAAGAGTGAACTGAAGAGGGGGCTATGTAAACTGAGGAAGGGAGGCCAAGCTTGTTTCTGTGAGTTGAAAGACTTTTTAAAGTGGGAATATAAGGCAAAGGCAGTCTGTTGTTTGTATGTGTTTTTGAAGACCAATTTACGTATACACATCAAGGTTTTAGGTAGGCTTATTTTATAATTCTTGACAAATTAAAAAATAATAACCTCTATGAGTTAAGAGAGTTGTCCTAAGTATTGTCAAAGTGATAAAGATCACACAATTTTAAGCAGTTTCAGTTACTAGTGCCTGTAGTGCTCTGCTGGGCATTCAGAAAAGCTGTCGGTCACGTCAGCCATGCCCACAGCATTAGGAGTACTGGACAGGCTGGAGGTAATCAAAATGTCCTATCTATAAGGACTTATAGTATTCACTATTTTGCACCAGGGGGAGTCAGCAGTACTGCATTTCCTCCTCTTGTTTAAGTATTATTCCAACCAGCATTGGTCTGACAATAGCTTGGAAGGTCCTTTCATGCCACACATCATATGTATGGCATCACCTCATATGAGAGGTTGTAGGACACAGAGTCTGTAGAAGCTGAGGTAAGCGATAATTTTTTACAAATACCTTGTGAGTGCAGAGGACAGGTTATCAACGTGTTTCAGCTGGAAAGTAAAGCCACAGCTTTGAGCCACTTCAGTCACAGGACCCCACAGTACCAGGCAGACACACATGGTGGGCTCGTCTTCTGTTTCACAGGCTCAGCAGGGATTCCTTGCTGTTCTTCTAAGCGGAGATGTATTTGGCTCTGTAGAAGGATAGGTACACACGGTTAGTTAGCAAGGGATTGCAGAAAGCTAGTCAGTCACCCATGCTGGGGCTTGACGATACATGGGCTTCAGGGGCCAAACAAGTTAAAATGATTTCCTCAGGCTTGCCAACACATCACGGTTCACAGCTCCCTTGCTTGTGCCAACACAGCTGTTTGTGGAGTTGGGCTATGGACAAAGGGAACTGATTTTTCTTTAAATCATGTATTGTTGGAGGGATTGCAATGGGCTGATTAATAAGGTAAATACCTTCCAACAGTGCTTCTGAAATCAGTTTCACTGGGCTTTCAGCCTCAGGCCAGGATTAGCAGAAGAATTGGTAGCGCGTTCACATTTACCTTTAGGAGCAGGGAGCACCTCAATTTCTCCAAAGATGTATTTTAATGCTGAACTCAAAGTCAAGCTCCTGAAGGTAGAGCCAAAGGGTAGGAGTCCTCCAGAGATCATATGTGAGCCTGCAAGGAAGATTAGCAGAAGAATAACTCACTGTTAAGCTAGAATTTGTATAATGTCAGGTGAAACTTCTCAAAAATTTCCATTACATCATCGAAGGATCCCACAGTCAGCAGAGCTGTACTCCTAAGACCTTAGACTGTGACAGCACTGTCAGGAAGGGGCTGCTTTGGTGGTGCTAGATCTGAAATAGTTCTTTGTGTGTAAGGCCAAAGAGGGTGTTAACTCATTTGGTGTCTTTGGTTCAGAGAAGGTTTCCTTCCTATCCTTGGTTCTAAAAATGAAGAAAGACTAACACTCAAAGGAATATACCACTAACATTGTTCTTCTCTTTGATAAGATCACTGTTATAAAGTCAAAGTTTATTTTTCTTAATGAAAACTGCCAGCAAAATCAAGTTCATTGCTCTGCCTCTACCTTCCCTCTGCTTCTCACCTGTTAGTTCTTTACTTTCCAGTTAAAAAAGCTAAGAATTATTTGCAGTGCAGGCTGCAATCAGGCAGGATCTGGTTTGTTTTATGTAATAGCTTTTCTGTCCAAGGTTTAGCTAGTGGTTTTCCTGACTGCTGTCTTTGCTGCTGGGGGGGGTTCCGGATGGAGAGTGACAGTAGCCTTCCATCTCATCACTTCCAGACACCCGGCTTCCCTCCACTCCCAGGCCTTGCATGGCCCTGTCATACTTTTTTTCTGTGTGTGCAGCTTTTTGCACTATTTTGGTACTCAGGTAATAAGAGGGATTTTGTTTTCTTCCTTCCTTCCTTTCTCTTCCTTTCTCTTCCTTTCTCTAGCTTAAATCCACTGTTCAATAGATTGGAAGAGTGCAACACTCTTCTTGTGTCTTCATCTTTCTGTCATTGATTTTCCTAGATCTTATAGAGAGAGATCTAGCTCTCTTTTTGTATGGTCAAGTTTCTAGATTTATGATGCAGTTTCCTACACTGTCCCTTACCTCATATATTCTTTTAAGCAATTTTCCCCACTTAATTGTCATTTCTTTTGCTTGATCCATAGACACAGCTTTCTTCATGCACTGGATTGTCTGCTCTGCTGTTTGGCTTCTCCTCATTGCACCATCTGAGGCTAAAAGAACCGTTTCCTGAACTCTCTAGGATTTGCTCCTTGCCTGTCTCCTCCTTTCTCCTTGCACCACTCTAACGCATGGCATTATCCCCCGGACATGAATCTAGTCTCCTTCTGGTTAATCGTCATTTAACTGCCTAAGTGTGTTTCATGGGTTCCCATATTTTTAAGGATGTTTTTTAGGCCAGAAAAACACAGTGTACATTGGAGTCATCAAACTGGAAAAACAATCAAGCGCTGCTCAAGCCATCTCCCCAGAGCCAGTGAAGGATTGTGTCTGCATCACATGTCTTGTGTTTTGTCTAGGGCAGTTTTAAATACACAAGCAACCTTCAGTTCCTTCCCTGGGGACACTGCTCTTCAGGCTCACACCATTTGCTCCCTGCAATTTCAGCTTTGTATTGCTGCTCTTGATTTGAGCTATATGCCTCTTTATTATTAGCTACCCTCTTTATTTTTTTTTTTTTTTTTTTTTTGGGCATTTGCACCTTTTAATTCTTGCAGCTTGTTTTCATGTCTTTTCATCTTTTCCTTCCTCCGTGCGTAACTGGGCTATACAGATGTGGCGCTCATTTTTTTTTTTTTCTCCTAACCACTCAGTGTTTCCACCGCCCTGGTCATTTTGGTGGTTCTCCTCTGAACTCTGTCCAGTCCCTCTCTTGGGGAAGCGTCCCCAGACAAATGTCACATTCCAGGTGATTTCAGCTCAGCATGTAGACGGAGAGACTGTTGCTGTGGCTCACCGTTATGTGATGTGATTACTTAGCTTTTAATGGTACTGATTTGTCTTGACTTTTCTCTGTGTGTGTTTGGTCTAGACTGTGGCCATCACCCATGGCTCTTAAAAGAGACGATTTTACAGCCTCCAGGCTGATTCTGTGGATCTAAATTTATTAATTTTCCTTCCCTTCCTTTTTTTCCTTCCAAGTTTAATCATCACAGACCTCGTGGTATTATCCTGTGTTTCAGTTACTGCAGTTGGACAGGTCAGCTACACCTGCTTTTGGAGCCGATCCCGGGGGCTGGAATTTTGAGACTACCTGCCCCAATGTGTAGCAAATGCTGGCAATCACCTTAGCTGTCTAAGTGAATCCAAGCCAGTGAAGTACACTTGTCTGAAAATGTTAGTGTGAGTCATCCTGTCCTGCAGTGAGGCTTCAGAAGATTAGGTCTTAAAGAAACATGAAGCTGCTGCAAAATGCTGCATCTGGCACTTCTCCCCACAAGTTTGGATGACTTGAACATAGATGTTTGACTTTTTGCTGTACACGCACACACACACGCACACATAAGGAAACGAAAAACCCCACATATCTAGCTGCCTAAGAACATTTGATAGTGAATTCTGATACCAATATTGTTCTTTCAGTGCAAGACTTTACATCAGATTGAAATAAACAATCTGAGCAGCTTCTTAAAATCCAGGGAATGTGAAAGGCGAAACTTTCTCTCCGCAGCGCTTGACACCAAGTTGATCTATTTGGTCCATTTGTCAATTAGATAGTTTGACTGTCATTATTGTGATGATCATTGGTGTCGTCATGATAACACACGTTGTAAGTACCTTAAATATTTACACCTGCTGTGTGTATATGCAGATACAAAAAGGCTCGCGTGTGTCTGTATGTCCAGGGTGGTTGGGACTCCTGCTTAGCTCCACACAGGTACTTGTCCTAGTGTAACCTTTGTACTAACTGTAGTGTCAGGACCCCTGTGCTAATTGCAGCTTGGTATTGAAAAGCCAGAATTTATGTCCTTGTTAGTGAAGCCTATTCTGGATAAGATAAGAAAAAGACACGTACATTCCTCTGTCTCTGCTATCTACTCACTTTGATAATGCAAGATAAGAAAAAAACAAGTGTGCAGAATAGTGTGGAAGGCACCACAACATGTATTTGTAGCTGCTTGTTTGAAATGCATGTTGGGCTTTCACCATCCTACAGCTAAGACTGCTGCAGTAGTCTATTTGAGTTGGTAATATATCACTCCCTGTTTCTTTTGGTAGAATACCTTCTTAGGAAATTAATCCAAGTTTGTGCAGGTCTCTCTGTTAAGGTTTTTTCTTTAGGATTAACTCTTATTAGAGACACAGTTGCTACAATGATGCATGCTATTAAAGCAGTATCGGTGGATAGATTTGATCCAACAGGTCTTAGTTCTGGCAGCCTGGCATCTGCCATTTGCAATGTGCAGCTAAGTAAAATGCACTGGAAAAATCATGTCAGATCAGAGTAATTTTGTTTTGTTCTTCTAGCTTCCTTGCTTTTAGCGTTCTCATTCTGTATCTCTGTTTATTTCTCTCTAACCTAGTTTATGAAGTTCATCCATCCAGGGCTACTCTACCACGTTTACTATTACAATGCTCAAGAGTTTTAGAGTCAGGCCCATTTTAAACACAAACAAAGCAAATCGTTGCCCATGGCTGTGGACCAATGGGACTACAAATAGTAACACAGAGGTTGAATAGCAGGTCCTCAGAGTCTTCCAGCAGTAGATTTGGCTTCTTGCCTGACCTGCTGCTGGTGCAAGGGGAGAACAAGGGAGATGTGGTTGGTCACAACATCTCCTATGTTCCCTGTAGACCAGGGAACCTGGCCTACTTCTTATTTCCTTGCTGGGAATGGGTGCACACCTGCAGTGTCCCAACACTGCCATCCAGCACAGAGTGAGGCTGAGCAAGGATGCAGCAAAGACAGAGCTCCCCACTGCCATTTCCTCTCTAGTTCTTGAACTATTTCAGTATGGGGGGAGGTGGTCATGCTGGAGGAATTTGCTGGGAATTTTGCCTATTGGGCAACCTTAAGCCTCTTCTGGAAAAAAAAAAGCAGAAAAAAAGAAAAAAAAAAGGAAGTGATTTGATTTTTTTTTCTCCGTGGTTCCTAGGATAGCGTTGATTTATGACATCTTATTTTTAACCAGTTTCCACATCTTCTCATTCCCTTGTGTTTCTGCTTCCTTGTAATAGTGTCTACGTAAAGAGCTGAGAGCTAAGTGTGTTTTCAACACTCCTGAATTAAGCTTTCTAAGATGCCTATGAAGCTGATCTGTTATTATCTTGATTGGTCTTATGGAGTAGCTGAAGCATGAAGCAGTGAAATATCTTTCTCAAGGCCAAGGATAGATTCCCCAGAAGAGGTGTAAATAGGACCCAGATTTCTGGATTCCTCGTGCTGTTCTTTAAAATAAATAAAATTCCCTTTTGACTTCTGAAGATGCTCTTTGATGATGGTGACGACAGCATAGCAAGCCTTGTTTCATATTTGTAAAACTTTTTCTTTTCCTTTTTGATCTCACAAACTTTAAACTTTATTATTTTTACTGATGCCAGCTCTAATCTATTTCTATTTTTATTTTGGCTGCCATGAGTTTTCCATCAAATTGGTGGAACTGTCGCTTCCTAAGCTACTTCTTTGTAGTATTTAAATCAAAATTGATGACATCGACTTGAAGCAGCTTTAATTTTTTTTTCTCTCTCTCTCTTTACTAAAGGCAAATCAAACTGGGATGCTCCATATTTACACCTGTAGCTTCTTTCACTTGGTATATTCTGATTGATGGCTCTTTTTCAATCTGCTCCTTTTCTATTGTCATGTGTATCCATCTGTAGGAAAATATCCAGCTATCTGCACTGTTGTATTTTCATACTCTAGTCAGAAAGATCGTTGCCTCTCAGTACTCAATTGCAAATCCTTTTCTTTTCATCCTTTTCGGGCAATTTGTGTGGCAGCACAGTCCTGCTGCACACTGACACCTTTGCCTCCTTTTTCCCTACTCACCCCATGAAGTCAGAGCTGTCTGTGCTGCCACAGTGGGCTGCTATGGGAAATCTTGTGATAGCTGAAGGAGAGGATTATAACTAGGTTAACAAAGCCGTGGCAGGACTGCAATGATAAAGGTGTTTATCATACCGTAAAGCATCTCAGTAATTAGAAATCTAAGCACAGGCGTTTCCTGCCCTTTTTTTTTCTTTTTTTCTTTTTTTTTGAGGGAGAGATGGAACTTTATCTGCTTTTCTCTCTTATGCTTCATCAAGAAAAGTTCACATTTATAAAGCAAGAAGAAACGGCACTTTGTTTTTCACACAGCAGGAAGGGAGGAAAAAAATGCGCAGGCAGCCTAGGTCTATAACATTGATTTGTAACCAACAAAGGAAACGTCTACTTATGAGACACAAATCAATGTAACCAGACTGTGAAAGTGCAAACAGAGATGTGAGAAAATTATTTGATCGTTAGTCTTCCTTCGGGAAAGACAGAGAGCCAAATTCTGCTCTCAGTTATGAGGATGTAACTTCCACAGAAACCTGACATGTGCTGGTGTAATTATGAACAAAATTTGGTATGATGTCCTCTGGATGGCTGGAGCTAAGGCGGTAGAGTCAGAAAAGGGGCTGACTTGAAAAGGGACACAGAGAAGTGATCGCCGAAGCAAAGAGAATATGAATCATGTTTTGTCATTAATGAATTGTAAGGAGAGAAAATATATCGATGTTCCTTCCTGTGCGGGGGTGACCTGCATCAGCTGAGCACCTGCTTAATGCAGAGGAAACCACAAAACAGTTTGCATTAACTCAAGGCTTTATTGTCACAGCCCGAGATACTTTCTTAGAAATGGGCAGGTTTGTTGAGAAGCGGATCTAGCCCTGCAGACCTCAGGGTCCATTACCTAGGAAAAACCTGTGTTAACAAACAAGATGACTCTATTTTGAAGGTAGTGAGAAAATGCAGAGGTTCAAGGCTGCTTGGGCTACTGATTTGGAAGGGAGTCCCTGTATTCCTTACAAGGTACCCTCTCTCCCAGGTGCGTTGGAGTCTGTCTCTCCTGGAGTGTGTTGTATCCCCAGATTTTCACTGCCAATGTGTGCAATGAGTCACGTCATGCAGAATCTCTGGGATGTGAAGCCATCGTTCGATGGCGCCATGGATGGGGGATGTCACACCCTCGCAGAAACTGTGCAGCCATGTAACACAAAGTGTTGATCCAGGATGAATTCACACACCAGTTCAGATGTTTTCAGAACAAATGGATTAACTTTATATGGCAGGCTTTACGCCAGATCAGATATCACCTGTCTGCATCACTCTGACTCCAGGCTAGATTATATGTCGTCTGTTCTCTCGCAGCAACATAAAACTCATGCTAATTTGATAGCAATGTGAGCAGGTACCTGCGCCCAAACGGAGGCAGATCTATAGTGCTGAGGGATCCTGCCCTAATGGCTGTGGACTCTTTGGTCAAGCCTGCCTTGTAGAGGGGAAACTCATCTCAGCATCAGCATCAGAAATCCACCAAAGCAGAGAGCAACTGCATTGCTTTAGTACCAGCCTGTTTCTCACAAAAGGCTTCGGTCGCCCTTCTCCTTCACGGCTTCCCTTCCCGTTCTTGTGCTTACAGGCTTTCCCCATACTTTTCCATTCGTTTCCATTAATTGAATCTAGACTTGAAAGAGCAGTGGGCAAACACAGACATATTTAGACAATTTAAAGGCTTAGAACCCATTTGGAGAGGTAGATATTTTTACACTGGTTAAATTATTCTAATTCCTGTGGATATTGTTTTATTTATGTCACAATAAGGGATTAAATCAGGACGTGGCTTCCCAATAGGCAGACAAAGCCAGTCTAAACAAATGCTATTTTTCAAAAGCTTTGGGAATAGGAATAATTTTGAATCTATAACTGTGTCAAAGCGACATTAGGTAACAACAGAAAGCTGACAATCTTTACAAGTTAAACTGCCCTTTACACAATGAGATGCAACAAGTTGTATCCCTTGAACTTGTAATCAAAAAAGTCTTCTTTTTTACCCATACACCTTCTCGTCTGGATTTGGAGTTTTAAAACACAGGCAAAACCATCCATTTCACTTGTCCCCAGTTCTCTCATACAGTGAGTATTTACCCCGGGTGTTCCTTGTGTCGTGATATTTTAAAATAAATGTCTCTCTGTCAGGGACTGCTCTTATATAATACATGTTGTCATCTGGAATGAGGCACAATTGGGCATATTTAGGTAGTTTACTTTGTAATGCGTCATTACAAGTGACCAAAAACATGCTACAGGAAGTTGGTTGTGTGTTTTTTTTTTCCATTGCTTATGCAACTCCCAAGCAGAAAATGTTCTTGAGAGCAGATGGTGAAGAACAGTCACTTGCAAGCTCCATTTTCCAGATGCATAGATGTCTCATGTCTACTTGAAGACAGTTCAGATGGCTTTGTAAACTTAAGTCCAACTTTTGTTTAACCTTTTACTGGGCCACTGCAGACATTTCCCTGAAGGAGTTTTAATAAAAACTATCCAAACATACAAAATATGTTGGTTCCCAAACACTTAGCATCTAGTACATTGTGCTATGATAGCAAGTACCGTATTTTTTAATAGGAGTACTGAAAGTCAGCAACCCACATGTGATCTATGGTTTCCATTCATTTCTTTCTTTTCTTCAACTTTCTGAGTAGTGCATCATAATACGGAGTGGCCAATATGTGAATTACTTGCTGCTTGACATGGGGTTTGCTAGATAGTGAAGGCAAATTAATGTGACTTCCTACAGAAAAGGTAAGAACCGCTTACCCTAGGGCGGTAACACAGTCAGTTCATCATGACTGCATGATACTGATAAACTACAGTTTACAACTCAGCAGGTTTCTTGTTTGATTTGTGTTTTTTTTTTTCACTTGTTGGGTCTTTGGACTTTTCACAGTAGGCTTATTGCTACTGAACTATAGGCTTTTACTTGATTATGAATAAAAGTACGAGCCCATTTTTTCCCCTCAGTTGCAGCCACAGAAATCTGTCTCTGAGATCATATGAGTGTTACAGACAAATATAGTTGAAGGATATCCATAAAAGTCAGTCTTTAACTGTTCACCAGGCCAATCAGTTACCCTTGTACAACAACTGTGAGCCGAAACATGATGGAGGTTTAGCTTATTTTTATCTTCATTATTAAGTGATTTTTGGCTCCAGAGCTTCTCATAATAAAAATGCTGGATTTTTCAAAATATGAAGTTTTAGTTCATAAATCCTGTAACAGACAAGTAACAATTCCACCAATACTACCTGGTTATAAATTACATCACAGTCAGAAGAAAGCACAGAACCAGAGTCATTAAGTCTTATTGTTTTCCCTTTCAACCAATTTTCAAGAAAGATCATCTGAGCTGAGAAAGATAATAGGTTTAGAAATCAGAGGTGATGGAAAACTTTTTTCATTATGTCATCGATTAAGTTTTTAACTGTTTATTACATTCCCACAATGTTAAAAGAGATGAACCAGAATTTCCCACATTCTAAAAAGAGATGAACTGAAGTTAAACTCTGGTTCTGAAAATCCAGAGTCAAATCAATTCAAATTTCCAAATGCCTGGCTTTGATCCATCTATTACCATATTATCTGAGCTTACATGCCAGTGTAACAGCCAGAGGTCAGAAGGAAGCAGTTTCTTTGGAAAACCTATTGAAACAGTCTAGATCCATTCTATTTACATTTTTTCTCTTCCTTTTAAGAGTCATAAGTTTGTTATTAACCAGAGTTCAGGTACTGAAATTGCTGGACATGATAACAAGTTTCACTTTAGAGTTTAGTCTCATGTGGCAAAAGAACAAACAGTTGATTTTCTCACAGTGTAATAGCGATGTTACTGGGGAGAATATTTTCTTTGATCTCCTTCGGGAAGTTCAGCACTTTGTGAGACCACATTCATCTTTAGAAACTCCTCCCTTCTGAGGACTGCTTGTGGGCTATGATATATAAAATATTTTAAATTTTTAAAGAACTTTCATTTGAAGAGTTCTTTGGCATTTTACAGCTTTATCTATTAGCCTGACAGTAATGATGGTGTTGCATATATTCTTTCATTTTACCAAGGGAGAAATAAGGGATTAAAAAAAATAAAGTCTTCTCAGAACCATGAAGAGAAATAACTTTGTCAAAATGTAGGCCTGCTCCAAGAGACAGAGGAACAGTTCACACCTACAAGGAATAAAACTTTGAGGTCAGGAACCAACCATGGTCTTTGCCATTCAAAGCTCTCTCAGAACCAGTTTTGTTCGGTTTTCTTGTCACTTCTTCTTGCTGCTTGGGCTATTGCACATATTGGACTGCCTTCTCAAGGCAGTTAATGCAAAAGCATCATTTTAAAATAGTAATCATTGGGTCCTGCAGCTCAGAACTGTCGTACTGCATGTTAAAAACTCACTCTTTCCCAGAAGTGAGGTGTAAGGAGCAATATGAATGTGTGTGTGTGTATGTGTCTGGTCTGGGATGTAGACAGATTCCCTACCTGGAAATGGCTTGCTATTATTAGATGCTCCGTTACCAGGGGTTATGTAAGACAACTGGAGCTCTGTTTTTTAACAGAAACATGATTCATGCTACTTGTAGTAACAGTAACCACCTCCAAACGAGACAGAAAGCAGACACAGACAAAAGGCTGAAGAAATCAATGCAGGCTGAACACAGCCGTTCTCCAGATACCTTCTGCCTCTCAGACAAAGCTGTCAGGTTATCAGCAGCGGAGGTTATTGCTAATTCTGAAGTCTGCTGCAGCCGTGACGTGGATGCGTCTGTGTCTGCGGCCTTTGCGAGGGGAGGCTGAGCCTGTGGGAGCCGTGGTGGAGGACGGCCCTCGTGCGGTGTTCCCAACAGCGGCTCTGCTGTTCCGCACGAGGCTGAAGTCGCCGTGAGCACAGCTAACACTCCTACTCTGTTTTCTCGGTTACTCCTGCTGGGAAAGGCTGGAACCAAAACAACTTTTGGCTCCTCTGCAGTTAACACTTCTGCAGTCATTTTTATAGTAATGTGGAGGGAGAGTTGAGACCTGGAGTAGCTTTGAACTTCTGCCAGCACTCTTCATTAGTGCAAATTGTGAAATCTGATTGAACTAGAATAGCTCTGAGCTCCCCTACAGCTAAGATTCCTGATCCGGCTCCTAAAGTACATCTTGCTGGTTGTGACAGAGATCAGAATATCTCCAAGCGCCTTCTCAATTCTGTTCTCCTGAGCCATTTTCTTACAACAGTTTCTGTTGAGAGATATATGAGTAAGGAGGTATCTGCCAGCTCCTCCATGGCCGAAGCTCCAATCTCTTCCTTACAGGATTTCCTCCCTGATGGGAGAAAGGATTATGCTCGGAACACCAAACGAACATGAGTTAGGTATTTACTGAGTATCACCTCCCAGAAATAAGCGGTGTTAAAGCTGCCATCAGGTCCCTCAAGTCAGTGTTCCGCTGCTATTCCCTATATAGCACTTCTTCTTGGAAGACTCTCCTGTAAATTTTCAGTTTAGCAACATCTAAACCATTCGGTGTCTTAACGTCTGCTGTCAAGGAAGAAGATGCTCAAAATTTGGAAATGGTCTTCTTAGCACTCAGAAGACAGTACTCCTACGTTAGCAGTGCTTATCCAACAACAGAGCCAACTGCCTTCAGTTTCATTCAAGCAAGTTTTGGAAATGGCCAGAGAAATAGCCTCTGAAAACACAGAAGAGAGATGAACACTGAATTCCAATAAATCTGAAGAAATTATCATTTGCTGATACTGGTGTAAGAGTGAAAACAATTATCACTGTGCTTCTTTCCTTAATGCATTATATGCTGCATATCCTGTACAGAATTGGGATTGCTTCAGCTGCTGTTAAAGTTAGTAATCATTCTGCATCAGTGGTACAGCAAACAGTTTTACAAGAAAAGTGAGAAATAACACAAAAAATGCATTAAAAACAGGCTTGTAGTCCTCTCCTGACTTTGACTTTTCCTGGTCGTGGCTATTTTAAACCTAAATCTGGATATTGTGGCCATAATAATGACCTTTCTACATTGCAGACATACTTAAGAAAAATCCTGTTTTGATGCAGATGATACATAACTTTAAAAAGCAAATATCACAAATGCACATCACACCTGAGGACACATTGCTGTCAGTGACTTGACATTTCAAATACTGAGTTTCACAAATGTGCATAGCCATCCAATTTGATTGAACAATGTTTTAGAATAATTCACATGTTCATCTAGAACCTTTTTTTCATTGTGTTTTGGCACTGAAGCATAAAACAGGAAATGTACAGTGCATTTCTCTTTGCTTGTGAGGAAGCAAACACTTTGATCAGATCTACATACTCCAAGGCTGCAGTCAGTTATTCCTCAACAGATAATGCAGCCGAAGCCCAGAGTGACTCTGTTTCTCTGTGGATCCTGTGTGATATTTTATATATAGTTTTTGACATAAATCAAACAAGCTTTCATTTGTACAGTTTGAGGCCAGAGGCAGCAAGCACACAAGAAGAATAGTATGCATATTTGGGAAAACATGTTCGTAGTTCTTTTTGCCTAGCTTTTTCACTGCATTGGTTACCAGGCCTTTAATGATTGACTTGCAAGGGAAATCTTCAGAGACATGAGACATTCATCCAAAACAACAAAAAAAGAAAATCATTTGAGTATTTTTTCCTGACAGTCAATAATATCATTGTGTAGCTCAGCATTTGGGCAGTGGTGTTATGGATTTTGCAACCTAGATATAAAATTCCTCATCCCAGATCTTGCCCCAGATCGGAATGCATACACACAAGCTTTTTGATATAAATCATCCTCTGGCAAAGGCATCATTGTATTAGCTAGCAAGTTTCTTCATCTCCCTCTGTAATAACTTAATGCAAGCTCACTGAGGAAGGAGGAGAATTCCACCAAGGTTGAGAAGTTTGGGGAGTTTCTTTTCAATTATTCTATTATTCTGCTTGCTAACCTGGTTCTTGGTGCAGTACAGTGTACCAGATGTACAGCAAAGGATTCACTTGCTACTTTACCTTACTCTTCTTTCTGTGACAGAAGGATCAAATACATGGAAATTTGTATCTGGTAGTCGTCCACTTGCCAACATAGAATAATACCATAAATGAATGTAATAAACAAGCCAAGAAGAAACTGAATCTCATTACTTTTGTCATTTATCATTTAGTATTTTCTTCCATAGTCTTGATAGTGTAGTTCAGGTTTATGGTGGAGATCAGCTTTCAACATGAGAACTAAAAATTTTGTGGCCACGCATTGGTATCAGCTATTGTACTGTTGTGACCATGAGGAGGGCTATGGCAGAGCCCCTGCCATTAGATAAATAATCTTCATTAAATTGGATTACTTGGTGAGATTGCGCAGTGCCTGCACATAGGTAAGAATACGTTACCAGTTTTCAAACCTGGTTGCTGAGACATGGTGATGCATTCTTGGAGGACATCCCACACCCCATACTTTATTCAATTAACCAACATCTATGGGAGTAAGAGTTTTGGGGATATGCTAAAGTATTTGCAAGGACAGCAGTCAATCAAACCAAAGCAATCTGTAGGGGAGGAGGAAAAAAAATCTCAGCTCATTCTCTTCATACGCTTTCATTGTTTTTGTTCTTCCTGAAAAATAATGTCCTTTCAGATTTCGTTTGACATCTCCATGATGTTGAACAGATTCGAAGAAATCACCAATATTTTGACAGGGTTCCTTGGCAATGAAATGTTCATGAAGCTCATCTGTCATGAGTTAATCTGGCTCATCTAGCCAAAGCAGTAGCTTAGACAGTTTCTCGGTAAGAAGGCAATACTCCAATTGTGCTGGCCATCTACAGTGTTCATGGTTTCAAAATCTTAACCTCTTACCTTGTTCTCCTCCCACCTTCCATACTATAATGCTGATCCATTGTAACCTACAGTGTCAGCACACTCAGTACACGAAAGCATGGGGCTGTTACGGTCTCAGACTGCTTCCATTAATAGTAAATGTCTGTAGAAATACAGCATTCAAACTGAACGACTTCAGCCCACAAATTGATCTCTTCCCTGGAAGCCTCATGTAGGAGCAGTGCCACTGAGCACAGAAGATTTACCCTGTATTTTCCACGAGCATGAATAAAATCATGGCCCTGAGTACTGATCTTGGTCATACCCTACTGCTATGAATTGCTCTCAAAGGTGTGCGGTTTTGTTCAATGTTTGTTCAATACTTTTATAATGGCATCATTCTATGAATATAGAGAATCTTGTGTTATGGCACATAGCAATATATTTCCAGAATAAAATAATTTTAAAATATTAACTGTGTATCCAGCTATATAGTCATTTATATATGGTGTGTTATATATAGCATGTGCATATGGTAACCACACATACATCATCTAAATGGCAAAGTTTCTTCTCTACCATTTGTGAAGAGCTAACTCATGATCTGACCCATCCTCCTGGTTTGGTCTGATATCAGAGATTTTTGCTGACATCTGAGTGTCTTTCTTCCTGAATTCTCCATCAGGCCTTTCACTGATCTGCTGCTTCCTTTGTCTACTGGCATTTAGTTACACCTCTTCCAGGTACCAGTTGTCTTCAATATTTCAAACCGGACGTACAAATTCCCAACTGATGTGTAACATGACTTTCTAAGTAGCACATCTTGGCTTTCTTCTGTCTGTTCCTCCTTTCAGAACCACAAGGTTTTGTCAGGAGGCCCCCTCCAGAAATTTCCAGGCACAATCACTATATTAAAAAATCCTGCTCTGGGCTTGAATTTCCCATGTCTCCTTGGTGTATCTCCAGCTTTCTCATTTTCTCATTTTTTTCTCAAGACACTATGGTGTCTTGATCCCTTGCTCTTTCTCCAAACCAACACCAAAAGCGTAACACAGCTGGGCTCCTTGCTGTCCTGGCTCCCTTCCCAGACCCTTTTCCAGCATGCGTGGAGGTGTGCCCACTGACTCTGTTCTCTGCCCACAGGGAGGTGCAGCTAAAACAGTTACCTAAGCTCTGATTAGACTCAGTCTGACACATTTCTCTGCCAGTGTGGGGTTTACTCACCCAACACACTAAGCATGATGAGATATTTATTAATGGAAATAGGCATCATCTCAAACTATATCTTAAAGAGAACATTTTCAGAAGCTGAGTGTTAATACTTTGTGTTACTGCCTAGAGCGGGAGGGACCACCCAGCACTGAGAGTGGATTTTAAGGGCAGTAGGAAAAGAGTTATCCTGTGGACATTAGCTCTTGGATGTTGTTAGCTGTTGCTTTGAGAAGACCACCTGCAAAATAAAAAGAAGTATCAAGAGAATCAATAGATGAAAAGGAGAAATAGAAAATTCCTATTTTAAGTGCCAAATCCTAACTTAGGAAAGGAACTTGAGAGAAGTGAAATTGTATAGTGTCAGATAAAAGGGGGTGAGAGATAGGGGAAAGAAATAGATACAGAAAATAGAGGCCATGTGAGACAAACATTGGGAACATGATGTAGACTTTACTATAAATTGTTATGAATTGCTACTCCAGATTTCAGTAACAATCCCTGGGATTCAAGGGAGAGATTTTCTCTCTGATGCTTTTGACTAGATGTCTTTATGGGAAATTGACTTTTACTAGGCTAGAGTAGTCCATCCCATTTAAACAATCTTTCTGCAAATGTCTAATCCATTAATTTCTTAATTCAGGCCCAATTATTGAAAGTGGACAGAAAGTGCTCCCAGTAGACCACAGAAAGGACCAGTTTGCTGTCATAGATGAAGCCATGACCTGTTGTGAAAAAATCATGCTATGATCTTCTAGTAGTGTGTCCTGTGCTGCTAACATTTTCTGTTTCCCATGGGGCAAGTTCTTGCCTCTGTTGTAAAGGTGTTTTCTGTGTAGTAGCATCTCGATGTTGATAAAACATCGTGGTTAGATATGTGCCTACAGGTAGCTGAGGGTCCAATTCCTATTTCATTACTTAATGTAAATGCAGTGGTCTTTGCTTGTCAGAGGATGTGCCTTCTTTGGAAAACGAATCAGTAAATTGCATCCAGAATCACCCACTTTATGCAGCAGCAAGCTGACTCTTCAATCATGTTTGCTGATAGTCAACAGTGCTGTTTTAATCTTCTAGTTCTTGTTGCCCTTTTAAGAATTTCATCCAAAATGCTACTTCCTGAGAGAAAAAGTGACAAAGAATTGCATATAAGCTAGACAAGCTGGTCTGAAGATACCCAGCACTGTGAGAGTGTCAATTTAAACTGACCCCACCTTACTCAAGAGAGCTTCACAATATGTGAACTGAGATTGGATGTCCTAACTTCAGTAGCACTAGGAAGTTCTTATCTCCAGTCCCCTCATGATATAGACAGAGAGGTACCAGCACAGCAAATGGGAAGTGTAAGAAAGAAGCTCACAAGAATCTCATCTTTTAGTTTTTTTCATTAGAAAAATAGAGTTCTGAAGCTGTCAGAGTGTCACAGGGATGAAATAAATAGCAATGAACTAAAGAGCTGAGCCCCCTGGGTTTGGAGTCACAAAGAGAAAGTACTAGAAGGTTGTGGGATCAGGTACCAAGACTTTGCAGAAAGAGGCCACGTGATTCTGCTGACCGTCTCTTGAAGGTGGAACAGGAGAATGGCCCTAGCAAGCAGGGAGTACTGAAAGAGTCTGGTGGTATCCTTGAGCAGAGAGAAGTAGAGCTGGGGCACAGATAGAAATGTCCCTCAGGGAACAATATTTGAGAAAAGCAAAAATTATTAGGAAAAAAAAATCAGGTTTGGACATGGGCAGGAAATTGTTGTTTATAATGTTTAAGTCATCTGTAAAGGAAATACTGTGCTGCTGTAGTGGGTAAAGAGCAGAGTCAGGCCAGTGCTTGTTACATGTATCTTAAGTAATAAGATATGACAGACCACATCAGATCAATGGTGCTGATTAATGAACAGCTCTGGAAAGGTAGCATGCAAGTAAGGAAAGGGTCAAGACACAAATCTCAGGAGGGAAGAAGATGAGTGTACCAGAATGTGGAGTTATGGTTTGGTAGCCCATGAATCATGAACATTATTATATAAAGTACCAGATATTGACCAAACTTTATGCCCACTGTAATTCCAGTGAAGCCAATACAAAAATTGACCGAAATTGTACATCTTAAATCACAATCTGTAGTACATCACTACTATCATATAATGTACCTTCCTTAGTAAAAACAGTAATGTGATTAATGTTTCTCACTGCTTCTAAATTATAAAATAAAGCTTGGGAAGAGCAAGGTGGAATAAATACAAACATGTATGAAATGACCAAGTTAGTATCATTAGTGGAAATATTTTAACTAATAATAGCCTGCATGTTTGCAATGTATTCATCCAGAGAACTTACTTATCCTCCAAAATCTTAATTGAGCACACAGTACCCAGATGGAGCAGATGTTACTGTTTTCCTTTTCTGGATAGAGAAACCCAGGTAAAAAGCGGCAAAGTGGCTTGGCTGTCAGACATCCTATTCCCCTGCTGTCCTATCTGTCTGCTTTTTTGCCCAATTTTTTCAAGTTCAAAAATCCTTTCCTCTTGTTTTTCCCTAGCTAGCTTAAGACTTCTAGAAAACATTGAGGTGTTTCTTTTTCCATTGTGCTCCCTGTATCTTTTAAAACACCATTGTCTTTGCTGAATTTTATGCACTCAAAAAGTATATTTTACACTTTATACTGATGCTGTCTGTGCTTTATGTTCATCAGATTGGAGGAAAAAAGTTGTATCTCTCCAGGCCATACCGAAAACGCTGGAGAAAAAAATAAGATATTTTAAGTGCTGACTTTCGCAGGAATTTTAGTTCCCAGTTTTCAAGAAGATTTTGAACAGCCTATCTGTAACAACTTGTCTCCTTGACCCTTGATGTGAAGCCAGATTGAGTGCTAGGCAGTGCCACAACAGAGAACCATTTGGATTGGGATCCCAGAGATTGGATGAGCAACAAATGACACAAAAAGGGAGATGTGACAAAATATGCAGGATTAGTACATTCAGTTCTTAGGCTTCTCTTGTGTGAAATTAGAAGTGAAGTCAGCAGGAGTTCTGCCCAAGTAAAGACTAAGGTCCTGATCCTGTGATTTTTCTGCTTTAATTATGAGTTAAAAATGCATGTGAACTAAAGTACTGGGCAGTCTTTAAGGTATGCAGGATCCATGCCTTAAAAAGGTGAGGAATGGCCAAATAAAAGTCTGATTATGGTGTTCAAGGTGGATATAAGAAGCAAGATCAGAATTAACAGGAGGATAGGTGGAGCATACATGGAAGTGGGAGGGAGATATCAAGCAGAAGCCATGCTAAAATTGCAGAATACTTGGGCACCTTTGCAATACTTGCACCTTTGCAATACAACATTTGATACTGGTCAAAGGTGCCAGTGTTTTATGTAATTCTTTGGAGCTAATCTGACACTGGTTCCCTGTCAAATCCGGGTGAAACTGAGAGGGTCAGGCTGATCTGAGGGGACGAGATGGGGTTCGTGTTTGAATTAACCCCATCTGAAATTCAAAAGAGACTTCAAGAGAAGAGAACCCACAACTGGGTGGAATCTGGAATCAAAGAAAATGCGTCCCTGAGCCCCTGTGAAGTGCAGCTGCCAGATTTTGTGTTGCTCATTAAAAGGAGTATGTAACATACATCACAGTCACCAATAAACTTCATTTAATACAAAACGTGTAAATTGAACATAAAACTCAATGTATATTTTGTAAATACATTATTACGGTGTCATCTAAAATCTTTCATCCTGTCTACTGGCTCTCATGCCAGTGTTCCTGGTGTAGTGAACAGTGGGGTTTTTTTTAATTGTGTTGCATTTACCAACATAAATTCAGACTTGCACAGTGATGTTAACTATCTGTGAAATAACAATTACATTTCTTCTCAGCTTTTGCTCACCTTCTTGATCTTTTTGATAAAGCAAATACTTCCCTTACTTGTCTGATCAGAGTCAGTAAAATCATTTATTCATGGAAACAGCACCACTGACTTCTCTGTGGGCAGGACCAGTTGTGCTGATGTCCCAGGAGTTCTTTGCATAAGTGAAGTGAGCAGGATTTAATTCAGTCTCTGGATGCTAGCTTCAAACAGACTTCCAACATCCACAACGAGCCATGCAAAGATCATAGGAAGTTAGCAAAGGAGGAGTCCTGTTAGTCTAGAGCAGGATTTAAGTTCCCCCAAAAGGTAAATAATCCCAAAATCTTAGGTCTGGGTGGTGAAATCACCCTGTAATAAATATTGGAGCTGAGGTTTTTCTTTGGCTTCATTTCTGTATTAGTCCATTGAGCCCAATTCCTTTAGCTCAAAACATTTCAGACATAAAATCCCTCTTCAGCTGCTCCTCTACTGAAAGGTTGACCATAAGTTGTTTCACTGTCTCACTGCAGTAAAGCTGGTGGCTGAAGGCAGGTAAATGCAGTTTCTGCATTGGTATGAGCCATTGTTTTTGTGATGTAAAAAGAGCAGAACAAGTGAAAGGGCATTTTTCCTTCCTTTTCCTGTCTTTTGGTTCTGAGGAAGTGCTTGTTGCTGCTCTAACAGGGTTAGCCTTGTTGTTGTGACGGGGATGCATTTTAGTGCCAAGTTTATGTTAGCTCTCCATCATTTCTCCACACTCATGCCATTAGAGTGAGCAGCTTCTCAGAATGAGTTTTACTGAGAGCATTTCACTAGCTAATTCTCCCTGTCACCCTCACTTTGCCACAGTAGGTTGCATGCGTTCAGGGGCTGATGCTGTTATCATTTACAGCTGGGGCTAGAGAGATTGACCCAGGAAGAATTTGGCACAACAAGGTTTCAGCCATCTGTATTGACAGTGGAGAATACTTGCCTTGCAGCAAGTTTTTCTTACTCTCAATAAATAATTATTATTTTCCCCTGACCTTTCCTTTTGGTTCTTTCCGGTACAGACACAACCTCTCTCTGTTCCCTGCCCCAATGAACATCTGCACTAAGTCCAAGGCTTGGAGTAATTTACCTGAAGAGTGATACCAATTGGAAACCACTGTAAGTATATTTTATCTCTTATAAAAGATTTCTTGTTTCAGAAAAAAAAAGACATATTTATTAAAAAAAAAAAGATAGCACCTGTGAGCATTGCTAGGGAATGTAAGCTAAGTTTTGCTTTTCAAATGTAGAAGGAAATATGTGGCCAAAAAATATGTCAGTAAAAAAGTGTTAAATATTTAAGTTTTAGCCTCACAGCATAGCTCAGCAGTGACTAGTTTGATGTACTTTATCTTTTAGTTTGGCAAGTTCTCTCTGCTTAATGCTCTAGTTCATACTGTTCTAGTTGGTTCATCCATTTTTGTCTTGGGAGTGTTTGTCTTGGTTTTTATTCTTACTACTTTTTAATGATACACCTTTGACTTCTGTAAATTTGGAAACCTCCGGATTTCCTCTCATTGGTGTTTTATGCAATGCGGATTGAATTTAGTGCAGCTCCCTAAAGGTTTAAGCTGTGCTTTCCAGGCCTTGATTCATTTACGATTTGGGCTAGCATTTCTGGAAGCCATTGCAGTTTGGTAAATCTGGCTGGATTGCGTCAATAAAGTTGAGATTCTGGGAGAATTTTGACTTTGTGTTGTGATTTTATTATGTTCTCAAATGATTAGTTTTATGTTATTTGGATTTTTTTTTCCTGTAAGTCTCATAGTTTTGATTTGTTATGATCAAACCTCAGTGCTTGCCAGTTTTGTGGCAGTGTTGCTGTAGCCAAGATGCTCTGAGGTTTTAAGTGAGGCAAGCTATGCAGGCAGGGAATAACTTTTATGAGACTTGTGGTCTAGATGGAAAAAATAGACAAATTTGGGGGTATATAAGTCCTACTTCAGGTCTGAAATTGACCCAACAAATTTCAGGCTAAGTTTAACTTCATGTCTTAGTTTAGCTTAATCATGTTAATCAGTCTCCTGTAAAGGATTTCTGAGAAATTTTTCTTTTCTGTTTTGATGAAAATTTCCAAGCTTTTATTGTGCCAGAACATTGAGCGTATCTTCTCCGTTCTCCATGTTTCACATTCTTGTTCTGCAGTGTCCTGTTGGGATTCCTCTTTCACATTATGTTTTATGATGATGTTTTCAGGCATTTGTGTTTTCCATTCTATCATGTGAACTTGCAGAGATTTTAAACAAACTGTCAGTCATGTAGCTGTAACAGCATGAAGATCAGTATTGCTGCAAAACCATCAGCAAAACTGTGTGAATATTCAGGCAGTCAGCCCGTGCAGGACTTACTACTGAAGCAACACTTCTGGCAGGGAGGCAGGATGGCTCAGGTAGTTTAAAGCTAGTTTCAGCCTCTGCTCTGGTGCTCAGCGTACCCTAAATGTGTTGTGGTCGTATCTCTGGTCAGATGCTAGGGCTTCTCACTGTTCTTTTGGGCCTTTTTTTAATATAATTTAATGGTTGTATTCCTATCTCTCACTCTCTCCCTCTCTTTCACTTTGTCAGCTTCTAAATATGTATTGTCAATGTCACGCCAGGGAGAGACACAACACTGGCAGTGATAAGCACTGATAGTGGGAGCGGTGCTAGTCGCATGCAGGCAGAAGAAGAATGTGCAGCAGAATGCTGGGGGAAAACACCACTTAAACGCAAATGTAAACCGTTTTCACTCTTTTATATTTTTAGGATCTGAAAAGACAGGCTTTTTGTAATCATATACAACCCCTGTGCATTACTGAGGTTGCAGACAAAGTGTACCTGAGTGTTTAAGTACAGTGTGTGGGCAATACAGGCATCTCCGACCTGAGGGCAGTTGCTAGAAGGTGATGTTGTGCCTCTGTTAGGAAGAGACATACTACCTGGAACATGGATGGGCAGACTTAGTCAGCAGGAGCACTTGTAACAACATCAGCAACCCTGTGGCGTTTTCCCTCAGTTCTATTTAGTATGCAGTGAGCAAAGGTCTGGATAGTGACCCAGCCCTCTTTGTATTCGGAGCCTGAACTGCCTCATTATTGTTCATTATGTGGAATTATTCTCATACAGTTACATTATCAGAGCTTTCGTGAGAGCCAGGGTATGACACTGGGTTCTGTGCAGCTACACTGGTTCCAGTACCTGCACTAATTTGTTCATTGCTAATCTGGTGTCTCTGCACGACTTTTCAGACCGTTCCAGATACAAGGGAAAGCTCAAGCATTCTCTGAATTTATAGTTGGCATGTGAAAATTATTAGCAGCTCAACAAAATATATTGCCTGCTAGGGACCTGACATGCTGGCACAACTATGGGAGTATGCACACTTCATTGAGGGAAACGTCACTGCAAACTCAAATAATTGCAGATGCATACGAAGAAGTCATGAGTGGAAAGCAAGTGAGAGAGAGAAGGTTGTATGTAGAAATAGCCGCAAGAAGGACACGGGTTTTAAGGCATTCCAAAGCTCAGAGGTAGCAATCGCTTTTTAGACAGTTCTGAGGTTAGGGCATCCAAAATATTATCTATTCTGCCTTCAAATTATACAGAAAGGAATGTCCAGACCCCTGCAGCAGCGACACTATTGTGAGCTGTGCACTATGTGAGCCATTATTATATGATACTGTAGCATTAAAGTTCATGGAATGAGGGAATGACACATTGCAACGAAGATAGGTAGTGAGAGAAGAGTTTCAAATAGAAAAAGATGGCAGTGGTTGTAGGTCCTGTTTCACATACAAGTTGGAAAACTCTGATATGCACAGTTCAGTTCAGGGATGTGTGGATGCAGTTAGCCTGACATTAGGTGCTGAAGAGCATGTAATAAGGAATCATAGAATCATAGAAGGAAGAGGATGTATTGTAAATGTATAGAAAATGAATATAATGGGAAGTTACACAATGCATTTAAAGGAATATCGGAAGTGAATACCAGGGAGAGAGAACTATCTGGATATAGGATATGTAATCTAAAGATATGGAATAGGCAGGATGTTTAGAAATGACCCTTGAGATTAGATTAGCTGCGAAAGGGCAGTGTCTTTCTGTCCCTAGTTTCTGGTACTTCATCCAGAAGACCCATATACAGAAGTGACCTCTGCTGTTTTGGCCTTTGCTGTCCTTCACAAGAAGCAAAGATGGCCCTCTCACAGTCTGCAATATTTGCAATAATTTGTGATGTGCCACAGTTGTGTATGGAGCACAAGCCCAGAGATAGCTGCAAAACAGACAGGAATCCTGTGCTCCAAGGACCAATTCCAATGTCTTTGCAAGTAAGTTGCAACTTGCATTGTCCTTAGCAGCAAATAAATAGTAAACTGATTTTTTTTTCCCCAGGGTTAATCCACAGAGGATAACATAAGCACATGCAGTAAAGTAGCAAGATAGACTGTCCCTCACAACTGAAATAGTCTTCCAGAACTCTCAGTCACCTCATTTCAAAGAAGATGCATAAACAGCTATAATGTGGGGAGGTTCCACGATCAGTATTTACTACTTGTTTCGTTTGCCCTCCCCGCTCTGGGCTCTCAGTTCTTTTGACATATCTAAGACAGGTCATATTCTTATACAGCTAATGTCCCATTTTACCTTCTGGAACATGGAGATATTTTAGAGAATTCTCTGATGGAAGTGTTCATGGGGGTGTAGAATCAGAGAAAAAAATAGGTTGGAAAGGTCCTCTGGAGGTCTGTAATCTAAATCTCTGCTCAGAGCAAGGCTGACTTCCAAGCCAGATTAGGTTTCTCAGGACCTTGTTCAGTAAAGTTTTGCAAACCTGCAAGGATGGAGGTGCCACGACCTGCTTTGTCAGCCTGCTCCTGTGCTTAACAACTCCTCCTGTGCATAATTTAGTAGTAAGATAGCAAAATGTGAAATTAGATAGCAAATTAGAATAAGCTAATGAATACAAGAATATATAATTATAATATATATGAAGAGCAGAGCAGTAGGACTTTTTTTAATATGAGCAATAAGATAAAAGGAAAGCATAGGAACGTAAATACAGAAGTAGGAGCAAAGATACTGCTGTTGCCCTTAGCTCACAATAGCAAATTTACAGACCAGAAAAAAGAAAGATCGTTGTTTGGAGTGCTTTGACCACTGTGTCCCCAGGATTTTTATTTTATGAAACATTTTCTTTAGTTCCTGAGCTGACTTGGCTATTTCCCTTACTTGGGCTTCCTTCTGTGGAACGCAGCATTTGTGTCATTCATATAATACTGAGATGCAAATAGTGTAAGGAGGACTGCTTTGAAACAGTACTTCCTTTAGTGCCATTCAGCACTGTTGCTTCTCCTCCCTTCCTTGTGACCCCCAAGGCACCAAGCTGCAAGACTCAAATGAGGAAAGCTGATGATAGAAGAGCATCTTGATAATACAGCTTCAGCCTTAACAGCAAATAAACAGATTTGCATAGGAAGCGGCTGTGCCCAGCTTCGTTCGTGTCACTACCTGTAGTTAAAAATGTTTTTAATGAGATCTGAAGGCCTGGGATGCACAAGCAGGATCAGCCACATGATGCAATAAAGCTCAGGCCAGTGTTTGGTCTGGTGGCATGCTGTTGCTGTGATAGCAGCTGACAAGTTGTGCTCATGCAGACTGAGCCCCTGCAAATGGAAACACTATCCTGCCCCAGGGAAGCAGTTCTGTGTACGGACAGGGCTTGAGGCAGAGGCAGTACATAACTTGAGTTAACTCGGAGCGAAAAACAGACGTTAGATATGGCAGTTCATCTTCCAGAGTCTAACCCAGTGTGTCCCTTGCTGCCTGGATGAGGAGTGGTGCCACCTGAAAGCATTTCAGGTAGCAGAGCTCTTTCAAGCACTTTAAAGCACTGCTATAGGCACATGTTTCCCCCAGGATTCACCGTAGCTTGGGTGCATACATAAAAGTGATAGGGTCTGGAAAGGAGACATGAGAAGGTATAGTAGAAGTGACCAGAGTTAGTGCTCTGAAGATCTACCCAGATACCTGTGAGCAAACCATATGCAGTCTCTACGCTTGGGCTAATGCATTCCCAGGTGTGCACTGTGCATCTCGTGCACCTCACCTGCATAGCAAGGGAGGGATCCAGATGACGAGAAGGTGAACAAACTCAAAGCTGCCAGCGCTTGGAGTCCTGAGATGCTGTATTTACTTTCAGGAAAAAAAAAAAAAAACAAAACACTTTTAAGTGGTTTGATTTTTCTTCAATTTAAAACTAAATGATCAGTTTTGCCATTGGCCATATCTGTGCAACTTTAAGTAAGGCCAAGTGAGTTATCCCATGCTCCTTCTGATTTAAAGGAGATCAGGTTTTGGCTCTATATTTTGAGCATGTTGGTTATCTACACAGAAAATGCAGGAGGCAGCACCCTGGGTCCTGTTATGGGTCCGCTTTGGGGACCGTCAGCCCCAGTAATCCCCAGAGCTGCCAGAACTCTAGAGCTAGGCAACATGAGTCCAAATGCATTTCGATTCACCTAGAAACTCCCCTGTGACACCCCAGGGCACCCTGTTTGGAGGGGAAATAGGGCAGCTGGAAGTCATTCAAGAAGTATTTTCACATGTTTTGGGGCACTGCAAAGGTCACAGGGTCCAGCAGTCCCTCAGCCTCAAGCAAGACCAGGGGCCCAGCCACCAGCAGTTCCCGGCCTTCACGTCCAGATTTTTTCATATTTATCTTTTTTTTTTTTTTTTTTTTTTTTTAACCCCCCCCCTTCCCTACTTCCCTTTTTAGGTCCCTTTTTAAAA
>NW_010584683.1:116840-128678 GCF_000705375.1 Tinamus guttatus | reverse complement strand
CGGGGCGGCCGGGCCGCCCTTATGTAACCCCTTTATGTAACGGTGTAACGGTCTAGGCCTTCGTCCCCTCCTCCACCTGCCCCTCGGAGCTTTGCTTCACCCTTCAAGATGGTGGTGCTTAAGAATTAAAGCAGGGGTCAGACTGGTCCTCAAAAAAGTCATGCTTTGTGGGTGTGTGTGGCTGCACTTTAACTTGTGCCTGGAGGTGGGATCTGGGGACACAGCATGGTAGCAGCGGCTCCCGGGGTGGCCAATTCTGCCCTTTCCATAGGCGAATTAACATGCATGGAGAGGAGCTTTGCTGGACCATGGGATGCTGTAGCAGCCTTGCTCAGGACCCTCCGCAAGTCACATGAGGAACCACCTTGAGAAAGATCCCCTGCTCCCCACAAATGACCCGTCACTGCTCATGGACAGGGCTGGCAGGAGATAGCCGGGTGTTATTGGGGCCACCTGAGCCTCCTCAGCTCCTGCATGTGCTGCTAGAAGCCTCGCTGGGCGAGAGGAGCTGCCAGGCGCTTCGCTGAGCAGTGGCGACCACGACGTGAGGCTGCGGCTGACAATAGCATCTGAGAGCGGCACAGGGGCCTTGGGGGGGCATTTAAATCAGAGGAGAAACAATGAAGAGATGTGGGCACTCACCTTTCCCTCCAGGGCTTTGCTGTGTGACTGAAAACCTGCCATTTCCCTCTGCTTGCCTCAGTTTCCCCACGGAGCTGGCAATCACTGTCTGCTTCATGCGCCTTGGAGGCTGAATTCTTTGTGTTTACAAATTACTGCGAGGTTCAGGAGTGAGAATGCTCATAAACAGTTGTTTCAGGCTCCAAATCTTAATGCTTTACTTCAGCGACCTCTGCATCTCTAAGTTGCTTCAAATTCTTTCCTTTACAAAGCAAGTCTTTGCTGTGATTTGTATTGAACTGGAAACTTCCATATTGTTTTTTTTGAGACAAATCTGTTACATTTCTGTATAACTCTTTCTATTCAGAACGTTACAGCCTTGGTTAATATTTGTCAAGCGGAGCTCCGACTGTCTAAACCACTGGGACGAGTTTCGTTTTATGTGTCATCAGTAGGGGCAGAACGAGGATCTTCGTGCTTGGCCTATTTGTTGTAATATAGTCTCGGGGCCATTGCATGAGAGTCAAAACAAGAAGCAGTTTGTTTCCAAACAAGAAGCATGGAGGAGAGTCCTCTCCGCCTCCTTCCCTGTAAGGGAAAAGGAGGAGGAGAGGAGAGAAAGTTATCTTTAACAGATTCTAAAAATGCCTTTTCCCAAATACGCAGTCAGTCCCTTCAAAGGTCTCTTTGTTTGTTTTCAGGAAGAAACCCAAGACAGCTGAAAACCAGAAGGCGTCTGAGGAGAATGAGATTACTCAGACGGGTGCATGCAGCGCCAAGCCAGGCCTTCCCTGCCTGAACCTTGAAGCTGCTCCGTCTCTGAGCCCGGCCCTCGTCCACTCACCACATTCACCAACAAACCTGCACGCACATACAGGGTCATCTGATTGTGAGTACACTAACACACTGCTGGGTTGCTTTGGGCTTCTTAAAAACACTCTCCTGATAGCAGGCCAGCTGTGTGTTCTTTGCGTAATGGCACGAGCAAGGCTTCCTCTGGACTTACCAAAGACTTACCTTTTCCCTTCTGTGGGAATTAGTACTGGAATTGCTGAGGTCACGATAATGCAGTCAGCCAGAGGAATCTGCAAGTGTGCTGCTGGGTCAGGTTGCTGTCTGCTCCTGCTTCTTAAAGAATAAGCTAAGAGCCCTCAAATATTTTAGCTTTTTCCAACAAGCACTGTAGCTACTCCTATAGAGACAGTCATGTTTCTCATTACCCAAAAGTATCTACTGACTGGAATTTTCAATCTCTAATTGCAGATGTCTAGCCATGACAGCCAGGGTTAGAAAGGATTTCCACCAAGAAAGGGAGGGGAGTGCTCATGGAGAGGAGATGAGATCTAACCTGTGAGAGGTCTGGAAGATTTCAGGAGACCCATGTGGCCATACCAGCCCTTTTGTTCAGGGCATTCACTGTAAGATTACTCAACACAGGTCAACTGGCCTTTTAAAAAATTATTTTCCATTTTGCCTCTACCCCCACCTCCCAACAGGGGAATAAATAAATAAATAAGCAAACAAGGAAGGGAATAATTACAACTTGATTTTGGAAAATCAGAATTTACACTGTCAGCTCTTCAAAATACTATCCTTCCACAGTGTTCCCTGCCTGGAAGTCTCCTGGGCAAGGACACGGAGGGTCATGTCAGCCTTGTCATTTACTGCTTTTAGAATACAAACTTTACCTGCTGTGAGGTGCTTTTAAGATTTTGTAAAACTTACAAGAAGGGAAGGGGAAAAATATGACAATGATGCCAGGCTTCAAGAGCTTAGAAACCAGCTAGACTTCACAGAGGCCTATAAAAAAATCAGGGCATGACAATAAAAAATCAGATTAAAAATTATGTATATCCTTTTTTTTTAATTTAAAAATCCTGCCTCAGGGCCAAGCTTGGAAGCAGCCGGGTTATAAGGATCATCACTATCAAAATCACTTTAGCTGCAATTCATTCCTACTGGCTGCTGACTTTATTCATTATGAGCTTCTTCTAGAGATCCTGATTTTTATAGAACTGATAAAAACATTGGGGGAAATTTGCTAAATCTCACCTGGTGATTGGGAGCGAAGGGAGAAAGATGTGAAACGAGAGAAGCAGGCACCATGCAGTTTAGTATATACAAGAATTCCCTTCAAATCTGAGATGTCAAACTGTTAAAACTGGGGTACAGATTTGTCTTGCAGTGTTTTCTGAAAACAAGAGGCTTGTGAAAAGATGCAAAAATGAACTGAACAACAGGAAAAAATAATCCTTATTTTCAAACAAAGAATCTCTTTATCCCATTCATAAAGATGAAAGAGTTCATTAGCAGATGGGATTTGAAACCTCACACTGATGTTTTTTGACAGGACAAATGGAAAGCCATGAAAGCAACCTTAGGACAGAGGCCAGCAGGATTGTAGGGAATTCAGAAAGTGATCTCCTGCTTTTCCTTTTTAAAGTGGCCAAAACAGAGAGTGATGAATACTAACAGAAAGTGCTATGGGGCAGCTTGGTGCTCTTCATGTTCTACCTGTTCAGTGAATAAGCAGAATTTTTTAGACCCCAAAGATTTTAATGTCCGCAAATCAAATTCTGTTCCTACTAAACCCATAATATGAATGTGAAGGAAAAATTGCAAACCCAGATCAGATGCTCCTTTTACAATGAAGTTACTTTTTTTTAGAAAAGAAATTTGATAATATGCTCAAGACTAATGAGCACTTTTCAGTTGTGAAAAATAATTCCCAAAATACAGTTGAAATGATACAAAAACTAGGTAAATGATAAAGCTTCATATGGGTTTGATCCTATATGCTTTGTAACCAATGGAAAAACTATTATTTTTAGCAGGCTATAACCTTTATTTGATTAAGGCAGTATTCATGTAATTGTTTTTGGCACACACATGCTAAATAGTAATATCAGGTTTTCACATGAAATAAAAATACGGTATCATTAGTTTACATCTGCATATTTACCCTGGTTACCTATTGTGTCATTTGGTAACTTTTTATTTTTTTTTTTAAAATTCCCTCAGTCCCTAGTGCTGGAACAGATTAGGTTACTTGAGAGATGAATATTTGTGACTCCCAACATTTTAAAGTGGGTTATCTTGCCATTACCAGCTACTCCGTAGCTTTTGCCCCTCTTTCCACTTGTTCTGGTTCTTTCCTTGCACCCAAGAATCCTTTGCCCTTCACCTCCCTTCCTCTCGGAGGTGCATCGCCATATCTTTTTCCCCTCATCTTTTGGAGCTGTGATGGTGCTTTGCTTTGGACTAGCAGCACTTCCTAACCACCTGCCTTCCAGACTCTGCAGTACCACTTCTCCTGCTTTGTCCAGACCGCAATATTTCCTCTACATCCCTAACTGTGTAGATCATATCTAATTTTTAAAAGGAGGTGTTTCACTCTGATTAAGTGCTTTCTAGAGGATGGGTAAATAATCTAAAGATACATAAAAATTAGTATTGCACAAGAAGTTTGAGCAGAATAATTCAATGTAGAGTATCAGAAACACCCAACATAAGTGAGCATGTAAGGTATTTAAATTCTTGGAAAAATGTACTGGTGTACAGATGGTTCCACAATCTCTTGTTTATGCATCTGGAAGACAGACTTGGATTTTATGGACCACCTAACGAAATCCTTTCAAAATCTTCACTGGCCATTTTGCATGCATGAACACTAGTGTTTGGCAGAAAATAACACCAACATTTATTACAAGAAATATTCATAAGCAATCTAATTAAAAAAATCAGGTGCTTTTGGAATGATCCAGATAAAAATACCTTTTCTAGGTGTAGGAAATAAAAACACTAGTGTAGGGTGGGCACCTGCTCCTCAACTGTAAAAGACAGAGGTAAAGAAAGCCTAGGCAGTAGTCTGAGTGCTAATCTTAGGGAAATGAGTAGTTAGCAAAAAAAAAAAAAAAGTCTGGGTAAATTCGTATGTGACACACTGCTCTTTTCAGTACTTAATTCTGTAATGTAGTGTATTTTCTATGCTGTTTCTGCAGCCATTTATTCCCAATGCAATGAAATTGTGTTATTTCTGACTCTTATACAACTTGAATTTTTGGATTTGAACTTTATTGGTGTATTTCCAGTGTGCATGACTCCAAGAAGCAGAATCCAGAACCTAGGATCTATTGTGTCCTATTCCCATGCTTTTAAGTTTTGTGGAATTCTAGTTCACACAACTTAATTGGAGATGTAGGTTAGAGGAGGAGGTGCTTCCTGAAAGTAACTCCTTTCATGTAGGGTTTGACAGTTAACAAACACCACTTTGAATTAATTTGGAGCTGTATTAATTTGGAGTATATTAATTTGGAGTGAGTTATGTATCTCTGGTTACTCAGCTATCACAAAGAGATGTAGCTGCTTAACCAAAAGGGAAGGAAACTGCAAAGATAATTATGGAGGCACAGATTCTAGAAGGTTTCAAAGAAATAAAAGTGAGGTTTATGATGATGCTGTTTGGAAATTTCCATATATTTTCTTGTTTAGAGAGAGATGACATATATATTGGTAGTGTCGGAAGTTGGCTCTCTCTAAGTTGGTTTTGTCTTTATAGTATGTCCACTTACTGCAGAAGCTCTTCAAGAGGCATCCATGACTATATAGGCTTATGTTTTGGGAGGCCCAAGAGATAAGATCGTTTTGGCAGAAAGTTCCACAAGTTCTCAGAGATACAATCAGACAAAAAGTTCATTTAAGCTGTGATGTATACATTTAAACAAATGTATCCAAACTCAAAAGAATCCCATGGGAACAGTGCAACTGAATTCTTTTGTCTCCACTGACAGTTAAAAGAGTTATTCTTAGACATCGAATGGTCCATCTGTGAAAGAATTTGTTCCAGAGAAGGGAGAGCAGCATCCTAACAAAGAGTTTCCATAGGACAGAGAGGCAGATTGGACAGTGATGGGAAAAAACACTGAAATGATTTTTATGGTTTTTAGATAATGCAGAATATTTAAGAGGTTTGAGGGAGGGTAAAAGTCAAGAAGGAAAGTGAGGCATGGACAATTGAAAAAAAAACCAGTATGAAACAATTATTGGCAAGAAGTTGAGAAGAAGGAGAACTTTTTAAAGGGGAGCAGGGAGCTCTTACGTATTAAACAGAAACACTTTATGAACACATCTGCTGATGCACCAAATTTGAACCTTTTGTCCATATATGCTCAAGTGACTGGATATATATATGCTGACTGGATCCAAATCCAACATTTTTCACAGGATGAGCATTTTGAGACAGTCTTTTTATTTCTTTTTCTTTTTTTTCTTTTCCTCATGAAGTTTGATTTTCCTATCACGATAGCTTTCTAGTATGGTGAGGAAAGGCAGAGAGGGTATTGTGTACCCTGCAATTTTCTAAACTCCACAGAGCATTAAGAGTGAAGATGGAAACTCTGGCTTTTCATTTTCTTGAGCAGCTGGGGAGTCCTATATCCACTTTTTATGAATTGACAGGTTTGCTTTGCCTAGAGTTAGTGTAGAGGCTAGATGAATCTGGAGGCAGTTTGACCTCATCTTTTTTTTGTGTGTGTGTTTCCTATTTTCTTTCTGTGTAGGAAGAAAACCTATGACCTTATGGCCTTCCTTTTTCACCAGTGAAATTTGTGGCTATGATTATTTCTCAGAGAAGTACTGATGCTACTAGCTTCCTTGGTTTCAGAGTCAGGCAGTGTGTTAATAGTAATTTCATCTATGTGTTAATAGTAATTTCATCTGTATTTTTGCTAATCTATGTGTGGTATGTATTAGCTAATGCTAATGTTAGCAAATGAATATTTTTAGGTTGTTTTGGTGACCTCAGAAATGATGTATGGTTGGATATCTATTTTAGTCCATATACTAATGGAGCCTGTAGCAAGCTAATTTGAAAACAAGGGCATCCATATCTCTCAAATACTGGTGTCGGGAGATGGAGCTTCTGTTTGTCTTGCCAGATATTTACAATTCTCTACAGTGGATACTTCTCTTTTTAACAACCATATGTGGTTTCTATAACCTGCTAGCTTGTATTTCTAAGATTATCAAAGATATATCTGCCAAAAATGATTTGTGGTTTCATAGAAGCAGATTTATGATGTTTGATTTGTATAGAGCTGCGTGGCATAAAGAAGTAAGTGCTAATACAGATCTGTAAAACTATAAGCTGAGCTCGCTCTGCTCTGTTGAAAAAGCCATCACAATGCACGAAAGGGTTGGTGATGCAGAGTATTGTGTTACTGATTAGAACTGGTCTGTATATTCCTAATCAGTACACTAAGTGAGTTTTGTCAGGTTGGTCTCTCGGGCTTTTCTTCTCGTGAGAAATGACTAATAGCAGATGGTACTTCCGTCACGAAGGCAATGAGTTTGTTTTTGAAAGCGACTGTGACTTTGGAGCTAAGTTTCACTGATGCATAAATCACTTATGTTTATGTTCACTTATGTTACAGACACTTTTGAAAATCTTGTCTAACTATCTTAAATGTTGATTCCATTATTTGATGACCACAATATTGGCTTGCTGCTGGGTTGTCAGTCCTTAGGGTGGTTGGAGTTTTTATTACTGTTCTTTCTTTTAGTTAGGTGAGAGCATTCATGATTTCAGATTCAATTTAAAGCAGTCACTCAAGTTGCTGGCTTTCATGATTTTAGGGTAAAGCTTGAGGACATGTGCCCAGTGCATCTCTTCCTTCTAGGTGGCAGGAGGAAGGATAAAAGTCTATTACCCTAAAATTTCATAGATTTGAGCCATTATTAGAATTCTGAGGTGATTATGTTGATTCCGTTGTGGTATTTCTGTTTGTAAATCATACCACAGCCACCAAGAAGGATGTCCTATTATTATTTGTTTTGTTTAAATAATACTTTCCAGGATAGAGCTTTCTTCTTCTCCCTCTTAGGTAGCTTACCTTCTCCCATCATCCTCCATCTGAAAATTTAAGCAAAAATTCCAATTCTGCTGTACAGTTTCTATAAGCTCTTTGATTACTTTACTGCTTTCATGCATCAGCAGTCTGGCTAACCCACCCAGTCTGCTACTTGTCTGTTTAATCTATCCATCTATATAATCTGAGGCACTTCTTAGGTACCAGTCATTGCCCTGTAAGCTTCCTCTTTCTGATGTATTTAAAGAGTATATTATTGCACTGGTTGTCTTTATACCTTTAGCTGTTTTTTCTTTAAATTTCCTCTTTGCTCTGCCTAATCTTTGTTTTACATCTAGCCTGCTTCAGCTTATGCTCTGTTCTATTAGTGTCACTTGAGCATGATTTCCATGTTTGGAAAGATACTTTCAGCTTTAATGAACTCTTTTACCTTGTTATTTAACCATTGTTTTTGTTGTCCTTGGATATGCATGCTGATTCTAATAAAGTGTTATTCAGGCCACCTCCCTGCTGATCCTATGGATTTTAATTCCTTATCTTTTCCCTTCAGGCGCTTTCTGACTAACTTCCTCTTTTTTTTTTTTTTTTCCCTTTAATAATCCTCATAAAGTTGCATGTGCCAGATCTACCTTTTCATATGATCTGCTTGAGGAGTGTCAAAACTTTATCATATGGTGGTCATTGTAATTTCATGTCCTAACTATGCTTTTCTGCTGTTGTCATCTCCTCAGTCCTACTTGGGTGCAAAGACTAAACTAAATGTGCCACTGGACACCTCATGAAGCAGAATCAACCACAAAAGATTTTCAACATTTGAGAGGTGACTCTTCCTTGAAGGGGACAAAAGCAGCTGCCTCCACATCTCCTGTTATCCTGCTGTGTGTTGTTAAAGCCCTGCATAACTTGGGGCTCGCATCTCTCGCTTAGTTCTTTGCACACTATAAGGAGACACCTCCCACACTTTGTGAAGCACCGGCCAGCACATTGCTGGCCTGGTTTGTTGAAGTTACTGATATTAAAGTAGACTTGCTCACTGTTCGTTCTCTTTGATTGCTGATCTGTCTGGCATTGGAGCTTTTTACTCTTTTCATCTGAGCGTCCGTGGTCTCTTTCTCTGCGTTTTTCTCGCTTATCCTTGGTGAAGTAGCCATATAATCTTTGTGCTGTGATCCCACTCAGCAACTTTAGAACTAGGTAGGGCTGGGGCAGTATTTGAAGGAGAGAAAAATAAACCGATACTTTTGTTGTTCTTGGCTGCACAGAGAGAGCTCTTTCATTCAAAACAATTTTGAAGTGAAGTCCTAACGTGGTGCTGGGAAAGAACATAAAACCAAGATAGTGATTTATACAACCTGATAATGTTTATAGAACATGCGATGTGATGTGAGAGGAAAGATCACTGTATTTCCACAAGAAATGTGATGCTTGATCTACTCCATAAGTGAAGATCAGTTGTAAGCCACCACCATGCCACTAAACCACTTCATTTTAGTCAGGACACTTGCCCTCACAGCCGGGTCTGTAGCAGCTGCATGTTCTTGCAGGCACAGTGCTTCTGGCTGCCACAGTACTCCAAATATCAGTATTGCAAGGGAAAATGCCATTGCACCAGCGTTTTACTTAGGTTCCTGTGCTTGTTTTCACTGTCCCACAGAATCGTTTACAAGGCTAAAATAACATGAGATCCTAGTCTTATCATATAGCCACCACTCAGGAGCTGCAGGACAAAGAGAAGTCAAGATCTCTAGTTTAATCTGTGAGTACAAATAACTCTTTGAGGAGTTAACAGCACTTAGGAAAAATGGATAAACAAGTGCTAGAACCCCTACTCATCCAAGCTTTCTTGTGTTAAATACTGAAAGCATCTCTGCTTGGCTGGGATGCACAATATATACTGTGTATCAATCTGTGACATGTGGTGAAACGCTTCTTCTTGAAAGCCCACAAGAGAGAAGTAGTATAAATTAAGAGTAATCTCACAACAGCTATTTTTGAGTTCTTAACCAGTGAAAATGTAAGTGTGGCAATATTGTGCATCTATTAAAAACCCTGAAAGTCTCTTTATAAGTAGATGATAGGAGTGATAACGTGTAATTTATTGATGTTACACAGAGAAAAAAAATCACAAAGTAGTAATTTTTGTGTGAAAGGGGGTATGATAGAGGCAATAAAAACAGAGCAAGGGGCCTTCTCCCCACAGCTTCATGCCTTTGTGTGCAACCGCATCAACTTTAATGGCAATACCTTGTGCTTTGATCCTACGTGGTATTTCAAAACAGGGTATAACTCACCCTGTATTCAAAACTAAACCACCCAGATGCTATCTCTAATGTTTTTGGCTGAGTAAAGGGCAGAATGTGCCTGAAGGCAAAACCGAGAAATAATTGTTATGCACTGCATTAGTATCACCTGTTAGCATCTGTGTCCATGCATGTACATGTAATTCCTAGGCCTTTTTCATGGGGAAAAATACATGTGAGAACTGACAACATATATTTCATGATACAGATTGGTGCTCTTTTTTATTGCGGTTATTTATTATTAGCATTCTGCCACACGTTCCTCCTCCTTCAAAAACTAAGCAGATGATTTTGGAAGTCCGTGTTTGTTCCCTGAGATTTCAGAGGTCTAAGTGAGGATGGAAATTTTTCCTGTGGCCTTCAATACTCATGACATGAGCATGTTCTGTTTCCCACTGCTATTTAAATCTGACTTGTAAGCAGGCCTGAACACTCACCCCCTAAACTCAAGATAAAGAAGCCACAGTCTAACACAGTATGAATATCTGTCTCACAATATTTCTAAGTTGAAATACTCACCAAAGCACCCAGTTAACAATTACCCTTTTCACTAATAGATAAAAAAGTTAAATGGAAAAAAATAACCAAATAAAATCTAGCATTTTCATGTGATAGCTTCCCTGTAACTGGAGTTGAGACACAGCTGCTGAAAGAGAGAAAAAAAATCCTTTTCCCAGTCCGGGAGACTAGCATTTACAACTCTGTGTCTATTCGTTGTTTCTCCCACCCATCTCTAGTTCTGCAAGTAACGAAGTTGGCCACATTTACAGGCGTTTCTCAGGAAACATGTAGGGTAGAACAGTGCTCTCCAGGAGATGGCAGCTCTCCCACCAAAGCCAACTGTTTCTCACTGCACCCTTTTCCTAACAGACTGCTCCAAATACTCCCTGTAGAGGATTCTTGCTTGAATAGAAACCTTCTAAACAGGTAATTATCTTAAGAGGTTTTAATCTATATTTTCCTTTTACCCAAAGCCCACAGGCTTTCAGGCTTACTGTATTTAACCACACTCAAACTGATAAGCTTTCCTCTTTGTCTTTCTGCCTGAGGAAAAAAAAAACCTAGTAATACAGGACAAATCTGAAAGAGTTCATGGAAAAGCAGATGTCTCTTTTGGAGATACTTTTAAATATATTTGAATGTTTTTTCTTGCTAATTCTTTCCTCATCCGCACTCATCATTTATCCCCCAAATCCAGTCATTTCTTCTCCCTAAAGGATGAGAGGGGACATAAATTTATACAGCCTACCCCAGTGAGATGACCAAAAAGGAATCCCGTTTCACTTTACTTTCAGGTCTTCAGTCCCCCCTATACTACTTGGTTTTTAATTAAAGCCCCTTAAAGCAGATAGAAGTGCTCTTAATGACGACGGTACGCTTCTAATCAAGTCCATGGAGCAGCCAAATAAACAGTGATAGTCTACATCTTCTTAAAAGTTTGTTTGTTCTCTTCTCCCAAAAAATACCCTTCTCGTCTTTCTTTAAATGGAAGTATTCACACACTAATTTTCTGGGCATTATAGGCCCATCTTACCTCTTCTGTGGCAAGTTTGCATCCGCCACTGGGAATGAAAATCAGTAAAAGAAGCACCTAGATTTTCAAAGAGCCAAACTTCCTTAAACTTATAGCCAGTTAAAACAATTGGCCTTGCCGGGGCTTTGCATAATCTTGCCTGAACTGTCTGGAAACAAGTGAACGCTGTCGATACACTTTTCATTTGGAATATTAAACTGTGCCTTAACGAAGGGAAGGATGAGCAGCAACTGTTTCTCTTGTGAAGAAATGGTGCCATCATGTGGCTACTTGGTTTTGTCTGTTCCCATTGGAAGAGGGCTCTTCTACAGTTTGCTCTCTCTGTTTTGTAATGCTGTTTGGTCATCCCATCTTTTGCTAATGTGAACTGGTTACCCCAGTACAGGCTGGGGACCGACCTTCTGGAGAGCAGCTCTGCAGAGAAAGACCTGGGCGTCATGGTGGATGATAAGTTGACCATGAGGCCGCAGTGTGCCCTCATAGCCAAGAAGGCCAATGGGATCCTGGGGTGCATTAA
>NW_010584683.1:91410-107132 GCF_000705375.1 Tinamus guttatus | reverse complement strand
CTGTGTAGGTTTTAGTTATGAAGGTTTAGGCACGTGTGGTGATGGCTGGCAAGCTACTGATAGAGTTGAAGCAGTAGATCTCAGGCTCGGTGTTACACACATTGTCACATTTTCTACATACCACATCTTACCATAGGAAAGAGAATTTTCCATAGGAAAAATAAACCTTTTTTTTCAAGAAGTTTTTACGTACTTCACTGATCCTGATTATTGTAATCTCCTGTCTCTTGATAAGTCAAGTGTTTCACTAGCTGTGAGTACAGAAACTGTCCTGGGATCAGAACTAAATTTTGCTTGCCTTAGACCTCAGCTTTTTCTGCACTTCAGAAAGAAATTCTAGTTTGGAAAAAGATAGAATGAATAATTATCTCACCAAGCAGTGTTTTTTTTTAACATCAAAGCTTAAAATTAGTATTATGCTTGGAATAGAAGCTGGAGAAATTGTCTAAGATATGGCAGGAATGTAAGTCATGCATACCTCCCTGTTGTATCAAATACATTTCATATCCTTATATATATATGTCAATACAAACTTTTAACTTCAATTTATGGGTAAGTATCGCTTAAATTCCTCTAGAAATGTGTATGGCAGACACACATATACATATGCATTATAAAAAGTTCAGTTCTCAGAACTGATACAAAGTAAATAACTACAATAATCAAGGATCCTGAATCCCAAGATTACTGTTTGTGTAATTCTCCATCTTTCTGATGTGGATGAGTAAATAAAGTAATGTGTAGATAGTGTTGTGTCATTGAGAAAAATATCCCTATTAAATACAGTCAAATATATTTGCCTTAGCCCACATTCATAAAGCTAAAAAGGCATTTACACAGATAATTTCACTGAGATTAGGTGCTTCTCCCCTTCTCTCCCCAGCTGTGCACTACATTTGGAATTTGGAGTCAGATTAAGAATGATATTGAAAGACCTGGCCTAAAATACTCCTAGCTGTTAATCATACATTCAAGCAAGGCAATTGATAGATGTCTCCAATGTGAATTAATATTTTGTGGGTCTGAGAATGCCAAAAATAATGAACTTCTAATGGGAAGGAGACAACTGGTTAGATAAATGACTTATGATTTAATTTAGCCTCTAATTGGCTCCGAGAATGTCCTGGAAAATAATAGCACTTTAGCCAAGAGAGGACAGGGCTCAAAAATCCTTCCCGAAAACAACTTTTAAATGTATAGCCTCAGTGGAAGCCTAACTATTGCCTTTTCCAGTGCTGGGCAGGTCACTGGGAAGACCTGGGAGAAGAGACAGCAGTTCCTGCTGTCAGGGTGGCTGGTGAAATGGCTTTGCTCAGCCCTGTGAAAAGAGGGCAGACATAATGACGCTGGAAAGGATTCAAGAAAAGACTGGAAGTTTTGAGAGATGCAAGTGAATTAATTCTGTTGCCTGGAGTGGCTCATGAGAAAATCTGCAGAAGAGTCTAAAGCTTCAAGAAGCATCCAACAAACTAAAAGCCTCCCAATCTCTGCCTGTGTTTTATCCTTTCAAAAACTTTAATCTAGTTTTTTATGCAGACACTTACCTACCTCCCCATATTCTCTCTCATATACACAAACATAGTAGAGGTTGATGTTGTGCTATGTTTCCTCCAGACTGGCTTTGGAACATGTGCAGTGTGTCTGCACCTTGTAAGCCATCATTGCCTTCATATCGTACTATGATTAATATGCAATGGCTCTCCCATATTGTTGTCTAAAAAGAGCCAAGTATGAAAAACTGAGCCAGGAGTAGGAGCATACACATCTAATTCACTGAGCACTGCTGTGTCTGACTTCAGGATGAAGAATCAGGAGAATAAGGAATCCACAGTGGAAAAAGGCAACAGAGTGATCGCTTAGAAAGCAAATAAATTTGCTTTCAAAAGAAAGAAAACCTAAAATATTGTGAGATTCTTAAGAGACAAGAATTTCCAGTAAGGTTTCAAGTTAAGGCTAGAATGCTAGAACCTCTGTATTTAAAATGTGCATGGACAAAAAATAGGGTGCTTTTATAGCATAATCTTAACAGAGTCTAGAGTGGAGGTCATGTTACAGACTCTGAGAGATACTTTGCCTAAGGCAGAAAGGAGCAAGGTAAATAAAATCAGTCTTTCATACATTAATCTGGCATGATTAGAGCTAACGCACTATTATTCTGCATAACATGCACATGTCCAGCATATTGGCCTGTTTATACTGACTACACTACTTATGTTGGCACAGCAGAGCACGTGAGGCCTTGCTTGGGTTTTTGTTTCATTTGTTTGCTTTTGACCAATGTCTTTCACCAAGTAGGGACAAATTCATCATTGGTACGAGAAGGAACACCCTGTGAATTTCGTTCACAGATCTTACCATCATATCTGCAAACTATGAAAGAGACACAAAGACTCTGAGGAGATTAAAATGTAGGACCGTGCACCCAATCCATATTAATTATCCTCTCTTAAAATTGATTATAAGTAGCAAATTGTAATCTCGCTCTACAAAAAGTAAATGATGTATTGCCACAGTTACGTGATGGTTCCTGAAGACTGACTCTTCACAGTTTAAAATAGTCAGAAATAGATTGTAAGAAGAAGCAAGCAGGATGTCTGTGGAAGTGAAGAATCTCCACTAGATAGGAAATTGCAGAATGACCCCCCCAAAAAAATTCCAGTCTGTGAAATAGAGTTATTCTGATTGATTTGGAGATAAGGTACCATCTCTCTCCGTGACAGATTTGGTGATCACAAATTGCCACGCCTGAAATATACCACAGGTAGTCTAGGAAACAAATTAAAAGGCAGATTTTGATGGGGCATTTAGCCACTTGGTTGCGTTATTGGTATGGCTGCATATTATGAAAAATGTTGATTCGTCCTATGAAATATGAGGCTCTGGCATCATCTCCCTAAACAAGTCTCAGCATTAGGACCAATTAAGAAAACTCTTGGCAAACAAGTCACATATTATTGGCTAAGTATTTTGTTCAGTGCATCCTCATAGTCATTGGATTGCCTGAATGGGGTTGGAGTTTGGTTGTACGAGTTGCTGCCTTCAGCTTTACTGTGGCTTGGGCAGGGAGGGCAGTGCGGTAGATGACATAAGTATTTTGTATCTCTGATATACTTGGTTAGGTGTTTTATTTAATGGGCAATCACAGTGTTTAAAGTTCAAGTCTGTCATACTGGAAGTGTATCTGTTGGCTTGCCATTTCCGTTGCACTGGCTGGCCTAAGTTATTCTGTGTATTGAAGACCCTTGTCATTAAAGTTGTCCATGCTTGAGTTACCAGATTTGACCAATAAAAGGGACAAGAAACGTAAACCTTTTATGAAGAGCAGAAATCCTTTGCATTACTCTAGCATTTCTCTTCTGAGAAATTTAAAACAATGTGACAAAAAAAAGAGTGCGTTAAGCATCAAAATGCTGTGAAAGGCAGGTAGATCTCTGTCTTTGTCTGTATTTTCATGGCATGCCACTGGAGAGACAGAGGAACTTAAAGGTAAAATAACTTGACTAAGATCCTCTAGAAATGAGGACAACAGGGGAATGCCAGGCTTCTCCCTCAGCTTCCAGCAGAGACACATTGAAGCACAGGGTCATTCTAATTCAAGTCCTGTCTTTGCCACTGCTTACCAAGTGAGCCTGAACAAGTCATCTAAGCTTCCTATTACTGTGTGTAAATATAGAATACCCATGGCCTCGCTGGGGGAGCGCCGTGAAACCTCTAGTTGCAAAATATACTTTGTATTGAAAGCACAGTTATTAACACAATTACTCTTCCTTAGTCAGAGTATCCCTCCAGAGATCCCAGCCAGTCTTAACCGTACGTTTTTGGCGAAGAGTCACACAGAGGTGATTCAATTTATTATCTTTGTGTGTGTGTGTGTGTCTGTTTCTCTTCCTCTCTCTCTTCCCCTCTTCGGCAACGAACAGGTGAGAAGCCCCACCAATGCAGCATCTGTTGGCGCTCCTTCTCACTGAAGGATTACCTAATCAAACACATGGTGACGCACACCGGTGTGAGGGCCTACCAGTGCAGCATCTGCAACAAGCGCTTCACCCAGAAGAGCTCCCTCAACGTGCACATGCGCCTCCACCGCGGGGAGAAGTCCTACGAGTGCTACATCTGCAAGAAGAAGTTCTCCCACAAGACCCTGCTGGAGAGGCATGTGGCCCTGCACAGCGCCACCAACGGCACGCCTGGCGCCACGGGCACTGGCACCAGGGCTGTCCCTGCTGGCGTGGTGGCCTGCACGGAGGGGACCACGTACGTCTGCTCTGTCTGTCCAGCTAAGTTTGACCAAATCGAGCATTTCAACGACCACATGAGGATGCATGTGTCAGACGGATAAGTAGAATCTCTCTCTCTCTCTCTCTCTCTTTGTTATGAACAAAAAACAGAAACAACAACAACAAAAAAGCTATCGCACTAGAATTTAAGAAATGATTTTTGTTTCATTTTGACCTTTATTTTCCTCTTTTTTTGGGTTCGTTTCGTTTTGTTGTTTTTGTACTACATGAAGAACTGTTTTTTGCCTGCTGGTACATTACATTTCCGGAGGCTGGGTGAATAATAATTTTCCTAGCCTCCCTCGGATGGTGGCCTTAAGGCCAGGTAGTGCTTCATGAGCTCCACTGGTTGGATCTCTAGCTACTGGCCTCTAAATACAACCCTTCTTTACTACAAAAAAAAAAAAAAAACACAAAAAAACACAAAAAAACCACAAAAAAACAGACGAAAAAATAAAAACAAAAAACATTTTTTTTCTCACTTGTGAAGAGCACTACAAAAAACAAAATATATTGCAGAATCTACAAGGCCTACTGTCATTGTAAGTACACCGCTCGCAGTGTTTCAATGGACATAACTCACAATTCTGGCCTCTTTTGGACTTCACAGTATCCAGTTAGAACTGTGGAATATTTTGCTTCTGGTTGAACAGCAACCAGAGGAAACAAGGCCCTGCTGGTTTCTACCACGCGTCTGCTTTCTCCCACACACCTGCAGCTGCAAACACCCGCAGAAGGGCTGAGGGGAGTGCAAGGCAGTGTGGCTTGGATAGTGTGGAGTCCCTGCAGGATGAGGAAGGAGAATCAGAGCTTCCTCACCTGGATTCTGCTCCATCCCACGCTCTCGGGCTCACCCTCCCCACTGCTTTTCCCATAGCACCACACCACCTTACAGCAGAAACCAAGAAGAGTAAGACAACGAGCAACGGTGGCTTTTTGTAATTTATTCAGTGTCTTCGCTGAGCCCAGGGCCTCAGCACAATCAAGAGGGACTTTCACAGAAGGCAAAGAGGAAACACAAAGAAAAGCAAAGACATCAGAGGTTGCAGCCTATGGATCTAGGTACAAGAGAAGGGTTAGTTCCCACAATCTTTGCAAAAAAAAAAAAAAAAAAAGTTGCATCAGGATTTATTCTTGTGGAAGAAGGAAGAATAGAGGGTGGGTGGGGAGAGGAGTAATTAAAAAAAAAGAGTTCTTGGGACTTTTTTAATTCAAAATTTTATAGAGGGGCAAAAGTGACGTTTACCAGATAGAATGCTGATTTTTTTAATATATTTACAACAGTATTTGTGTAAAAAAACAAAAAAGTGAGATTGTTAAAAGTAATTTTTCTTTGTTTTCTTTTTTGTTTTGCATACACTGCCACTAATATCTTCTCTTTTATTATATATATGAATATATATAAATATATATTTTATTTTAAATTGAGACTGTTAAGGTTAGCTAACCTGCTTCCAGATAGAGGTGGGGAGGGGAGATGATCTTGATTTTTATTTTAAAAAAGAGGAAGAATGTTTCTTAATTTTCTTTTCTAGTATTATTTTGTCTATCTCCTTCTTTCTCTCTCTCTCTCCCTCCCCCCTGTTTTGTTTTGTTTTTTTTTCTAATGAAAACAAAAATTGTTTGGGTCAATGGAAGGCTCTGTGAAGTCACCTGTGAGATTATCTGCTAGAGTTTGTGCGTCCTGCAGTATCATTTGAACTGCTATTTTGTTTTTGAGTTATGTGGTTCTCTTTTGGCTCCTACTGAGGTTTTTGGGGTATTTTTTTTCTGATTCCATCTCATTTTTCTATTGAAGGGAGGTTCCTTTTGAGAAAGAGATTTTCTAGCAATGTTCCCTTGGCCTTTGGGATGATAGACATTATAATCTTTTTTTCTTTTTTTTCTCTTCTTTTTTTCTTATTTGAAAAAATGGTGAAAGTTTTGGTAATGTGTAATACCTAGGATTTCCCTTCTTTCTGGTCACTGGAGAAGAATTAATCTGCTGTATTGTTCTCTCATCCCTGCCTTGCTCTCTAGAGAGCTTCCATATTTGTGTGGGAATCCGATCCTGCCCCTGTAATTTGTGCTGATGCCAAAATAACTTAATATTTTACCATTGCAAATAATCTTCCCTTCTTCATTTGAAAAAAAAGTCTAACTTCAAGGGCCACATCCCACATTCTCTGCATATGCAAGCCTATGCAAGGAATGTGGGCTCAGTGTGAAAGATTAATTCCTGATCTGCCTATATATGTTGGTGTTTTGTATTTTGTTTTATTGTGTTTGGGCTGGTGTTCTCCCTAGTCTTCTGTGTATCTCTGTGAGAATTTTTTCCCCCCAAAGCCAACTCCCAAAGTACTTGGGTCCTTAGTTCAGTTGGATCAGTGTCTGACACTATCTTTGACTTGCTTGAAATTTTAGGATTTGCACCAGCTGCACTCTGGACTTTATATTTTAGGCAGAGAAGAAGCACCTAACAAAAATATGCAAAAAGAAAAAAAAAAAAAAAAGAAGAATTGCTAGTTTAGCTTTTACATGTGTCTATATTTAAATTAAGCTTTCTTAAGTTTACAAAAAGTTGCTTGTAAACACTGAATATTTCACATGAGGCATTCTTTTATGCTGGACAACTTTCTAAATAATGAATCGATAGATTTCCACATATAATCTTGAGTGTTCTTTACACCTGCAGCTTCTGTATCAGATATCTGTGATTCAGCACAGGTAACCTTGTTGCTAGGTTGTAGACCTGTTCCATTACTGATTTATTTTGGGGAAAAAACTGACAGATGATTCAGTCTCTGAATCTTTTTGCAACCTGCCAGGTATTGTTCAGCAGATCCTAAATGCTGAAGGCCTGATTCTCAATTGCACTAGGCAGTGTAAAGAGACCTTGAGGCAAGGGCAAATGAGCCTCTTAGTTGGTAGCACTTTTTTTTTTTTTGGTCACCAGTTTGTTTTGGGTAATTTAAGGATTTTTTAGAATATCTCCGTTACTTTGGCTGGGCTAGAGAAGGAGCACAAGTTAGTTAACAAATATTATTCTCATAGCTGTATCGATAAAATCAATGCTGTCATGTAAACCAAGAAGTGAAAGACAAAACCTAAGACAAATAGGGCAAATTCATGTCCGATATGTAAAGGCATTCTGTATAGAAATCTGTACAAAAAGTTAACGTTCTAGAGGCAAGGGACAGGAAGGAAGAATGAGAAGTGAAGATATACAAAAGGTTTTTAAGGTGTTTCCTTGAGGAAAGCTTTTTGTTAGTTTGGTTTGGTTTTGCTTTTCTGAGATATTCAGTATCAAAAAGTTTTCTGTTCTCCCATATATTTCCATGAAAAATTCTAGCCGGCTTCCAAAACTATAGCTGCTGATTTGCCATCTGAGGTCTGGGGAAAAGCTGCTTAACTACCTTTTGATAAGTCCTGTGAGTTAAAGTCAAGATGTAACATGTCCTGAAATATGGCTCTGATATCAGTAGAGATATGCCAGTACGCTTGAAGTACTAAATGGGGTTTATGTCAACCAAAATCTAGATACTAGTGTGTGCAGAAAGAAAAATCCTGTGCAAATTTGATTCTTCCATTTTTCAACCTTCCCTCAAGGTTGCATCAAAAAATGCAACTATATAACAAAGCATCTTCAGTATTTCAGTGATTTAAAGATCAGATGTGAGTGAATGAAAGGTGCTAATTAAAAGGTAAACAAACTTCTTAAATTAAAGCTAAGGCATCCAAGATTGAATTTTAAATCACTTGTCAGACTTTACATCAAGGTTTTCACAAACATCTCCATGAAATATAAACTGATTTTATTGAACTTCCAGGCTTAAAAAATAGTGACTTGATTTTGTAAAGATAAGGAGGATCTGGAAGCTTGACTACAAATGCGAGTGAAATTGCACATCAGGTCACTTATTTTTTAAGTGCTCCTTTATGGACTTAGTAGCTCAAACATCAATCCCTTTACCTTTTAAAATGTTCAATTCAGTAGAAACAACTACAGTATCCCAACTTTACAGCTATTTCTAAGCTTCATGCGCTGCCACTGTGTTCCTTAGTAGGAAGAACACCTGTAATACACTAGCAATCACAGTGATCTACAGACTGCTCATGATGCTGGTTGAGTGCATCTGACTCGGCACGCTTGAAAGGCTTGCTTCAAAAGACCTGCTAAAATTATGTGGATGAGAAAGAGCAGACTATAGCACACCCCTCTGCTGGAACATGAAATATCCTGCATTCCTTGAGCCTGATTCTCACTGTCCCTAAAGCTCTCTCTGTATTGCTTTGGCAATGGAAAAAGGCATTAGTAAGGCACAAATACAAGCATCTGAATCGAGGCCTCCCTACAAGGTGAAAGTGCAACAGAGAAAGCCTTGGAGTAAATGAGAGGAAGTGCCTTCTCTCACTACTGCTGAGGCTGATGAAATAAATCCCAAATGCAAGAATGGCCAGACCAAATGTGCCCTATGATCCACCTGACCCAGGGGCTGTGGGTAGTTACACGTGATTTGGAGAATGAAAGATCCTGTTGAATGATAGAGAAGTAATAGGCCTAAGAGAGAAAAACTACCATCAGTTCCATTAGTTAAATATCTGCTTTTGGCCTAAAGACATGATAATTTATGGCCTTAACTTTTTATGCCATATAGAAGTTGTATGTTGTGGCAAATATGCTCACTATTCTGTAGAGATCTAGCTTATGGATTGCTAAGTGTCCCTAACGGTATCCTGTGGAAGTGAGTTCTGCAGGGCAATTACTGCCTTACAGGGGGAAAAAAAAAATCCTTTTCAGGGTCAATTTATTGCTGTTCACTGAAACCCCCCTGTTCTTGTATTATATGAAAGTATGAATCAGAGCACCAAAATCTGTCTTCTCTTGCCCATTCTGCTAAAGTCTGCCTCTCTCTGGGAAATCTGAATCTGCAAGGAATGCAGGACCACAACGTCCGTCGCTGCTGATCAGCAAGTGGAGGATAGCTTGTGTGTGCGTGCCTGGGATGTGTGGTGTTCGACTGCAGCCAGCTCCTGCACAGGAGGAGCAGGAGGAGTCATAAAGGATGAGAACATGGCAAGAGAAACGAGTCTTTAGACATTTTAGTATGATCACTTCAAGCTGGCCCCTTCTCTCTCTAAACTCCTGCCACTATTGATAGTCCCTCATAAGGGGAATAGATGCAGACATTTTGCAGGATCTGCACTAGGGATGATTTCTCAGCTTCCCCTAGGCCTGCTTCTGGCCCATGTCATTAGCTGCTTTCAAAACCAGCCCAAATTCACAATAAGCTAACCATGAAATGAAACATGTATTGATAACATTGATTCCCTGGAGAATGAGATTTCTCTTTGCCCCAAGCTCAAATATACCAAGTGACATCCATTTTTCTTAGTTAATTTGATTTCTTTTTCATCCAAAGGGGAAATTGGTAATTACCAGTACACCATCAGACCACTTTCTTCTCACCTAACACAGAAGTGATCGATTTCAGTTGACCTTGAGGTACTTGATTAATGCTGGATCATTTACCTGGTGGAGAACAAATCTTTTGCCTTTAGCAAGTATGGCACTAGCATGTCCTGTCTCTCTTAGCAGCAAAACCAAAATCCCATAGGGGGAAGTCACAAAAGATGCTCTTTGTGGGACAGCTGAGTCCAAACGAAGATCAGAAGCAGCCAAATCATTTCCAACATGATTTGTATGCCTTAGACTGCAGATCTGTGACCCTTCTTACAGTCTTATGCTAAGGTACTCTCCATTTCTCCCAGCTGAAGATGACTGTTGCTAAAAAGAAATACAGTATTAATTTAATATTTGGTGGCTGTTCTGTCAAAGGAAGTTAGACCTTGATAAACCATGCCTTTCCCTCGGGAAGCCAGCTCCTCCAAGCTATGAAACGAACCTGATAGAATAGGGTCAGCGGGTACCTAACTGAAGCAACATCTGATCAGCCGAAGTATAATAGCTGCTTTTCACATTCCCCAATTTGTTTTTACACTTGCTGTGAAAATTCCTAAAAGAGATATAATGTGATGAGAACTAAGATATGGCACTGAGAGGTTCTGAGCCTCTTCAGCTCCCAAGAGACTTATCACTGTAGGATTCGGCCCCTGAATGATCACAGCTCTCCTGAAGGCAGGCATACAAAAGAAGAAGTTGATAGTATGTTAGATCCGGAGTCTTGAGTTTGTAAATATAGTGAAAACCCCTTCCCACCCTTGAATGCCTTCTTGACACACACACACAAAAAAAAAAAAATCCTTGCAGAGGGGCAGATACTGAAAATGACACTGGAAATTCTGCCGCATGCTCAAACAACCACATGTATGAAGGTACAGACTCCTGTCTGTACCTTCTGTCTGTGTGCCAGGGATGTGTTCTACCTGTGCTAAGTCAGTGTTACTACTGCTTTCTATTAACCTTCTTATTTGTCCTGCTGGAAGTAATACTTAAGATCTGAGTCACCTTCCTCTGAAGTCATTGAGTGATCCAGCTGGCCTCAGGAGGAGCAAAGGAGTCCCCACATTTTGACAGATGACTGAGGTGGGAAAGAGAATTTTAGGTGGAATAATTACAGTGTGTGCATATTGTTCAAATTAACTCAGAAAAAAACAGGGAGCATCCTGTGTTTTCCTCACTGTAGAACAGACAGATAGGGTCCACAAGTGTGACACTGAGAGAAGGAGAACCTGTCTAAAGTAAGAATGCTTCAGTCTCCTATTTTTGCAAAAAACAAAGAGAACATTTGTCTTGTTTTTTGAAGAATGAATGCAAATGAGCGAAAGGATATGTTAGGTAATAGTGTATATCCATCTAATTATTCCCAGTGCTGATAACTAATCAACTAGGTTTGTGCCTCTTGGAATAGAAAAAGTGTTATGCATTCAAAATGTCTATTTCTGATGTCCCTTCAGTAAAGAGCAAAAATAGCTGTTAGGAAGCGGAGTTATGCAAGTGCATAATTTGGGGGAGAAAGAAATAAGAATTGGTTCCTTGTGTATGTCTCTCTGAGTCTGCATGTCCAACCACACTAAATTGATATTTATAGTCATTACGATGACATTACATAATTTTCATCTAAAATTAGTTTCTAGTGAAGAAAAAAAAAGATGAATATTAATAGATATTTTGATGATAAATTTAGGAGTGGCACTGGCTTCTTTTTGCATTGAAGCCTTTGCATCAGTGCATGTTCCCAGGTCCTACAGGAGAGTCCAAGCATAGAAGAAGCAGAGTTGGCTTATTTACTGTGAATTAGGTAAAAAAATAAATCAGATCGGGAATATGCTCTATCACACTAGTTAAGTTTCAATTGGTATCTCAAGTAAAGATGTTTGTGGGTTTATTACAAAATAAAAGGAGCCAAACTCAACCTAACCATAATTCTGATAAAGCCACATGAGGAGGAGAATTAAGCATGGTTTTTAACATGCTAATTCCCCCAGAATTATTTAGTGCAAGAATTTAAAATAATAACAAAAGACAAATTTAAGAGAGTTATATATACTAACTTGGTTAGTATAATAGGATATAGTTTCCACTGCCAGAACTAAATCTACTTCACAGTCTCAATTCCCAGCACTCAGTGAACTGAAATGTAGTGCACAACCATCTATGCCCAAGGAAGACTCTTAATGTTTACTTTTGTCTTGAACAGGGTTCTGCAATCTCCACAGCAAGTAAGGCAAAGTAGGGAGAAAGGGATGCAACCTTTTGGGGTAACACTGAGGTAAGCAGATCAGGAAGGTCTTCCAAACATTTTGTCAACTTGGATTTTAACCCCCCACAACAGTTTCCACTTCTGTCCTGATCAGTTAATGGGATTTCTGTCCCTACAACTATATTTCAAAAAGTACAACACCATAAGCTATTTCTTTAGGAAGCAATTACACTGCAGTCTGATCCATAATTTTTGCCTTAAAACAGAAATGTGTCTGAGCAGTTTGGAATGTAGTTATGTTTTGTGACTGTAGCAAGTTTTCATCTTAAACATTCCCTCCATATGAAATGTTTTCCTGTTTTAGAGGGCAGGGAATTAGGCAGGCAGCAAGTATTAGTGATGACCTCTTTATACTGCATGATGCTTCTGAGCTGTTTCTTGCCTACAATTACAGCATCAGGTTTGGTCCTCTTCCAGCCCTTTTTCCTGGAGTTGGCTTCTTCTCCCTGTGAAACACAGGAGGATAAATCACATTCCTAGGTCAAGCTTTCACTTGAATTTTAATAATAAGAGGTAATTTGATTTGAGTACTGATTCCAGGCCCACTCTTGTCAGTGAATTCCTATCAGAGAAATCAATTGAAATGCTGCTTCCCTGTGACAAATTCTGTTTTTAATTTCTATCAGTGCAATCTTTGTAGGCACTTTTGGAATAGCATGGATGTCACTGCAGAAATAGATAAGCCCTTCTATTGTTTCAGTTGTGTTTTGTTTTTGTTTTCCTTTAAACATTCTAACAATATCCTTTTGCTGGAGCAATAGCATTGTACAAATAAATGAAGCATAGCTGTGCTATCCATCTTGTGTTACAACTTCTATCCAGTTAAGCTCATCAGGTAAATTATTGTTGCCATTCCCTGTGCAATCTTTAGTATCACTTAATCCCTCTTTATTCTGCAAAGTTTCGCACAAAGCCACACCCCAGATGTCTCTAGTAAATGCTCTAAATCAAGTTACACTCAAGTATTACAGTAGCCCCTGTGCTTCCAGAAGTTCCCAGAGGAACTTAGCCCACTGGAGACGTTGGTACCAGTGCAGCAAAGCGTTTCCTGCCACAGCTGTGTTCCAGTGAGAACTGTCCTCTTCTGCAGCTTGCACACTTCATACACTCGACTTTTTAGTGATTTCTGCCAAGTTCAGCAGTCATGACACCTGAGGAACGTGCATAGCGTGATTAGATCCTTAGCTGAGCTCTCTGGTTCTGCAGTTTCTCGTTCCTACCAGACACCAAGGTACCTTTCTGAGATCCATCTATTTGATCAGGCATCTTGTTCACTTCACTGTGTTCCTTTTGATTTTGACACTTGAATATTGCCATGTTCTTTGTTGACTCTTATAGGGTCTCCCATCAGTGCCCTTATATGCTGAACATGGGCTACTAAACTGAAAACAAACATGTTCAGTTGGCATGATTACATTTACACAACTGTTTAGTACCTGAAAAGATCACAGCTTTTTTTATTGTCATTCCCCCATAAAGTCCTTCAGACAGTCTCATTTATCCCATGTTCTGTTTACCCTGAAGAAAATTGAATTATCTGCCTCCGTATGTGTGTGTATGTGAGTGTGCATGCATGTGTGTGCATGCAGGGGGTGGCTAGCTGTCTATTTTTCAGCTTACTAATTGGGTGTGAGGACACACATGGTTCAAGAAAAAGTTTAAATGGAACATGGTTACATTATCTGTGAAGCAATTAGAGTGAGTCTGTAGTACATATACAGTGTGTGTGCACACATATATTCATAAAACACATTCAGTAGGTCAAATTCTCTTAACTGGATATTTGCCCAAATAGGACATCATTCAAAACATGACTAATGACTTCAAGATTTAGTCCAGTTTATTTCTGTGAGTACTCATACCCATTCTGCAGGGAAGGCCAAAGTGTGCCTCTCAGAGCCTCATGTGGCCTTTCTGCCACAAGGTAAATAAAGTAGCCCAACTCAACCAGCTTCACTAAGAGAAATGAATATCCATGAGCACTGACAGCACTGGAACTACACTGTTCAGTTCAGTCACTCTTTTCTATTGGATTTCGTGATGTTCACGTGTCAGATAACTAAAATGCAAGCAATATAATCTAAACTTGCCTCTCCAGTCCCCTTAAAATAAAAGTAAAAATTATCAAATGGTTAAGCAGCAACACAGTGTATTGATAGGACTGGCACTTCAAATATTCAAGGTATAGAGTCTCAAGTCTTATTTTCAAAGCCTTGTATAAAACAGCTCTTTCCCAACCTCATGGACTCTGCAACACGTTGGCTATTGAATACCTTTGCAAGTGATCCAAACTATCTGATCAGACTGTGTAGTGAATAAGAATAAACTTTCTCTCTTGAAATCCATGTGGCCTTTACCAAAATCTTTTCGGGAATATATGTGTTCAGACTAGTAGATGGTCAAAAGAAGAAGGAATTGGTCAGTGAGAGTCCTGAGCATCTGATCTATACAATCTGCAGGGTTTCTAGAACTCGTTTCATTCATTCACTCGTTCTCATTTAGTTAGTGGGCTGGCTAATTATGTTTCGCTACAGCTCCTCATGTGGGGAGCATGTGGCCCCAAAATTATGTTAGTCTTTTCACTCCAGAGTTCCTTCCAGATTAGGGAGATTGTGTCACAGAAAGAGTTTACGGGAATTTTGGGTTTTCTTTCATTTTCACTCATACGAAGTTGAGTAAATGTTATTCCTCTTCATGTATTGGTGGCATTTCCCTTCCCTTTTGAGTAAGATGATAAATGCAACAGTTTTGGCTGGTTGGGGTGAGTTTTTTTGGTTTGGGGAGTTTTTCTGGTTAAATGTACATTGTCTCTCTATAGTCAAAATGTCTGTGACCGTAACAGTACGTATTTCTTTTACTGGAAATAATAGACTTTTTTCAGTTTTTGTTAACAGTACTAGTGACTTTGTGGAAAATGACAAGTTGCTATTTAGATCTGCGTAGTTAAGTACAGTACACTACAATACAGTATTTCTGAAAGCTAGAACATACAGTACACAATATATATAGCAATTCTATATCAATATATATACATAGTATAATCATTTAACTTTTGCATCTGCCTATGATCATAGAAAATTATTTTTCACATGTATCATTCACAATCCAATCAACTGCTGCAGCTATTTGAAGCATTTAACAATCATTATTACAGCTCTAGTGTGCTTTTCATATTATTGACTTCTGTACTTGTCTTTAAAATTGTTTTTTTTTTCAATTTTTTTCAATCTCTGTGTAGCAAGATGTAGGAAAATAACTTTTTTTAAGAAAAGGTAAAACAGTATTAGGCTCTACAAAAAGTTAGAGATTATTCCCTGCTATTCCTTTCATATCAGAAGAACAATTAATCAAAACAATTAAGATTATCTATTAATTCTCTTTGGAGATGTCCTGTTGTTCATTTGTGAAAGTATATGTCAGACTTCCTCTTCCATTACTGGCTTTGGAGAAAGATGCTGCAAGCGATCTGTCGCTCTTTCCAAGTTCTGTTTCTTAAGAGTATTAAGATTTCTTAAAATCTCTACCATAGAAATGTGAGGGTAAAACACTATTGTCTGTACAGTTATTCTGAATGTGGCCAGTGGATTTTGACAGGAATAGGATACAAATTACCTCCATCCCTTCCTGTTCATGTATGCTAACTGCATCTTTACTTGTCCACTTGATCTTCCTCATTTTCAAAAGACAACAACTTCTAGCAGGTTTGAGTTTCAAATCAAAAGTTGTCCAACCTTTCTTGGAA
>NW_010584683.1:63805-91368 GCF_000705375.1 Tinamus guttatus | reverse complement strand
TCAGTCCTCATAGATTTTTATTGTCACCACAGAGCTGCTGAAACAAAAAGTGACAGCAAATTTGTCAGCATCCAGACCCAATCAGTCCAGAGCAAACTATTAGACATCCAAGACCCATGGCTCAGGGTGTCCCTTCTGTGTTCTCATCTTGCAACAGATGACCCAGGCAGCAAGTCAATATCCAAACTTCTTAAGAGTCCAAACTTAAAAGAGCTTGGGAATTTACATTTGCTTTTCTAATTCAGGTGCATCACAGCTGACCTTTATCTCTTTGGACAATAACATGCCACTCCTAAATGAAAATGTGCAAAATCAAGTGGATAGAGGTTGCAGAAGAGGTATTCATTGTATCTCATTTCTTCTAACTATAAAATTAGGAGAAATGAGCAATGGTCTCTTCCTTTAAAAGCTGTGCTCTCATTGATAATGCAAAAATCTGTGTCACTGCAGATCAGTAAACTTAAAACTGGTTTTGGAGTGGAAAGAGGGAAAGCGCCACATCCACACTCCTGTCATCTGCCATTTGCACTTACGTGGAGGCCACTACACATTGTGTTTTTTTCCACTTGCAGTTCGAAAATCATGGTCTTCCAGCAGTGATTTCTAAGTCTGGATTTTCTTTATTCTGTGTATATCCTTTTGTGAAGGAAGAAAGAGACTATCCTCTCAATATTACTTACACAGGTAACAAAATTAAATTTCCCTATTATGAAAAAGAGGATTTTTATTCCATTAATCCCAACAAGTGCCATTTCACAAATTAATTCCAGTTAGCTGCTGCAACAGAATGCTGATTCAGTAGCCCACACTATTATTATCATGGTCTTTGCCTTTTCCTTTGGCTGATTTCTAAATCGTATCCATTTTCTTAGAGAGTGTTGTTCCTTCCCTGAGAACGCTTGCATACCCATTCCGTGCTTTTCCTGCTAATCCTTTGTAAGATTCAGTAATTCATTTAGGATGATTACTAGTTAATGCATTTCTTGATTTAACTTCTTCGTTGCCTTTTTCCCAATGCTTGCTTTCTTCTTCTTTTTTTTAAGCACCTCAGTTCATTTTGCATCTTATACAGTTTACAGTTTATATTTTTAGGCTAAGAAGTGGTTTTACAAACAGGATGGTACCAAACAAGTAGATTATCCACACTAGAGGTTGTACTTTTAGAATGCAGTGTGTACAGATACAATTGCCTAAGGGAAAGTGAAACTAACAAAATAATCAGCTGGTGAACACTATTTTTACATATCTTTAACATAAAGGACAGTCAGTCATTTGTGAATCCAGAAATCTTGCTTTTTTGAATGTATCCTTTCTTTCTCATTCTCTGAAGAAATACTGAGCTTGAGAATTGCAATAGTCTAAGAAACTCATTTCATATGTGCATATTTTCTGCTTTTCTAAAGAGAGAAAAAACCAGAAGATGATACTGGTTCTTGCATTGGAGACTTTCCTTGACTGGTACAAACGTTAAGGAAGGGCCATATCCAAATACTAATTTTAGTCTAGTATACGATTTTCATTATTACTTCTGTTTTCCATCTCTTTGTTGACCAAGTAGACCTTGAAGGCTAATGCAAGCAATGGTCTTGTGTTTCTGTGGTCTATAACATTTATATTTAGCTCTCTTTTGCACTTTTTTTCTATGTTATACAGCTTTTGAGGAACACTGCCACGGGGAGAGGGAGAACCTTGTAGAAACAGATCATTGCTCTGGGCTACAAGGGTAGAAAGGGATTTTAAAGCTCTTCGCTGCAAGGTTGAATAACAGAAGGAGAGTTCACCCCTTAGGGGTGCTTGCACCAAGGACTGGGGGGCCTCCCTGAAGAAGGGAGTGCTTGAACTTCACACAAGGGACTTGCTCTTCACCCATGCTGCCTAGAGGAAGAGTGCAGCTCCAGCATCTACTGCTGCTCTTTAGGTTTTTGTTTTTGTTTTCAATATACATATAAAGTGTATAGTTCTTGTTTACTGATGGAAGAGGTGTCCCTTTTTCAGTTGCTGTAGTCAGAGATAAACTTGTTCAGAAGTATCCTCAACAAGTTTCATTGCCTTTCAGTGTGCCCTTTGTCCTAATGTCCGGATGTAGATTAGTCTAGTGCAAAACTATAGGGATTCTTCAAATTGTTCACTTATTCCCAGGTTCCTACATGCTGAGCAATCAGTCCTTGGGATCCTTGTTCCAAAGTTCAGATTCAGAAAAATTCTTCCATTGAAATGAGACAGAAAATTGGTGGTTTCCTACGAATTCCACCCATAATCAACTTTTGTCTCCAAATATGTGATATATGGGCTGCCCAGTTCAGGCAGGGTATGCTGCATAACCTCTCTCATCACCATCAGTAAGGTTTATGTTTAACACTGCAGATTTATCAGTCCAGTTCTCGATGGGCCCCGTTCTGCAAGCCTGACTCACAGATGCTTTTCTGGTGGTTTCGGTGCATCTTTTCTGACAGATAAGAAAACTTAGTCTTACAGAAATCTACAGCAAAAAACCTTTTTCACATACATCCTTTAAGATCTCACTGGACTGTCCCCCCAAATTTAGTATGCTTCTGCCCTTTGTAAAACCCAAGATTTATTTTCACTCTACTAGGCAGGTTTTACTTGTATTAAGAGTTTTGTGACTAAATATGCTTTCCATCTTGCTAGGAGACTTAAAATTTTGGTTTGACCAGTGATAGCGTGTCCTCAATAAAATACTTAACTAAATAGTTAGCCACATCATCTAGTGTAGATACATGCTACATAGCAGTCATGTTTTTCCTAATTTACACCCTCACTATGCCCCTTTTCCATTAACAGAACAATGTGAAGTATTTGTGGCATAAATGTGAGCTATGGCTCAGTGACTTTGCAGCAGTGGTATTTGGAGTTAATTGGTTTTAGCTTTCTAACTACTTCTTAGCCAGAAGATCCCTGGTCATACCTGTGATGGTGATCAATACAATTGGGTAGATGAAAGTAAGCTGTTTCTTCGTAATATCTGACTATATAACCCCAAATTCAGAATATCCATCCAGGGAAATGTGGAAATGTTTAGCAATGGGGAAAGCTTTTTACTGTAGTGCTTTTTTTTTCCTATTTCACTCTGCACTGTGTATGCAGGGGAGTGGATGTGATCCCATACAGCCTGGTGTGAACTTTGCATTTCAGCATACATCTAGGATATCCTCAAAGTACAGCAAGCTGAAGAGCAAGAAAATGTGTTGCTGGTGATTATATTGGCTAAGTTGATACTTACAGGCTTTACAGAAAAGCTAGCAAGCGTTAACAGTTTTCTGTCTCCTATATTCTCTGATATGGCCACACCGCTGTAAGTACAGCTGAAGAGAGAGGTTTGGATGGGGCCTCACTGGACTTCTTCCCTTCTTGTTTCTGTTCATTTGAAACCGTGTTAGTTGTTTCTGCACTGGAAGGAAACAGCGTGTAACTGTGTGCCTGGAGGGGTGGGCAAGTCTTTCCAATCTTTGCAAGACAGAAAAGGAGGAAGCTGTTTCAGTTATTGATTTTTTCTTGGTGGTGGTGGTATTTGCCGTTGTTTACATCCTGGGGTGGTCTGCAGTCTTCGACATAGGACTGGGAATGGGAGAAGAGGGAGAAGAGATAAGGAAGCATGTACCTGAGCATCTGCATCATGTGATATTCCTCCAAATACTGAGCAATTGGAGTGAGATCAGTGAAGCAGCAGCAAAATTGCTCTCGTGCTTCCTCTATGTACACATTTCCCGCTCTAGTCCCTCCTTCCTTTTTGTGGCTTCTTGCACTGCTTTAATGATTCCCTATGCCCCTTTCTAGTTGTTCCGAGGGTTAGATGGAGGTTTTTGTGGCCGTTCAACCTGGAATTAACCTCCAAACCAGTGAGTACCCTGAAGTGTTGTGTTTTCCCAAATGATACCTTAATGAGTGGCAGACTCTGGCAGATGTTTTGTTTTGTTAAGAGAGATAGATTAGGGGAGATACAGGCCAATTGGACTCAGTAGCCTGCTTGCCTTTGTTATTAGTGAGCTTTATTTTGCTTTCCTGAATGTTTTCATTGCCAGATACTTAGGAGTGTACCTGCGTTTCCCACCACTGCCCTAAAAGGACCGTGAAAAAAATCGTATATGCACACTAGCATATACCTGCAGGGTGGAAGAGGGAGTTGTCCGAGCATGTCTGCGAGCGAGGGAGAAACCTCACCGTAGTGTTGATTTGTCTATTTGTTTGAGGGTGGCCACAAAGAACTGCCGCTTGGAAGAGTTGATTGCACTACAGAACCTTAGCCTGGGCACTGTTAAAATAAGGACTGTATATTGGGAACAGCAAAGCTTTTTAGGTTTTTTATCTACACTTACACATGCCCTTTGCTGGGTGTACCTTGCAAAGTTTGCATCTGACAACTTTGTCTAAAACCACTACTGACTTTTTTGGCTGTATCCATTTAGTTTGTTCTCCTTTCTGTAGTCCCTAAGCAATGACTGGCCTCTTTTTCAGGCATTTATCTTATTATTTTTTTAAATAAATGTCCTATCTACTAATGAGAACTCTGCTTTGAGTGGGAGGAGAGAAGATGAGGCATGTGAAAGTGTGGCTGGGAGACTGCAAATCCCCCTTTGTTTTGGGGCATTCGTATACTTTTACTGAGAGCTCATTTCTTGAGGGCTGGGTGGGGTGGGGAGGGAGTTTGTGCTTTTTTGGTCTGGATAAGGCTTTTTGTTTTTGCACTAAGTACGACTGCACTGCACCGCATTGCACTACTGAAATGTATTTACATGTGGTGGGTTTGGAAGGGGCCAATTAAGCAGGAAGGGAAAAGAGAAAGGGACAGGCACAGAAAAGAGCATATGCCATAAACCTGAGCATGTCGGAAGCAAATTGGGTTATCTCTGCTTTAAGCAACTAGTCAGACACTGAGATAGCTGTACTGGATAGCTTCTGTCTTCATTAAAAAAAGAAGTAATGAAAAGCACTATAACAGAAATGGAAGAAGCTTCACAGGTTTCAAAGTGATGAAGATCTTTTCCCCCCTTTTCTAAGAAAACTTTCTTTGGGGATGTGAGAGAGTTAGGAAAGCTGCTCAGCATGAAAACCAAGGTCTTCAACATGATGATACCAGTTCGTACCTCAGATGCCAAAACTTGCAGGAGTGTGGTCAGCCAGGATCTCTTCAGAGAGCCTTGACTGTGATTAGTATCCTTCCAGTGTAAGCATGATCTCTCTGCTCAAAAAGTGAAGCCACAAAGCAGGCTTACCAAAGGGGAAGGTGGCTGAAAAAAAAAAAAAAAGACACTTCTTTCAGAGGCTGTTACGGGAACAGTGCAATAAAATTCATTCTGAACACTCGATTAAAGATGTTCCAGTCAAGCCTTTGGGAGTAAGAGCATACAGACAAGAAAGGGTGGTTTGCAATTCAGTCCCATAAAGAACACTGTTGCTTAGACAAAAGAGGCCCTTTGGCATATTAAGGTCTTCAGTCTGATTTCTCTCCTCAAGCAGATAGTCAAGCATTATGAAGACTTTTGGCTGGAACCAAATGGAATCCTAAGCTGGAAAGTATTTACACACTCATGACACATGTTGGCCTATACTTTGATCATTAGTTTTGTAACAAACATAGTATGAGGGAAAACAAAAAAAAAAAGTAATTTGCAACAAATCCCATCTCTTCTGTAGCTCTTTGTGTTTTATAAACTATCAAAAGATTGTCTTGAATCTCTTCAATAAGATTATAATTATAGCTTCCATCAGAAAGTAGAACAAGATGATGAAAAATGCTCTCTATGGCAGCTGGGAGAAGAATGTAGCATGAGCACATCTGCTTTAGTCCAGACCCTGCAGTCTAGTGTACACAGAGATTTCATGGACAATAAACAGACAAATAAAAGGAAGGTAGGCACGCAGCTCTTAAGGAAAGTTTAGTGTAATTGGATGTTCTGAAGTGTATTCACACCTTGAATTTCTCCTTGATGCTAAGACCTTTTGGCTTTTTCAGTACTGAGGAATGACCTTACATGGAACTACAAACTGCAGAGTTGGTTGCTGCTGGTCAGTCTTTTTGGGCTGTCTCACTTGAGAAAAGTATAAAGAACTAGAGGAGGGGTATTATAGCAGAGACAGGTCATGGATGAGAAGGAAGAAGAACCTGGGAAGAAGTGAGTCTGTCTAGAACTGAGAGAGACTAGGTTTAAGAGTGTGTTTTCCTGGGGAACTGTGATTCCCAAACTTAGTTAGATACCATCCATCCTGATTTGGGAGGACTGGAAAAAAGAGATCTAGACATACCTTTGGGTGTAGTGTTAAAAGATTTTCTGAATGTCTCTTCCCTTGAAAGTAGGCAAGATAATAGAACAGGCAGTCTCTTTCAGAGCCCCTGGCAGTATCCCACAGGAGGAAACCATTGGAGGTTTATCTTCCAGTAAGGAGTTAATGGATGCCCAACAAAGCACAGTTCATTTGAGAGCCAGCATAATATAATGGTAGCAGAGCACATTTAAGTTGTGAAGTGGCATTTCCTTCTGTAAGAGTGAAGACAACTACAGAAGTGTGATATAGAGGAAATCAAGTCTGTCTACTGAAGGTGATTCAGGTTATGAGCCAATACTCCCCTCTCTTGTTTAGGTGAGTTTTTGTCTTGTTTTGTTTTTTAAGGCAGCTGCATATATTGCTCTTGTCAAAGTGGGTTTGCATTTTCAAGGAGGAGTAGCGAGCAGACTACTCCAGGAGAAAAGTGAAGCTGAGGGTTTACTGAGCCTGCTGTGTCCAGAGTGCCTTTCCTGCTGTGGTAAATTAAAGAATTTCTGTAGTTTGAGCTGTTCTGGCTAACTGATTGCTGCATATTCCTCCCATGTGGTCTGACCTGAAGTCAGCCACATTTGGGCAAGGAGAGGAACACTGCATGCTTGCAATGCTGTGATAACATGCCATTTGCACTAGTTTTTAAGAAGTACTGCAGCCTGAAGAAGTGGGCTTTGAGCCATGCTCCAAAAGCATGTTTGAATTCAGTTTAAACCTGATTCCAGCTAACTCAGTTTCAACAAAAACTTGGCTAGTCCATGAAAACAAGAAGCAAACCATTTTTAACAGCCACATTCCAGCCTATGTTCCTACTTAGTTATAGTATTCAACCAGACCAGTCCCTGGACCTAATTGTGATTGTATAGTTTTAATGGCTTTTAAATGGTATGTTCTTTTTTACATGGGCGGTTTGAAACTAGTTTAACTGGATCTGCATTTAAATATAGCACAAACTCATTTTTCTTTAGCATGGTACTAAAGCTACATGTAGATAGCACTTGACAAAGAAACCAAGGGTAACTTGAGGTTTATTTTAAGAAGCCAAAACATATGTTGCTGGTTAGAGATGCCGCATAACTTAATGCCCTATTTTTTTTCTCCAGATGGAGAAACACTAACTTTCATAATTCTCCCCCGTTTGTCATCCTGCTTCTTTCTTGAATGAAAATCATATTGTCCAGTGGGCTAGATCCAAAATAGAACTCCCCTATACTATTTTTTTTCATTTTGTTTCTGTATGTTCCTTTCTTAGACATTGACAAGCGCTACTGAGAATCAACTTGACTTCTTGTCTAGGACTACATGGCATAGTTATGGTTCAATAAGATGGCAGTGATACTTTCAATTTTATGTTAATTTTGTAGCTTACCATTGAGTAAGGATGAGGAAAATGTTATTTTTCAGAAGTTCCAGTGAAATAGAAAGTGCCAGGAATTGTGATGGAGCTTCAGAGACAGTGTGCTTGCTAAGTTTGTAGGGAATACTTTTCTGATGGCTGATGATGCTGACATTTACAAAGACAACTTCAAAGCAATAGGGAACTTAACTTTCTCATCTCTGCTGAACTGAGAGAATTTATGCTAACGCAAGGACCCCAGACTAACCTGTCAGTGTCGATTGCTTTTTCCAGGATGGAGAAAATGTAGCTATTTAGCACGTCACCTTATGTAGTCTAAATTTGCTTCTAGACTACTCCCAAATGGCTGCCAGCCAGCCATCCTAATCCTAGTTTCCCACTGTCTAGTGGTTTGTCCGATCAACCAAGATGACCAAGATGTAGCCTTGGCCCCAACTGGGAGTTTTGCATCTTTCCTTTTCCTTTGGGCTTTCCATCAAACCAGGAGTGCAAGTAGTGGTGAGTAGATGGCAGGTCCGCTGTTGCTCCAGATGGCAAGAACGGCAAAGCCAATTGCGACCGAGCTGCTCTTTTCCTGAAGGACCCCTCTAAAGGCAAGAGACCAGGCTCTGGTTGCTGGTGTAGTTATAAACCAACAGCTTCTGCTGCTTGCCCCTCTGAACTTTGTTTAAATTAACTATGCGGTTGCCCTCAAATATGCTTTATGTGTGAAAAACTGAATGGAGTTGTTCTGTTGTCTGTCTTCTCTCTTCTGCTTCATGGATGTGGCACCAACTTACTTACTCTCACAACAAGCTTGGGTTTTCTTTTGCTGTTCTTTTTAATATGTAATTCTACTGTAGACCAAAAAAAATATGAAAAGGAAAAAATATCAGTTTCAAGACATAAAAGACCAGTGAAAGGTGACAAAATTAGGAAGGAAAGGTGTGAGAGAAGCAGTGGTTAACTGTGTTAAGTTAGAAATCTCAGAATAGCCTTACCTTTTTCTTAACCAATGCTTACCAATCATCCTGTAGTGGGGTTAGATAGCTTTCTTGGCTCATTTGTACTTGTATTCTAATATATATATATAAATATATATATTTTATTTTTGTTTCTTTGGTATCGCTGTTGCACATCATGTTGTCTGTTATAATGCCTGATTTTTATTGTATTGTACTTTATCAGTTTCATTTTCCTTTTGAAGGATGGGGAAAGTAATGTTTCTTATTTGTTTTGAATTTTTGAGGAAAAAAAAATGCACTGGAAGTAAACACAAACACATTTTGCCATTTAAAAAAAAAAAAGAAAAGAAAAAAAAAAAAAGGAAAACACAGCCACGCAGTGGAAAAGGCTAAGTAAAAACTCCTCTCTCTTCCTTATTATGGAAGCACCCTCTCCAAGATATGCTAGAAAGAAAACAATCAAAAAAACAAAAGGAGAGAGAAGCTTCTTTAATCCCAGCTCTACAATCTAGAGTATTTAACACAGTGTTTTCCAGGCTGGGCTCCTAAATGGGCACCATTCATAAAATCCAGAGCTACATGGGGCAAGTTCACCCCTGGTGCAAGCAGCTGTGGTTGCAGGATAGACTTAGCCGCATGTGTGCAAGATACGTCTGCCTTCCCCGTAGTACCTAAATCGCCACTGCCAAATTTTGTTGATGGCAGAATGGTTGGTCTTTTGGCTGTGTTGTTAATCCCATAATATCCATTTAACGTTGTGCAAGGTAGGTGAAACACTTTCCCCCGCAAATACATCAGTTCTGGATGCACCTTGGTGTGACACTTTTTGCCTACCTGCTTTCAGCTGTTACCTACTCCCAGCAGCAAACTGGTATAATCTAACACTGGTGGAAGAGCTTGCCTTGGCCAGAACATAGAATCGACACTTAAAACTTAGTAAAACTTCTGTGTATTTAACTACTATCCAGAAATGGCCCTTGCACTTTTAAGGCATATAGAAACATCCTCTCTGTCTTTCAAAATGCAGCAAGTGAGCAAAAAGAGCCAAAAACCATCTCTTTTGTTGGTAAAACACTCTGCATACACACGTGTTACGTGCACACACAAAACCCAGGCTGCTGTGGGCTCATCACCCTGCATCTTGACAGACCCTTCAGTGCTCCACGCTGTCCTGTCTCTGTAGTGCCTGCTTGCTTGAACACAGTGGGACAGACGCTCTTGCTTGACAAAGTGCTCCATTTTAAAAGCATCCATTTAAATGCCTCCATTTTAAAAGGCAGATGATTTTCCGGTCATGCCAGCATCTTTGAAATCTCCATATCGGCTGATGATTTTTCCTAGTCTGCTGGCTTTCGATCAGTCGTTAATTGGCTTTCTCCGTTTTGTTTTCTAAGGAGGGAAGGTGGGATGGGGAGGATAAGGAGTTGTTGTTTGTAACTTCACAGTCCTGGTAGTTGGTTTGTATCTTCCATATTTTATGCAAAAATAGACATTGTAAGTCAATAAATAATTGTGCCCTAGGTTGAAAGTTAAGTGTTCAGGACAGGAAAAAAAATGGTTGGCATTTTTCTACATTTTTTGTGAAGACTCTTTTGGAAAGGAAGGGTACATATTTTTGTTGTGTAGTATTTTCTATTTTTGAATGCATTTTCTTGGTACAAGACTGTTTTGTGGATTTTTTTTTTTTGGTGAACACATTATTTAAAAAAAAAAAAAGAAAAGAAAGAAAAAACTAATTGAAAAGTTTGCCCTTAAGGATATGCTGCAGTTTTGAGGTTTAAAATAAATAAAAAAAAAAACATTCAAGGCGCGTGTTAAAAGTTGGGGGATTGTATTGTTGGGAGTTTTTTTGTAATTGTTACAAAAAGAAGTTTGTAGCCACTGCTGTTTATTTTGTTTCAGATGAGTAAGTAAAGGGATTGTTCTTGTGTTGTTCTTTTTTTTAAAAAAAAAAAGTTATTTATGAAATGTCACAAACACTGGACTGTGAGTTTGTGTGGAAACATTTTACCACCCTGTGTCTTCATAGAGTTGTTGGTGATCCTACTTCTCATTACTCCGTCTTATGATTTCCTGAGCAAATTTGGGGAGGGGGATAATGGGAAGAAGTGAAGTAGAAACTAAAAAATGCGAAGCAGTGTTTTTGGAATCTTGAATGTGGGCCGTCAGCTCTGCTCCTTCTCCTTCGCACCACAGGCTTGACATCCCTGGCAGAAAAAGAAAATTTGTGGTCTCTGGACACAGCTGGGAGCTACATGACTGAGAGCAGTGATGCTCATAAAGACTTCTGTAAATGACATCCCAGTCTCTCAGTCAACAGCTCCCCTAATTTACCCATCATCAGGTCAGCGGCTTTAGTGACAAACTTCCCAACCCAACCAAAAGCTTGAGGGTGGTTTGTGTTTTCAGTCGCCAGCCCAGCATTTCTGGCCCCGCTTTGGTGGGAGCAAAAGCAGGAAGCTCTGCTCGGTTTGATCCCTGCTTCTTGATTTGAGAGGAGTAGAGACTGAAGGCTACCAAAGAGGTGTGTCATGTGCCCAATTCTGAAGAACGGACTTAAAAACACTAACATGGTGCTCCAGGCACTCATAGGACCAGAGTGAGGAAAACACAAACAGCCATAACAAAAACTGGAGATATGTAACTGGGCTACTTTCTAGACCGAACATACTCTTTTCCTTCCTGGACAATAATGCAGCCAAATCTTGAGACTGTCAAGCAGACAGAAAGCTGAATGTGGCCTTCATTCCTCCTGCCTTTCCTTTTTATTTTCCCTCTTCCTTTGCCCTGAGAATTCTTCTCAGTGAACATCTGCTCCACTGAGCACCTTGCTGCCCTCCACCTAAACTGCCCTTGCTTTCAAAATGTGGGTTCAGTCAGGACTGAGTATAATCATGTGCCTTCTTTTCCCCCTTTTATAATTATACCAACCTCCTCCCCTTTCCTGACGTACACGTGCGAGGACGGAGGAGGCTGTTTAGAAGTGCTACTTGTCTATAGGTGTCCAGCAAAGCAGGAAGGTGGTAGAGGGGAGGAGAAGTTGGGATATGTTACTCTTTTCCCCTTCCGCACATAGCAGGTCTTCCCGAGGAGACACCCTCCACCAACTCCTCATATGGTCGCCTCACCTACAGATCAGTCTTATGGGAGTGAGGTGGCTTTTATCTCCCTGTCCTGTGCTGGCCGAGTGACATACTCGCTTTGTTCGAATTCATGCCATTCACAAGCAGTTGCATTGACAAGACAAATGCAGTTTGTGGCCTTATCAAGATGACTTTAAAACCACTGAAAGAAAACAGGTAGCTCAGTTCCTGCCCAAGCTTTGTGTCACTGCTAAAACTGAGTCTGTAGCAGTTGAAATTTATTTACTCTCAGTCCTTTTTAAGAATGGTAGCTAAACTGACTGGCCAAGAGCATAAACGCTCAGCTGCCTTGTCTCACACTTTCCTTACTATAGTCGCTGCTGTTGATTTGCTTTTCTTACTTGCCGCTATATTCTTGGGTTCATGAGACAGCTCCAGTGCTTGTTAAAAGGCAAGAGGATACAGCGGGATCTCAGCGCATGGCAGGTAGCTGATGGATCCTTCTCATGGGTTATTTGAGCAGTAGAAAGATATACTAGCTGCCACAGGAAATGCATATTACAGTAGGATGCCTGTAGTATTTTTAGGGCCATTAAACCCCAGGAAGTCACTGGAATGTGGCTTAGCTCCAGATCAAAATCCTAAAGGGGAAATGTGGCGTAATGGAAAAGAGGCCGAGTGCACTGGAGGGGCTTTTCTGATTTTAAGAACCAGTGCACAGCAGCCACTAAGCAGGCGCTTTCCAGCAGTGAGCTCACCTGCCTGCCGGGCAAGCTCTGCGCTTTGTGAGGACGGAAGGGCATCCAGCCCAGTCACAGGGCTGGACACTGACCTGTGCTGTTATCCTCTGTTGCTTCTGTTATGGCAGGAAGTGACACACAGGTTTTCTGGAAATGTGCCCTTTGGGAAATCCATCTGCAAAACCTGTATATGCCTGGGTGAGGGAAATGAAAATTGGTTGATCATTTCCATTAAATGAGCCAAAAATTGAAAATCTTGTGGACAGGGGACTGGAGAATTGTCCTTTAGGTTTTAGAGCCAGGGAGGAGCAGCAGGGAAACTGTGTAGATATTTCGCCTCCCAATTAATGATCTGCATGTGTGCATGTATATACAGGAGAGTATATTCCTACCAGTCTTTGGTGCTGATGGACATTTGTCCAAGGCCTACATCTGACGCATTTGGAGAACATAAAAATAAACTGTATCACATGCAATATTTCCAAAAAAAAAAAAAAAAAGAGTGAAGGGAGAACTAGAGGAGAGCAGTGTGGGCAATTAGGATCGTTAGGGTTGGATTATTTTGCATCTTTTGTAAAACTGTAATTTCAGCAGTGCCTTATTCCTAATAGATGCTGGCACTTGGGACATACATGCAAAGTATCGATTAAACACAGAGCTAGGGAGAGTCAGACGTACACATCCGTAAGACCGAGGTCATTAATCACCATAATAGAAGCTGTACGGGGAATGACACCGCAATGTCAAAATCAAAAATAGACGAGTATTCAAACTCTAAAGCAATTTCCCTTCCACCACCTCCTGCCTTCCTGCCTTGCCAATGGTGCTGCCCAAGAATAGCTGCCTACGCTGAGGCCTGTCACTGCCCCATTTGCTTTTGGCGTTGTCAAGTCCAAGGAGTTTAGTGTGATCGAGCTTTCTACTTCTATAATGTTTTCCATGGGGTATGTGAATGCCAGTTATTTTGCTTTAAATGCACTTTAAAAAAAAAATCAAATCAAAGCTCCAGACTGTTTCAAATACATAGGGGAAGATAGTGCATATGTGTTTGAACCCAGTTCACTTTATCTCCAGTTAAAAAGTACTCCATGAAGTGTGTATGTATAGAACTATGTGTATGCATACAAACACACACGTCAACCTTAAATATCGTCAGACTAACCTTTCTCCTTAAGCTCATGAAACCAGATGCTACACAAGCACAGCAGCAGCAGAGGAATTACGTTTGGGCTCTTCAAACAGATCGCAAAAAATGAATGCAAGTACTTGGTCCTTTCTGTATGTTCAGTAGTTACAGAAGGAATTGGGTCGTAACCGGAATAAAAAGGAACGGTGCTAACTGAGTGAACGGGCAAAAAAATAAATACATTAAAAAACAAAATCTCAGCCCAATAACACAGTTCAACTTTTATGCTAATTCTCAAATTGGGTTGGTTTGTTATGGTTTTTGTTTGTTTTCTATGGGAAAAAAAAATCGCATCTTAGATGATCCACTCACAGAGAAAAAAAAAAACAAACAAACAAAACAAAATGCATCCTGCCCTGAGGAAGCTCATGTTGTTTATGGAGGATGTCACAAGTCTCAAAACTCTTGGCCTTGCTCTCATGTACCACATGCTCAACCAGTCCTTTTTTTAAAAATGTCTGAAACTGAAAAAAGAAAGAAAAAAAAAAAACTTTTTGAAGCACCTTAACGTGGCCATCCCATTCCCAGAGTGGGAGCCACCTTTTTTTCTTTGAGCACCTTACTGATGTGTTGATGCTATCTGCTGTCTTTTCGTTACCAGTGGGCCGAGTGACCGGCCGGCTGCTGGCACGTGTGCGCGCGGGGGCGCAGGGTTGGCTCCGTGCGCGTCCCGCCGATGCGCGGGCCTCCTCACGAAGCGCTGCACACGCACACGCGTCCGCCTTCCCATTCCTCACCGCTGCCGCTGGCACCCGCACGGAAACTGCTGCGTCCATCTTTGCTCTGCTTAGTGGAAGGAAAAGGAGAGGAGGCACTGCATAAAGAAGTAAAGAAAAAGGCAAAGGGAAGAGCATGTGCTCATGTGCACGTGTTAGAGAGAGGGGGCCCTTCTCTTCCTGGGGACAAAGAGATTCCCAGCAGTCATTCAAAGCCGAGGGAATGGGAAACCGCATCCAGGCCAAAATCCTGCAGTCTTTATACAGGTAATCTCTGCGCCTTCGTGCTGATGGCAGGTTATTCTTTCTTGCCGGAATAGAGACTTCAAGATTTGGCCCCAGGGTGGCAGAGAACTTCTGCGGGAGACGGCTCTTTGCCCACACCGATGAGTGTTGCTGTGGTTGCGCATGTGCCCGTACGCCCACCCATGCCTACTCTCCAACACGTGCCACTGCGCGCACGCGTACAACTTCTATACAGACATCTCTCCAGAAACATGGTTTGTGACGATGTGAAGAGCAGGTCAAAAGTTTTGAGGGGTTAAGTTCCTTTTTTTTCTCTCATTATACTCTGTAAATGGTATGTCAGTTATCAAACAAGCAAATACAAAAATTGTTAAAAAAAAAAAAAAAAAACTTGCATACGCCTTTTCTATCAAGTGCTTTAAAATATAGAATAAATACACACATCCTGCCAGTTTTTTCTTACAGTGAGAGTATCCTTACCTGCCATTTAATATTAGCCTCGTATTTTTCTCACGTATATTTACCTGTGACTTGTATTTGTTATTTAAAAAAAAAGAAAAAAAAAAGAAAATTAACTGTAGCGCTTCATTATACTATATTATTATTATTATTATTGTGACATTTTGGAATACTGTGAAGTTTTATCTCTTGCATATACTTTATACGGAAGTATTACGCCTTAAAAAAATACGGAAATAAATTTTACAAGGTTTCTGTTTTGTGTGGAAGAGTAATTGATGTTGCTAAGAATGATGTTTGTTTTTTTGTTTTTTTTTAATGTTACCAGCACTTTTTTTGTAAGTTTCACTTTCTGAGGTATTGTACAAGTTCACACTGTTTGTGAAGTTTGAATATGAAGGAATAATTAAAAAAAAAAAAGAAAAAAAAAGACAAAACAAAGTGGCAGGCGTCTTTGTGGATTTTCTTTTTCTCCAGAGAAGGTGGCAGGTGGGGGGCACCACTCCTGCATGCGCCCCTGGAAGCCCTAATGCAGCATTGGTGGCCAGTGGGGTGGGAAGACGAAGTGGGGTTGGGCTGGGTCGTGCCTCACGTCCCAGGTGGGTGTCCTTATGCTGACACCATTCGTGACGGGCCCCTTCTCCCAAAGCCACTGGCTGCTGGTCCTCTTGGGCTTCCTTCATATGGCCAAACATCTCCCTCCCAACCTCAGGGCTGGCTTTCACAGACCTGGGAGGAGCAGGGCACCCACGGATGGCAGGGCCAGGGTTGACCTGTTGCTCACTCACTCTCCTGTCTTGGCTTCCCCTGCCTCCTCCTTTGCCAAATCAGTCATTTCTCTTGCTGTGCTCACATTATCATCGATGTGGCTTTTGTGGTGCAAAGCATTGAAATACATCATATATATATATAAATACATCATATAAATACATCAGCAGCAAGAGGAAGACTAGGGAAAACATTGGTCTGCTGCTGAATGGGGAGGGTACCTTGGAGATGGAGGATGCAGAGAAGGCAGAGTTACTAAATGCCTTCTTTGCTTATGTCTTTACTGCTAAGGCTAGTCACCATGAACTACTGAGCCTGGAGACAAGAGAGAGAACCAGGGGAGAGGAGGATTTCCGCTGGTCGAGGAGGATTGGGCTAGGGATTATTTAGGCAAACTGGACACCCATAGATCCATAGGCCCAGATGGGATGCACCCAAGAGTGCTGAGGGAACTGATGGGAGTCATTGCTCAGCTGCTCTCCATCACCTTCAAGAGGTCAGGGAGAGCAGGGGAGGTGCAGGAGGACTAGCAGAAAGCCAGCATCACTCCCGTCTTCAAAAAGGGCAAGAGGGAGGAGTCGGGAAACTACAGGGCAGTCAGCCTCACCTCTGTCCCTGGAAAGGTGATGGAGCAGCTCATCCTAGAGACCATCTCTAGGTATGTCAAGGAAAATAAGGTGATCAGGAATAGTCAGCATGGATTCACCAAGGGGAAGTCATGTTTGACCAGTCTGATAGCCTTCTACGATGGGATGCTGGATGGATGAGGGGAGAGCCATGGATGTTGTCTACCTTGAGTTCAGCAAGGCTGTCGGCGCTGTGTCCCATAACATCCTCACGGGAAAGCTTGGAAGTGTGGGTTAGATGAGTGGACAGTGAGGTGGAGCTCAGAGGGTCATGATAAATGGAGCCAAGTCTAGCTAGAGGCCTGTGGCCAGTGGCATCCTGAGGGGGTCAGTACCGGGCTCAGTGCTGTTCAACTTGTTCGTCAATGACTTGGACACGGGGACAGAGGGCACCCTCAGCAAGTTTGTGGATGATACCAAACTCAGTGGAGTGGTCAACACTCCAGAGAGCTGTGCTGCCATTCAGAGGGACCTTGACAGGTTGGAGAGTTGGGCAGAGAGGAACCTTATGAGGTTCAACAAGGACAAGTGCAGGGTCCTCCACCTGGGGAGGAATAACCCCAGACACCAGTACAGATTATGGGTTGACCTGCTGCGAAGCAGCTCCACGGAAAAGGATTTGGGAGTCCTGGATGACAACAAGTTAACCATGAGTCAGCAATGTGCCCTCATGGCCAAGAAGGCCAATGGGATCCTGGCCTGCATCAGGAGGAGTGTTGCCAGCAGGTCAAGAGAGGGGATCCTGCCCCTCTACTCAGCTCTGGTGAGGCTGCACCTGGAGTACTGGGTGCAGTTCTGGGCTCCCCAGTATGAGAGGGATGTTTAGCTTCTAGAGAAGGTCCAGCATAGAGCAACAAAGATGATTAAGGGACTGAAGCATCTATCTTACGAGGAAAGACTAAGCGAGCTGGACCTGGAGAAGAGAGGATTGAGAGGGGATTTCATCAATATGTGTAAGTACCTTAGGGGTGAATGTAAAGAAGATGGGGCCAAATTCTTCTCGGTGTCTGCCAGTGACAGGACAAGTAGTAGGACAAATTAAAACACAGGAAATTCCATCTCCATGTGAGGAAGAACTTCTTTCCTGTGAGGGTAACAGAGCACTGGAACAGGCTCTCCAGAGAGGCTGTGGAGTCTCCCTTGCTGGAGATCTTCAGAACCTGCTGGATGCGACCCTGTGCCACGTGCTCTAGGTGTCCCTACTTGAGCAGGCAGATTGGACTAGATGATCTCTAGAGGTCCCTTCCAACCTCAACCATTCTGTGAAATACTTGTGCTTATTATCAGCCCCTGTCTGCTCACTTCTACCAGGGACTCCCATTACCCCCTCTTCTGCTGTGGCACGACGGGCAAGACTTGGTCTCCAGACTTCCCTTGAAAGCACCCTCCATGGTCTCTGTGGCAGTATGTGGATCATGTTCATTTTTCTCTACAATGCAAATGAAGCTACTAAGATGCCTCCGAATCCAAGCTGCTTCACATCAGAGAAGACTCTCCCTTCTCCCTGCCTCAAGGACCACTGAAATGACCTTCAGGCAGGATTAACGCTAGACTTTGGGCAAATGCTTCTGCTCCCAACTTAGAGATATGACCTTATACCAGACTGATAAGAGCTGGAGTGCTCCCAAGAGGGGTCACACACTTAGCTGATGAGGAGGAAACCTCTCTTCATTCAGGATGGAAGTAAGATCACTCAAGACATGCCTTTCCTTTTGGACTGTGGTGGACTCCTAAGCATGCCTCTCACCTCAGAGATACACACACCATACCAGAGAGTGGGGCAATTGCCCCAAATATATATGCTCAATATATTTGGCATATATTGAGAATATCACCTCAGAGATACACACACCATACCAGCGAGTGGGGCAATTGCCCCAGAGAAAGACTTCTGGGAAGCCAAAGCATATTCTCAATAGGCACCTGGAAGAAATGGGACATCACATGTACACGCCGCAAGCAGGCGCAGACAGACTTTCATATTTTCCTTCACACCAATGTGAGAGGTTTCCTCACCCTCAGTCTCAGTTGGAGACTCTGAGTCATGACCCCAGCTTATCCCTCCTGGGGACTCTGAGTCACTCGGACCTCAGGGCCCAGAAGGACGCAGAGGATGCAGCTGAGCACAAAAATAAGATAGGTTCAAGGCCCTCCTTCAGATTTGCTCAGGAAATGGACTACACAGATATTTCTCTCGCAGTGACTCTGTAGGGTAAGGACAGCTAGTATCTGTAGTCACTGGTGGGAGAGGAAAAGTGGTGTGTAAAGATCTAGCAATGCCCAGCCTCTCAGACAGATCCTGCAATTTCAGGACGCTCAGTCTGAGGAAATTTTTGGCAGGGTGACATTTGGTTTGACTTTATATGTACTATCAAAGCTACGCTGACCGGGGAGACTTTCCAAATACCAGCCAAGAGCTGGGCTGAAAAGGTCCCACCTCTAGAGAAAGCAGCCGCCCTTGGGCATATTTAGCCAGTCTGGTCCAGCTACCTTGGTCCTGATGAGCCAGAAGACAAGACATGCAGCACGGAGCATTCCTCCTGTCAAGCAGATGATTACAGAGGGATGGATGGTGCCAAGGGTAGGTTGTGCTGTTTCTGCTGAAATCAACAAAACAAGTTGTTCTTACAAATTTTGAAGGTATCTTCCCCTGAGAAGTGTACACAGAAGGGACCTGAGGCTACATCCAAGACCCAGACTGACACAGGTTGTGACATGCACACCAGTGATCCCTCCACTAAGTAGCAGCCATGTAGTTGCCTATTCCCTTCACCCCATTCAGCCGCTGGTGTCCAGCCCTACTCAGACACAACTGGCAAGTTGGGTTGTTTCATGCTTAAGATAATCCCAGAGGCACTTGACCACAACAAGAGCTCTTCCTTACATGCCAGGTTGAAGTAGCAACATACTACTGTACCGTACTGTACAATACTGCACTTACTGGATTACAGTACTGTACTTACTGGACTGTAAGACTGGCAAAGGGTGTACAGTCTGGTTCATGGGCTGAATGTGGTCTTTCTCCCAAATCTCAGGCTCTATACAGCCAAGAAATAGGGCAGTGGGTGAGACAATGTTTGTAGTCCATCATCAGTTCAATAGCCTCTGTCCTGGGCACCTCACACCCTATCTCTGTCTAAGAACTGCAATTTCTTGGGTGTATGAGCCATCTCCATCAAGGCCTATAAGCTCAGACATGATAGCGTGGATAGATGACTGAGTCTATGGATTACATGAAGGGTATATATCAAATCGTATGACAAGGCAGAGTCTGCACCATCAAGTCAAGTGTCACCATGAACAACCAACAGCCCTTTCTAGCTCACCAGCAGGGACATTAAGCTTCATTTCTGACTGTCAGATATAGCTGAGGCTCTGTCAAGAGTATTACCTTCTTTAAAAAGAAAAAAAAAAAGAGCATTCATTAGGAGTATCAATGAATAGAATATGTAAAAGGAAACATAATTTAAAAAAAAATAAAGTAACCTCAAAAAAGATTTCTGTGGCCACTTTCTGACGGAATTAAAAATGTCTGCTGGTGTCAAAACCAAGGTGAATGAACCCTATTTTCAACAAAAATGTGCAAAGTTCATGTAAGTTTTATCAAAACTGTGAATTTTGATATTGCTGATAAAAATCTAAATTGTAGTTAAAGTTCATTTTTAAAATACCTGCTTATTTCAGAATGGCAGTTTTCCTAATTTTTCCAGTACATATCTTTAAGCTGCAGGATACTGCTGTCAGAGGTATCTCAGTGATGTAGAAGGATCAGCCAGATATATAAAGCACTTCAAGCCCCAGTTCTCAGAGAAATTGAGAACGCCTCTCAACAGAGGCTATGTATCTACACAGTTTTGCAGTCCTCATTCACTTGAAAGACTGAATCTGACCAATAACCTATGTTCCTGCATTTTTTTTTCTTGCCTTACCTGTCCCTTCCAGGAACATCCTGCCTTCATATACCCCAAAAGGGAAGGTGTGGAATTTACAGCAGTAATCACCAGTGTCATTGAGTCCTAGCAAGTGGAGCGTTATCCCATAATCTGCTGCCAGAGAGATCTTTTCCATGAATGCTGGGGAGATGCTGGCCATGCTTTTGTTCAGGTAGACCACCAGGTCAACCCTGTTGCAGCGGTTCCAGCTCACCAAGGAGACTATAGCATTGAACAGTGCCAGGTAGCAGTGCAAGGTCAAATTGTTGTCCCTGGCTGCATGAATGTTCCCAGGTGTTAGCACCTCTTCAGCTGTGTGTCCTGGAGAAGAGGAAAGCAGAAGTGCAGCCAAAGGGGTGATACAACTTAGGGCCTCTGCTAAGGCAGCAGGAGAATTGCTTCGACTCCTTAAAATTCCATCCTACTGCAGACCTTTTGATCATTGGATACAATCAAAAACCAAGCAGGAAAAGAATATAGCTGTGGAGAAAAATCAGTTTTTCCTACACAAACAGAGAACTGAATATCACCAACTCAAGGAATTAAATGTTGTGGAAATACCATTTTGTAAAGACCAAAGGTCTCTGTGCCTATATAAGAGCACATGACAGTCTCCTTGCTTGAACTAAGCCCATTAAGGGCTTAAAAAAAATTAAATCTGGGTGGAGAAAAGTATTGAGCCAGTTTGTCCTCTCCAGCGAGTCCCTAATACTAGTCTGTGCCAGTAGCAAGTTCTAATCAGTAATGATTTAGTGCATCTCTCCCATTTAGTGGCACTAGGGGCCATCCTTTTAGCACCACAATAGCACACTTGTACACTGAAATCATGACCAAGCATTTAATCATTTTTAAATACACATGCTGTGTGCCACATGGATTTTCTACCAGGCTGGCATGGTGCGTTGGCCCAAGTGAAAAGCAGAGCATGACAACAGCACTGGCACTATTACTGACCGTAATCCCATTTCATCTCGTTAACACAGGCAAATGAAAATGAGCCTAGCTGAATAGAATAGAATAGAATAGAATTGTCTGAATAGACAATTCCTGTTTTCCACAAAGCCATGCTGCCCATCATCAATTAGACTGATGAAAGGGAGAGCAGCAGCTGCCTGGAAGAGACAGAAAACAAAGCAATCGAAGGAAAGCAGAAAAACAAACAAACAAACAATGGGAGCGCAACCTCCCTGGTTTTCCAGCATGGTTTCGGACATCCGGGGAAGCTGAGCAATAAAAAGCAGCTTGTCTGCACCACAAATGAATGCCAGCATTTTAGACAAACCCCAAGATTTCTAATTCCCTGACTGAGTGCCAGGAAAACCATCATAAACTGTTAGCCCTCTAGGATGGTACCTGTGCCAGAGAGCATGAGGATGCTGGTCACACACCAGAGCAGCCTCCTTAGCAGGAGCAGCCTGTCCATGCTGCCACCCAGCCATGAAAGACCAAACAGGCAGGGCAGCAGAAAGGCAGTGTTGTAGGAAATTCAGAGCGAGAGAGGAGGAGAGAGGAAAAAAAAAAAAGACAAAGAGGGAGAAGAATTGTGACGTTACCCAACCACCGAGGCAACTGAGAAACTTTCCAGTAACCTGCTAGTGGTTGTATTCAAATCAGTCTGCAAGCCCTGATTCCCTCCCAGTGTTAACCACTGCTGAGTTTCCTAACTTTATTGTATATTATACACTGTATATTGTACATTGTACATTATATATTATATGCTATATGTTTTATATGTTATACATTATACGTTACATATTACATATTACACTTTACACTGCATATGCTACCAATCAAGACGGTTTTCACAGTTCTATATGTGGTCCAGTTATGTGACCCTTACACAAAGGTTGCTTGGCTTCCCAGCAGAACATCCATGCAAATATAGTGTTTCCTCCAACAGGAGATTCCTATTTTCTAAAGAGCTCCTCAGGATTTAACTTTCTGGCAGCATAAGTAAAGGGTTCCTTGGCATCCACCAAGCCACATACACCTCTTTGTCATACGTCGTTGGCTTTTGCTATGGCTGAAAACGGGTTCCCCTCAAGGTCGCATTCCTTCAGTGATCCATGGGCCATGTGCTGGTTATAGCCCCAAGGCCTCTGGCATCGCCCAAATCAAGGTTCACTGGCGAGCAACAGCGTTTGCAGTAGATACTGGTATTAGAGAGTTTGGCAAAGAGAACCGAGGCAATTATTTTAAAAACTAATTGGAAGCAACAGTCTCGCTTATGTACTCTGAAAGAACCATAAATGCGTAAACCATATTTACTGTCACAGAGGAAAAGAGAAGACAAGTGAGATCAGAAAGTTATAAATCTGCCCTTTCTCTCTCACTTTCAGAGGGCATGGCAGGAGTGATTCTGTTCAGTACTGCAAAATCTGAGATGCTGATGCAGGCAGCACTGCAAAATCTGGTGGGTTTCCTTTGCAGACTTTCCCACATTCTTACTGCTGAGCCCTCAATGTACTACAAGAGTTCTCACCAAAACCATAGGTAAAAGTAAGGTATACCTTCACATGAGGCAAGGAGGGCTGTTTTTCATCTGCCAGCTTCTGCCCAAAAGTAACCACAAGGCATTTTAATCCTATTTCCTTCCCTCTCTTCTTCCAGGCATTAGAAGATGCCTGCCTGGATCTGTGTTTCTTCCACCCACCCCTTTTTGTCAGACTTTGGTCCATTTCCAATCCACTTAGCTGTCCTTTGGGAAGATATTTTAGTGACTATTTCATCAGAGTACCCAGGCAGAGTTTACGTTTTTGGAAAGCCTCCAAAGGGCTTTAACCAAGGACTTAATTAGTGATCATTAAAAAACAAACAAACAACAAAAAAAAAAGTGTACAAATGGCTACCTCAGAGAAAAATAGATTATAAAACCAGGTATTTTATTAAGGCCATTAGTCTGCTATAAGACTGTGTTATAGCTACATGAGAAAGAAAATATATCTAGCCATACTGCATCAGTTTTGGGTGACCTTTGTAAAAATGCCGAAGTAATTGAGGTTCTTCATCCCAGTAAGTTCCCGACAGCTATGCAGGAACTGCAGCACAGTCACAGTCTTGGTGTTCTTCGCGCCTTCGTTTTCTCAATTGCCCAGGAGTTTGGATGTGTGCAGGCAGACCTGTTTCCTTTTGATCTCTCCAGAACTTAAACTCTTCCCACCTTTTGCCTTCTGAGCTTCATTTACCTGCCTGTCCACTCCTTTTTCACTTGCCAGGCTTGACTGACTCCTCTAGAGAGGCAGGCCCACATCCTGTATCACCAACCAAACCACACTTCTTCATCCTCCTTCCACTGCATTTTCCTCTCCTGCATCTGCCCAGTTCCTTGTCACACCTGGACCTTTGCTCAGCCCTCATTTCAGAGAAGAAATACCACAGTGATACAATCTCAAAGTTTCAAGAAATGTTTATATAATTAAGTTGCGGGAATAATTTGTTAAAATGATGGTAAAACCTAAAGTATTCTGAACAGTTATTCCTGAACATTTTAATTCCCAGAGCCTTGTCACCATCATCTGTGAGATACTTTCTATCATCTTCTCTATCTACCCATTCTCAAAATCATGATTAAAGACCCTGTCCAGAGACAGCTTGGCACTAGCTTTGGAGGAAAGATCCACATGGGCTTCAGCAGCTCATGGTCAGCATCTGTGATAACTCACACTGAAGCAGCAAACAAGGGCCCTTCCACCAAAATCCTTGTGCACCCTTTTGACTTAAAGCGAGTCATTCAAAGGAGAGAGCCCACTTGAACTTCTGCTCAAGGGCATTAGTAGGCCTAGAGTGAAACCAGCATCACCCCAGGCTCACAATCCTCAATCCGCAATCCTTTGACAAGCAAAGATAGCATCCATGGAACAACCCTGATTAATTCTGTGACAGTGTCTAAGTCTGAAGAAGGACTCTGGAGGAGCCTTTTCCCTCTCGCATAGAGTTAAGTAATGAAGTATGAATGGAAAGATCTGTAAGTCCCTAAAGTAACTTCAGGACAAGGGCTGAGGGAATGGCCTGAACTGACAGCAAAGGACATCGCCCTCACAGTTCACACCAAGATCGAAGACTGGCACATCCATATGACCCCCACAGGCAATTTGTTAGCAGTAGGACCAGCATTTGAACACCAGGAGAGTAGCGAAGATGTTGTGATGTGACACGTATACCTGTCATTTTTCTGTTGACCCTTCAGAAAAATAGGATGTGTTCAAGACATAGTTGTCATAATTCAAGACATAGTTCAAATAAGTGCAAACAAGCAAAAGCAGATGACTGGGAGCAGCCAGGCCTATGGAGTGGGGAGGCTGCAGACAGGCAGCCTATAACAGCTGTTGGCTCCTGGGGGCATCCTGTCAACATCTGTCCAAAACTGAGTTTACTGTTGCCAGTTGAGAGGAACTCAGCATAACTCCTTGCGTTTCTGAAAGTTCTTGTAAAATAGAGCACAGAGGATTCAGACATCCTGCTCACGCCGGGACACTTGCTTTAGGTCTGGATGAGACAACCACAGCTTGTGTGGCAGGACAACCTCACAGCCCCAGTCTCAACCTGTGGCATGGGCTCAGAGCCCTGCAAAAGCAGTGTCACCCATGTTTGCCCGAGTGCGTGACACCCAGTGCTGCAGCAGCTCTGCCCCTTCCCAGAAAGGACACTGGAACAAGTATACCCACCCTTATCAAGTGATTAAAATGATTAATGTTACGCATTGAAAGATAAAAAAGAGGAAAAAATTACCAACTTGTTTTTCCTTCCTCTCTGCACTTGGTGTCTTGTTTTATTTTCTTGGCAACATTGCAAAAGTTCTTCTGTCCTTATCTGAAAGTTTCCTTCCTTTAATTAATAGGATCAGCCCTTAAATGTGAAATTCCCCAAAGAATGTATATCGTAGCTGTTTCCCATCTTACTTGGATCAATAAAATATATACAACAGGAATACCTGGGCATCAAGCAGGGCAGTTGCACTGCGGAGAGCCAGAGAGACCACAGGGTTTCACTCTATACCAGAGAGGATTATTTAAACCAGAGATTACTACAGAATTAATAGTGCAGAGACCTCCCCAGGGCACCTCTATACCTTGTCTGTACCTACAGTGTCTTGGACACCTCTATACAACCAAAAGCTTTCGTAAGGGAAATGAAAGCTAAAGTTTCAATAGTTTAATGCACTCTAGAGACAATGGGCTTTGTAACAACCAGAAATATGCATTTTATTTGTGGACTTCTTTCTAGGACTGAAGAGGAAACCTTATCACAATTTCCTTTGGGTGTACAAATTAAATGTCCCTGGACAGAGCTGGAAGATGGATCTCACAACAGCTGGTCTTAGCTTTGGGTAGCGCTGTCTGGTGACCCAATTATGGAGTATAACCAGGGCCAAGAGCCACAGCTAGTTTGGTGACAAAGCTATACATGCATGAAACTGTCCAAGAATGCAAAACAGCACTATGCATTACCAGGGTGAAGGAAGAACCACCCCGCTCTTTGTTCTTTAATCCAATGATGATGTCTCCTAAGGCATGTTCTTCCAGAGCCCATTCCTAAGAGAGAATCTGTGTAAGGAAATTAGGCATCATTGTTTGTCTTCCCTTGTATGAAGATATTTGATTAAATTAAAAGAGAAAACATCCAACACTGAAAAAGATTGCTTTTTAAAACCATAATTATCCCGTGTGACTCATTGCCACACAGTATCATTGCTACCAAGAGGTTTGTTAGATTTTTTTTTAATGTGATGTTTATATAAGTCAGGATACTGCAGGCAGCTGTGTTAGACAGGAAAACCTATGCAGGAAGTCCTTTTTCTTCAGACCATCAGTCCACTGCAGAATTCAAAGACTATCCTACAATTTTGCATTTCTGAGTATTTTTACAGCTTTCTCCCATGTAGCAGACAGCCTTTCACCTGCTCTACTCCAGTCCATTCCCCAGGGTCATGTGGGACCCCACACTGTCAGAGCTACAGCCTTGAGGGATATGTTGTGACATGACTATAACCTGTCACATGTGACTTGTTCTGGCCTTTTGGGAGGAGATTTGCTTCTGCAGTTCCGTATTTTGTTCTGGGAGGATATTGGTTTCCATAAATGTGCCACTGAGTCTTTTACACGCAAGTGGCACATTCCTGTCCTAGACGAACCACCAGCATGGCCTTGCCTACAGAATGTCCTACCTTCCTATCCAAAGTCCATTGGATGTCAAGTGGTGTTTCAGCTGCACCACGAATGGGTGCACGTCCCCTTGCCTCACTGCTCTGCCATGAGTTCCAACTGCTTGCTGCCACCTTGCTTTGAGGCCTCTAATGGGATGAAACAATCCAAGCTTTGCCTCATCCCAAAGGAAACCCCACATGCAGCACCGTGCAAGACCTCCCCAGGCAGTGGGAGCTGAGCACATCCGGGTTATGTTCATGTTTTGCAGTTTTTCTCATGGCCACCGGGTGTCCCAATGGGACTGCACAGAGGTGGTAGCCAGGAGGTGACACTCTCCAGATAGAGACAGAAAAAAGGAGAGTGGTGTTCTGGGTGCTGCAGGATGCATCCAGACCTGGTCACCAGCGGCTGCACCCACGAGACACGTGAGCCTCATGGCTTCGTCCTTTTGGTTAAGGGCTGCAAAGAGGTCATTGCTATGGTCCAGTCTTACGGTGACAGCACTACAGGCAAAGAGCAGGAGGAAAGGCAAAAATCTGCCTGAGGAATTTTTGCTTTGCAAACACGTGATTCCCACACACACAGCACAGAGCTGCAAACTATTCACCTTGCCCTGTGCTGGGGCATACAGGAACACAGTGGAGATGCTCCACTGCCTCTCTCTGAAATCTCCCACTTAGGCTAAACTCTCAGAATAAGTGATAAAATCACTTGGGCTACACAAGGAGGAAATGTCCCACAGCAGCAAGTCATTGAATGCCAATGTATAGTCATGGAGATGCTTTTTGCTTAGGCTAAAGCACCATTTGTGCCAAGGGATCTGTACCTTTTCAGCTTCAGACTTCACAAGAAGCCTTAATCACCAAATCATCCAGTGTACTGGTGTAAAGCCATTTCCCTCCCTGTCTGTTTAGAGGGGAAGAGCATCTTTTTGCTGTACAGACGCCAAGTGCCAAGCACAAGGTGGTCTTTATCTCAGCTGGGACTTCTTAGAGGCTATTGTAATAACAGTAATTAGTTCTGCAGCATCCAGGAGCTTAGTAGAGCCGGTGTGTGCTTGGGTCAGATGTGATCCTGAGCCCCAAACTGG
>NW_010584683.1:36242-58069 GCF_000705375.1 Tinamus guttatus | reverse complement strand
GCCGCCCCCGACCGCAGCCGCCGGGGTCCCGCCGATCGGCACCCGACCCCTCACCCCGCCTCCGGCCCTGCAGCCCGGCCCGCATTTGCCCCCTGCCTGCCGCATCCCCAGACCCATCGCCCCCGGCCGGACCTACACTCAGACCCTGCATGCTCCCGCACCGGCATCTCCTGACCCTGCTGCAGCACCGATGCCTTGCTCTCCTGCTATCCCGGGACATCAGTTTCCCAGTGCCCTGGTATCCTGCTATCCCTGTACAAAAATACCCCATACCCTGGTCCTCCTCAGTCCAGTTGTGCTACCCCACTGCACTGCGACCTCTGGCAGAGCATGAGGAGGAGGAAAGTAGGGGGCAGGGGAACATGGTGGGGCTGAGCATGGGAAGCCAGTGTGCAAAGTGTCCCACTGAGAGTCTAAAATGGCACTTTCAGGTGTGAGGGACAAGAGGTGAGAGAAAACCCCAAACGAACTGTGTGATGCAGTGCCTTATCCTTTTGGTTATGTTGTGCATACTTGTTCATTCATTTGCCATTGTGGCATTGCTTATCATCAGACAGGCAGCAGCTTAATGTAGCTTTTCTTCTGATGCTACTGAGCTAGCCCTTCACGATCCCAGAGAAGAGAGAATTCCCAGAGCAGGGGTGTGCTGATGTGAGGGTCACTGTTAAATGGGCTGCATCGCTGTGTGGCTGCAGCAGAACCACTTTATGAAGGAAGAGCCCTGGACCTGTCCATAGTGCTCACGCTTCAGCATCTGTGGAAGGGTTAATGTTTTTATTGGAGGACAGGCAAGAGAGAGAGAGAGAGGAGAGGCAGGCACTGGACACTTCAAATGAAACACATGCCATAGGAAATTGTCTCATCCCTGTCCAGAGGGATCTGTGTTCATGGGATAGAGGAAAGTTCAGTTTTGGGCTCATTCAGTCCTTGACCTCTCTCATCAGCACTGCAAGGCAGCAGTGGCAAGTGAGACCCGTTTTAATGATGTATATATGCAATTTATACCTGTTACACACCTGCTCTATCAGGGGTGCATGCATCACACATGCTGTTCCGCAAGGGATAAGGTGGAAAAAGGACTAAAACATTTATGCTGACAGCACTGCCACATGCCACACTTGCCTTTAATGCCTGTCATATCAATGATGAACTAAGTGATGGGAGCACTTGTAGAGAAGGAAAATCTGATAAATGGGATTAAATGTTACAGAACAATCCTGGGACGTCAGTTTTCATGTATCTGGAAAAAGCCATCCTCCCTCTAAATGGAGAAAGGGCAGGTTCCTGAGGGCAATCAGAGGAGCGTTGTAAGAGAAAAAAGTGTAGAGTACCCTAACATAATTTTGTGCCAAATGACAAGTCGATCTATTCTTCATCACAGGAAGTATATCTTCTGGCCAGGCATGGAAAACCTGGAGCGCAGTATAGAAAAAATGCGAGCTGCACTAAAAATCAAGCTTTGGCAAGCTAGGCAGGGCTGAAACTCAGCAATATTTGAACAGAAGGCCTGGGACAGGAACATACTGCAGGAAGAGAGTAATTCAGGAGGTGGTGCTTACTGCAAGGCAGCCGGGGTTCAAGAGGCTGCTTGAGAATTGCAGGTGCAGCCTCTCTGCCAGGCTGCTGAGCTCTTGATCAGATGCAGCTATTAAAGACATTTCTGGTGAGGGAGAAGGGAGGGTACTCCCCAGAAGAACAGCTAATAGCTCCAAGCATCTGGCTAGGTACTAGTTCATCATTGGATCTTCTTGAGTGCTATGAACTGTGGTCTGCATTGCTCACCAGCAGACAGGTGTGATGTTGAAGGTGCAGGTTAAAACTGTCGCCACTTTCTTTGCAGCTGCGTGAATTGGTAAGATGCACCTTTGAGACACAAGTCGGAGGTGAAACCTTTCCTTCCTCTCTTGGCTTAGATAGGTGAGAAACAAAAGAGGCCAAACAAGACTTTAAAAAGCTCTACCAATGAGCGGGCAGAATGGAGACCTCCAGGTTTGGCTTGTAGCAGTGTCATGTATGAAGTATGGACAGCATGTGTTGGGTACAAGAGGTGCTGTTCTCCAGAGTTATGGTATAGCTCTTATGTTCAGTACTCCCTTTCTTTTTGCAGCAGCATCCCCATGGCACTCTTCACAAGAGTCAGCAGTCATCTTAACGCCACCGACTCTGTCCCCTGTGAGGCTGATAATGCTACAGACCATAACCTGCCACACTCACATGCCTACTATGCGCTCTGCTACTGCATCCTGATTTTGGCCATCATCTTTGGGAATGTGCTGGTCTGCTTGGCAGTTCTAAGAGAACGCACCTTGCAAACCACAACAAACTACCTTGTGGTGAGCCTGGCGGTGGCAGACTTGCTTTTGGCCACGCTGGTGATGCCATGGGTGGTGTACCTGGAGGTGAGTACATCTCAGAAAAGATCTGGGGTCCTTTGGGGTCTTATTCTTCACTCCCCTGATCTTTGAACATTGGACTGGTGTAAAAATATACTGGATTGACTATGCACAGCATGAACAACACTCTCAGAGAAAGGGCAGCAAAGAAGGGATCCAAATTCCTCATGCACTGCAGCAAAAGCCTGAATTACTGAAGGCACTCCTGGAGAAAACATTTTTACTAATGTAAAACCATGAAGATATGCTAAAGATGACATTTTTTGTCTTTTATTTACACTAATTCAAGTAAACTGGTAGAAAATCAGAGTACATGTCTATCAGCCTTAAGTTTGCAGCTGAGCCCTAGCACCCCATTCTCATACTAACAGAGACAGGAGAAGCCTCTGAGCTGTGACCTCTTTGAAGCCTCATGTTCTTTATATAAGGGGAAAACTGGGCTGAAGAGCAGGTTAAATATTCTGCTGACAGCTGCCCACCTTTGGCTGACCTCGTTCTCTCAAAGCAAAACAGAAGCAGAGAGGAATTTTGCCACGTGCCTATGGACTGTGCAGCATATCAACAACAAGTAGAACAACATACCAGTAAATGCCAGGCTTGTTATACACATGCAAAGACATCTGATGAGGTGGCAGGTGGACAGGCTGACAGCCCTCCTCTGGCACCAGACTATGTTGAAGAGCCAATGCAATGCTAAGTTTTGGTACTGAACACGGGCATTTCCCTGATGTTAATCCAAGGGGATATTCCTAACTGTTTTCATTGCAGACTCTCAGGGAGGCTGCAATTAAGAGAACTTGGGCACCGGCTCTGCCTGTAAGCATTATGAGTAAGAGCATTGATGGTCATGAAGATGGAACCAACAAAGCCAACAAAGAAGGGAAGAATGATAAAAAGCAAGGCATATAATAGGCATAGAATACAAAGGCAAGACATCCTCCCATCCCCCAAATACAGAATTAAGCTACAGATTTTGATAGCAACTGACAGATATAAATTCGAATTTTATTTCAGACTGCTCATACAAGCATATTCCATCCCCTCAAGTATCTTCCAAATGTTAATAAAATACCAATATGGTTTGAATTGGAAAAGTCTTTGCACTGTGGAGATGTTGAAACTGAGGCACATCCGTAGAGCAGATTCTTGCCTCCATAGTGTATCCCAAGCACAGTTTGCAAGCCTGATAGGGCTCTTTCCTGGTCGTGTTTGGAGAAACAGCCCATTTCTGAAGGAGAATTAGAGTGGCTGGTCCAAGAGGTGGCAGATTAACTAAAACAAAAGGAAGAACAACCACACCCCTCTAAGACAATCTACCACTTCCAGACATTAGGGCTGTAGCAATACTCAGGTTTAAAAATAAACAACAAAAGAACTCCCCAAAGTCATTTAGGGTTTGATAACATGCTACAGATGAAGAGAAAATGGTATCATACTTCGGTATGATATAGACATAGAAATTTCCAAGAAATCGTTCAGTCTGAAATATCTTGAACAATGCCTAATTCTCTTCTGAATGCTTGCCAACTCAGACAGCTGAAATCGGGTCATTATTTATGGAGAAGCTAAAGGTGGATGGATACCTTAAGATTTAAATGTCACATGTGAACTTTAGGTGCTTTACACTGAGATTTTAGAGCAGTCATCTATGGCCCAGACCTACTTCACAAATTTTTTCTTATTATTAGTCATGCAGGCTAGGACTGTCTCTTTCTGAGAGGTCTTTTGAGAAGGCTGTGATAGATCAATCATAGGATTATTTTACAATCTCAAAATCCTGATCTTCAACTAATGGAGTTTCTGGTTTAAACCACTATCAGCACCATCTGTCAGGGTCAGTGTGTACTGTCTGTTGCACCAGTACTTCTTCCCCAGCTATTCATTGACCTCTGATGCTATGGTTGACAAAACTACTGAAGTCCACAGAGGTTGTGTAAGCAGTGATTTCATAGCTGCAGGAAACTAACAGCACTCCCCCAAAAAGAAGGTTTTCTTAAGTGAACATGCTCAGATGCACAGCTACTTTGTCTGTCGTTATCTGATGCAATTTTCTGCTCATATTTATTTTATTCATTCCTACCTATGAATACCTCAATGTATTAACCCAGTTGAGTTATGATTTACAGGGGTTCTTCTGTTTATTTTAAGGGTTCAGGAGACTAATCAATTTACATAAGTTTATGAATGCACTTTTTTTTTTAATTGGAAGACTTTCTGAAGTGTTAGAAAGCTAAATATAACAGTACTGCAACCTGGTGGATAAAGCAGACTGGGAATCAAGAAAGATGATGAGGTGAGAGCCTGACATGAATAGTCTATAGGGAGTCTATATTGTCTTTGATAGAACCAGAATATTGTCTTTGATAGAACCAGAATTTCATCTTGGATTCTATTCCCAGTTCTGCAGTGTGCACAGCGTGTGGTAATAAGAGATTGTATCAGTTCATCTGTCTGCTTTGGTCTTATCAGCTGTACAAGTGGAGAATAATGTTTGACCATCCACCTCACCCAGGCAGTTGTGAGGATTCATTCAATTAGTACTTCTGATGTGCTTTGTGATTGCTGAATAAAAGGCAGGAGAAGGATAAAGAATAGATATCCTGCTAGCATATGAAAATCAGGAATGCATACTGACAAGTTCTAGTTTCTGTAACAAAGATGAGCAGCACAGGGCAAGAGAAGAAAGAACAGAAATAGAATTGTAAAATATGAACACAACCTATATTAAAAAAAAAAGCCTTCAAGCCTTCTGGAACAAAATCTGAATTCTCATGCCCCATGGGTAAGTGTTAACTACTTCATTGACTTCAGCAGAGCTACTCCCCATTTTAGATGTTCTGGCTGGTGGAAATGAAGATGGGTTTTAAATCCAATGCTTTGATCTGTTAAGCATCCCTTAGTAGAAGCTATGGCTTAGTGTGCAGATGGTATGGTTTGAATGTGTCATCCTGAGAGGGTTCACTTCAGAGCCATCCTCACCAACACATTTTTTCAGTTTTAATGGCTGTTATTCCCAGAGTGTCTCTTTGGGCCTAGTGTTTGACTGCACTGAAGACTTAGAAACTCCCTCGCTCAACCGCTTTCACATCAACTGGGTCAGAGGCAGCTGACTTTCATGCAAATGCCTGACACAGCTCCCTGTGAAATACTCTTCACAGTCCACAAATGACACAAGCACACACTGCATTGGATTCTGTTGCAAACTGAAAAACCACTCCTTTCTCCATCACATTGCAAAGCTTTTCAGTAGTCATAATCCTGGGGGGCAACTTTCAGATGGTAAGCAGACCTCAAAATATGCAACTGAAGCAAAACTGGTTTGGGATTTCTTTAAACACTAAACGGAACTTACCTATTAAGAGTCCATCGCAGAGCTACAAGGATGATCATAGGCCTGGAATATCTGCCCTATGAGGAGAGACTGAAAGAGCTGGGCCCATTCAGCCTGAAGAAGATAAGACGGAGAGGTGACCTGATCAGTATATATAAATACCCCAAGGGAGGGAGTGAAGAGGATGTGGCCGGCCTCTTTTCAGTGGTGGCCACCGACAGAACTAGAAGCAATGACCACAAACTGAAACACCAAAAGTTCCACAGGAACTTGAGGAAAAATTTCTTAACAGTGAGTGTGACAGAGCACTGGAACAGGCTGCCCAGAGAGGCTGTGGAGTCTCAAAGCCCGCTTGGACATGGTCTTGTGCTGTGTGCTCTAGGAGACCCTGCATGTTCAGGGTAGTTGGACTAGATGATCTCTAGAGGTCCCTTCCAACCTTAACGATTCTATGATTCTAAGGTTCCTGATTTTGGAGGCGGTAGCCTTCAATTTACACACCTTCTAGACCACCTAATTATGCAAAAAAAAAGCGCTCAGGGATCTTTTTTTTTTTCCATAAATAATAAAAAAAAGATTCCCAGAAGTATCAGAGTACTCAAAATGAAAGCATGACTCCATATTGCATTTTGCAAGCTCATTTCCATTGCTCTTCCACACGCTCTGCTCTCCCATGTGCTCTTCTGCAAACAGTGTCAAGGGTGTCTCCTAGAAGCCTGCTTCATTCAATACCTGACATCTAACAAGCTTTTCCATAGCAGGTGGGTCGAACAGGGAACCCTCCTAAAGCCACACCTTCCCTCAACAGGTTTCCTTGCCCATATGTCAGAATTCTGGCACAGAAATGGTCAAAAACACTTCAATTTCTAAGAATTATTCATTAAAGAACTCTGAAAGGAACCTGTGCAGAGAGTGATTTTTTCACTTAAGTAAGAGCATTGGAGCTGTGTCTCTTTACTCATCCTTTCTAGGCAGTGGCACCTGCCACAGAACTGGAAGGCCTTAGTAGCAGATCTCAGTCATAGCCTCGTCTCCAGTCTGACATGGTTTTGTGTGCATTTGGGTACCCAGCTCTTGTATTAGGTAACGTAAGTGACCTAAGCTAAGGGACCAGGTAGCTAGTGTAGCTTGGGCAGGGGAGGAATAGAGTAGGAATATGCTATCACCTGCCCACTCTAGGGGAAACAACTTATAAGAAGCTGTTTCACCTGTGACGCCTTTAACAGCTTTTCACAGTTCTGAGAGGCCCCCGACTCCAGCCCAGCAGAGAACCGGAACTTTTTCACAGAATACCTCAGGCAGGAAGGGACATCTGGAGGTCTCTGGTCCAACCTCCTGCTTGAAGGAGGGTCCGCTGAGGTCAGACCGGGCTGCTCAAGGGTTAATCCAGCTGAGTGTGGAAGACCCCCAAGGATGCAGCTTGCACAGCCTCACTGGGTATCCAGCTCCTCCCCCTCACTGTCCTCAGAAAGTTTTTCTTTATATCTGGTCTGGACCTCTGTGGTTTCACTTTCACCTATTGTCCCTCATCCTCCTGCTACAACCTGCTGAGAAGAACCTGTTGCCGTCTTCTTGGAAACCTCCCTGTCCTCAGAAAGTTTTTCTTTATATCCGGTCTGGACCTCTGTGGTTTCACCTTCACCTGTTATCCCTCGTCCTCCCGCTACACCCTGCTGAGAAGAACCTGTGGCCGTCTTCTTGGAAACCTCTCCATAGATCCTGGGAGGCTGCTGTTAGGTGCCCCCAAAGTCATCTCTTCTTCAGGCTGAACAAGCCCCATCCCTCAGCCTCTCCTCAGAGCACAAGTAGTCCAGTCTAATATTCCAGGCTGCCTTGGTGTCTGTGCGATGGGCTTACTCTGGTTTATCGATGTCTCTCCTGGACTGGATGGTCCAAAACTGGATGCTGTACTCAACATATAGTTGAAATGTTAGTAGAGACACTGCAAGCTAGTGAAAGTTTCTGATAGATTCCCTGCTGAATGTGCAAGTTCTGCAGAGTTTGGAGGATAAAACCTAGGCCTCCTGCACAAGACAGGCAAAACCACACTACTGAAGCAAGTATTTCCTTATCTCCTTCTCTCTTTCGTGGTTCTTCCTTTATCAAACAGTGCAGTAGTCAGTTCATTTGCGTTACTCATTTAAGGGGCTTATCATCTCCTGTATGGAGGAGGTGCTTAGGCAGACCAGCTACTCGGAGCCAGGCTATCATTTCAGCCTCTAGGACTGACACATCCATAGCAATGCCACTCAGTGCTTGGGGTATCTTTTTTTGCATTGAAAAGATCATCGTCAAGAACTTGATGGCTGGGCCAAAAAATGTGTTTCTCCATCACAAATACTGGCCACAGCTGAGATTTCCGCATCACACATTTTAAGACTAAAAATTCAAAATAACCAGAACAAAATCTAGAGGTGGTAGCAAACCAAAGCCCTTCATTTGAATAGCTTGTGAGTTCTCATTCAGATATAATCATCATAATCTGTAACCGAGGTAAGAATCCAAATAACATTCTGGAGCAGTCTTGGGTCTCTGTTCTGTATTTCACACATATATGCACAAAATTTGCAGCACTTTTCCAGTTCATTGGCTGCAAAACAACTTCATCAGTTAAACTGAGAATCACTTTCAGTCTCTAGATTTTTCTGATATAATCCTTAAATGAACAATGTATGCAGTGATACCATATTTCATTCAGTTTATCATACTAAGTCTTAAAGAGAGAGATGCTACTTTTTTCTTTACCTTGCCTTCCTTTTAAAGAGTAAATAAGATTTTCTGAGCTTTTGTGTGATAATGAGCATAAAATAAGTCCCTTAGTATCCCATGGCACATCACAGTGAATTTGAATACACTGTAAATATTTGTCTAGCTACTGAGATGCTTGGAGGAGACCATTATATATAATATATTATTACTCCATGCAGAACAAGGCTGACAATTTTGTGATTGCTGGTGCAGGTGACTGGAGGAGTCTGGACTTTCAACCGTATCTGCTGTGATATCTTTGTCACCATGGATGTAATGATGTGCACAGCCAGCATTTTAAACCTCTGTGCTATCAGCATTGACAGGTAAGAGCTGACAGCAAAAGCAGGAAGGCTCTGGAGGTGGGGGTGGGTGCTGCACCCAACCACAGAAAGGACAAGGAAGTGGGGTACACACAGGCAACATCTTAGTGTCTCTAGGAACATAAAGATTCCTGCATGTCTATTGCTGCTACTACTATTGTTACTATGACTCTGCCTGTGTGAGAATGTATTTGCACTTAGGAAAGGGGCAGAGAGAGACACAAGTCAAAAGAAGCTCACCAATAAGTAATCAACCACATCCACATGCTTTTTGAAGGTGAAAACCAGAGATGGTCATCTAATTCCCATTGACTCTCAAAGACAGGTGCAACTTCTGAAGATCTCTTTCATGAAGTTTTAATAAAGTTTCAGTGTTTACACAGGGTCTGTTTTAGAGGCATACTACTCAGGGTAGCTCTCTGAGAAAGGATGGGACTAGAAATGGGACAGTGCTGTTGGCCAGAAGAGCAGGCAGACATTGGGTTATGACCTTAGTCTTGCCTTTTATATATATATATCCCCTTTTATATATATATCACAAATTAGGCACATGCTGGGCAACAAAGAGTGCTGGAGGGTAAGAAGACATCCTTACCTAAGAAGACTGCACTGTCAAGACAAGACCTTGGCACATGTGTTGCTTCAAGGACTTTTCCTTGACTTCCTGCTAGCAGGGGTAGTGGGAGAAGGAAAGAACACTGGATGTTGCATTTTTATAATACACGGGTCAGGGATAACTGTGCAAAGCAACTATTGCCAATGGCCTGGTCCAGTGTTTCTCCAGGGGAGTCTTTTCCCCATTTAACTACAGTCCATGTCTACTGGGAGCTGCCCCTGAGCTGTCCTCAAGGCTAGACTTCCTGTGCCTTTCTGATCACGAGCTCGCCGAGCTGCAGCCTCTGGGGCACTCCAGCTGGTGAGGAGACTGGTGACATGCCACAGGAAATCAGTCCTCTGGCCATCGGCAGAAGCGAGGGCAATTGAGACAGAGAGAGCAGCAGTCTATGTTTGCTCCAGGGACTGCTCTTTCCCAGCAGGACAGCTATAATCTTGGTTCCTGTACAAGGACCTCTTGGGAGGTACAGTTTTGCAATATTTCTAGGTCCATCTGATATGTCAAATCTTGTATCTTCACAATACCAGCAGTTCTGCAAACTGTCTCCCCTATGCTGCTGATTAACTCTGATTTTCTCTGCTCCTTTCCTCCCCTCCACTCCCCATTTACCATTTTTTATGAATTGCTGATCTCATCATTTGATCTGTTCTTACCCTTTCCTCTTCCCTCTCTTCACCTCTTCCACCATCATGTTTGTTATGTGGCTCACACTCCTCCCTTTCAAAAACTGGTCCTTTTCCTCTTCTTCCCCTCCATTATCACCTCTCCTTTCTCTGGAGCCGGTTTGGTCCACAGATACACTGCAGTGGTGAGACCAGTTCAGTACCAGTACAACACTGGGCAGAGTTCCTGCAGGAGGGTCTCTCTCATGATTGTGATGGTTTGGATGTTGGCGTTCGCAGTGTCATGCCCTCTCCTTTTTGGCTTCAATACTACAGGTAACAGCGACATCCAGAACAAAGAAGGGGGTGGAAATGGAGGAGCCCTATGCACGGTCAGGTTATTTAACATGGGTCCTGCCAATTTTTCAAGCTACAGAAAATTCCATGGAACTGAAAAATATCCTGTGAAGGGAGAAGAAAATCTCCAGTGCTAAAGATATACTCTTCTGTAAACTTGCCATTTGTTTAGACAGCATTGGCTATTGCAGTGGGGACAGAACTCCCTGTTTTACTAGCCAGTCACTGCCCTTTGAAGTATCCTGGTCTAGAAATCCCCCCAACATGATTACTCTGTACACAGAGAAATCTCCAAACATACAGCACCTCCAACACACACCAGAAATACTGCAGTTAATCTTGCCAATAATGGCATGTCCAGAAACAAAATTTTAAGTCTCATGAGCAATGCACCAAGCAAGCCACATTTCCAAATAGCAAGGGTTGCACAGTTTTGGTGCTGCTTGTGAGAAATCTGCTCTGCATCTGATTTGCTATGTGTTTCCTCACCTAATCCTTGGAGGAGAGCTCAACAGGGTGGCTCTCGAAGAAAGGATGGGACTAGAAATGGGACAGTGCTGTAGGACAAAAGAGCAGACAGCTGTTGGGTTATGACCCTAGGTAGAGTCCATTTCAAGCATCAGTTAGGTGAGTGGGCAGGCCACAGCATGATTTACAATAGCTGAGATGGGAGACGCTTGTAGTCCTTGGACTGTCTTTGTCCACAGCTGCCTTTTGGCTTGCCTTGACACACTGGAGCCTCCTTGAATACCCCAAAGCTGCTCAGTCACTCCTCTTTCTCTCTCTTCTCCTCCCTAGGGGATCCGAGTGTCTGTTCCATATCCAACCCTATTTTCGTCATCTACTCCTCCTTGGTTTCCTTCTACCTTCCCTTCGTGGTGACCCTGCTGCTGTATGTCCGGATTTACCTTGTGCTAAGACAAAGACAAAGAAAGCGAATCCTCACTCGGCAGGGCAGCCACAGCACCAGCACCAGGCTGTCTTATACACACAAAGTAAGACCCCCGTGAGTGCACTGGAGTCTGTCAGAAAGGACAGGGCCTCCTCTAGTCAAAGGATCAAAGCACAGAATGGGATGGGTGTAGCATTGCAGAAGCTCCAGTTAACTTCTCTTCCAGTCCTCCAGAAAGTAAATATCCCATGTGTGTGTCTACCCTCTAGAAGCAGGCCACTGGGAAAAGGTATAGACTACATCAGTATTTCTTCAGAGCTGTGCTTTTGCAACCATGCAGAAGTTTGGGCAATTTCTTCATTTATTGATTTTTCACTATATAAAGTTCCATTCTTAGAGTTTTGCAGATCCTAGGTTATTAATAAAAATCTCTTAATCTCAGTGATTTAAGAGGTCAAATGCTCATGATGCATGGGAGCATTTGCTGTGCTGACTTTTCAAGATGATATATTATGCCCATTTCCCAGTGTCACAGAGGGGATGAACGGGATCCCCTGGTCACACATATCTGTAATCCCATTTGTTTTACCCATTTTTTTCACAGTGAAGCTGCATTAAAAAAGAATGATGATGTTGAGGAGAACAGGGACCATCTGTGGCCAACACAAAACAGAAATGAAAGGTTAGCAGAGTGAGAGTTTCAGCTCTTGAGATCTTGATTCTTCACTTTGGAGAGATGAAGACAGGGAGTTTTCAGGTTCTGATTCACCTTTCTAATAAACTAAAGTTAATCTCAGTCCTTGGATTTTTCACCTTCTCCAGTGGGTAGTGTTAGCACCTAAGAGATGAATGGGGCAAAGGTTAATTCCTAAAACTACTCTTTATCCTCTGCCCTAGCAAATCGTTTTGATGGTTCCCATTTGCTCTATGGCATCCTTTTTTTCAGGAACACATGGATAGAAAGACTTTGTCCAACAGATGCCAAGGCACCTTTTCACCTCGTCTCCCATTCAAATATGACAGGCAGGAGACATCTGTCAAAAGGAAGTTGCTGGCTCTCATTGGCCTGCAGCGGTACTGCAACTTCTGCCAAGAGGCATCCCTCACTCAGACACCAGGGACTACCCAGCACAATGGGCTGAAAGAGAGGAGAAAGAGCAGGAAGCCAAGGCTGGAGGTGCGGACACTCAGCAGTGGCAAAACCATGAGCTCTTTGAGGCCTGCGCCCCAGTCGCCCCGCCTGATCCAGCTTCGGGAGAGAAAGGCCACCCAGATGCTCACTATCGTCCTGGGTGAGTGAGAACTGCTCTGTCTCATAGGGTGCAAGGGATGATGCTTTGGGACTCAAAAGTACAGGAGTCTCTCCTAACACAAAAAAGCCAGTCTTCAGCTGCCACTGCTCCACAAACTCACAGGGGACAAGGATGGAATGTTTTAGTAACCTAGAGTAGCACTGACAAATGCTGAGAACCAAGCACATCAGTGCTACAGTTCTGCTACAGTTTATTACACTCTTGTTTTAAAACAGTGGCCAACAAGCCCTCGGAGGTAGCAACAGTCGCCTTCTGTTTCTCTTTTTCTCTGGTATTTTAGTGAGCTGTGTATTATTATGAGGTTGGAACTGGCTAAGTTTCCACACATGTACATGCACCAGCTCTTAACACCAGTTATAGAGGGGGAAAAAGCACGGGGCAGCAGAGGAACTAGGTTGTATAGCTGCATGGAGAACCCAGGAGCCCAGAGCCCAGTCACCTGCCATGGTCACCAGGCACACTGCTCTCCTTAATTAACTCCCTTTAATTAATGCAGTGGGCAATATTGCAGCCCTTATAATAATTTACTAAAAAGGCTGGGAGGGCAGCCGTCTTTCCTCCTGAGCTGTGGTCACCTGCTGCTGTCTATCACCAGGTCACACTTCAGTCCTCCCTGAGGCTCCATTAATTCACATAACTGACCCTGAGCAGCCTGTGCTCTTGCAAAGTCCCTCTGCCTCAGGAGCAAACTCCATCCATGGTGTTCACCAAGCGCAGACAGGTGCACAGCAGGCTGCACAGAAGTGGAAAGAGGATGGAGGAAGAGGGCATAGGCATGGGTCTTTTTCCAAGTGGTAAATTCTCTAAAGTCATGGGCTGTTTTCTGTCGTCTTCAATCTCAGGGGCGTTCATAGTCTGCTGGCTGCCATTCTTCTTGATCCACATCCTGAACTCCCACTGCCCTTCCTGCCACGTGCCCCCAGCGCTCTACAGTGCCAGCACCTGGCTTGGTTACATGAACAGCGCCCTCAACCCCATCATCTACACAACCTTCAACACCGACTTCCGCAGAGCCTTCCTCAAGATCCTCTGCTGCTGATTGTAGAGCTGCCACTGAGCTGCTGTGCTTGACCTCTGTGTCTGCACCCACTACTGTTCGCAGTGGGCTCTTGAACTTTGAAGGAAGCTCTTCCCTTCGTCAGAGTGTGAAGCAATGAGCAGCAGAGATTGGCAAAGTGCTGTCATTTCAGACCAAGAGCAAGAATGCAGTCTGCCTGCATGGCTGTCTTCACTCTCTGAGTCACAGAACTCCTGCTGTCTCCCTGGAAAAGTCTGTCCATGCAACCCGGACAGTTTCAGAACTTGAGGAAATTTCCTCACATTGCAAATGAAACACTCTCCTGTGGTGTCAGTGTTGTTCCTTGCAATTAGAGAGGTGGCAACCATTGCTTTGGTACCTTTCACTCGCAGATGAGATAGCGTGAGATGTGCAGCGTTCTGACATAGGGACAGTGTCTCTTTTCTTAACTCAAGGAGCAGCAATATGTTGGTCACTGCTTAACTACCCTACACGCAGTTGTCTGTTGGGACCACTAAGTAACAAACAAGACCTGTCAAGAGCGCTGCTAGGAAAGAATTTGTCCTGTCTTACCAGTACGATATCTGTTATTATAGCACACTGTTGAAGGGGATCTGATGGACTCATGACTCTCCCTTGCCAATACACCCGCTGCCACCCTCTGTGCAGAGGATGCCCATAAGTTCTGGCTTAGAACAGCTGAACAAATATAGTTCATCCATGCTCTTTTTTTCTTCCCTCAGAAATACCTTACAGAGCCATCTCCAATAGTTCCTGGATGAAAACACCAGGCTAGTCCTGCCATATCCTGTAAGCTGATCTCATCTGTGCTGCGCTGTGCTGACCTGATTCAGGGCAGTCTAAAGCTCCTCTCCTTGTACACAATAACCTGTTCTGGTGCAGTCTTGACATATTTTTTGTTTCTCCCCTCACTGTACAGGATCTAGAGTGACTTCTCAGAGGCTCCAAGTCTCACTCCCAAGACTAGGCTTCTCTGTGCCCTTCATTGCACTTGTTTGCAATGCTTTGGACATAAGTGCATATTCTGTTTCTGCCTTCGTCTGTGCCACAGCTCCTCCACCTGATATGTGTTTCCTTCCTCTTTCTTGTTGCAAGGCCAAAGTATCGTCCTCCTACTCTGAAGCACATAGCAGAACTTCCAGCTTCTTTTTTTAATTTGTTTGGGTTTTGGGGGGACATGCTATTGAGCAGCATGTATTGTTTACCTGGAGACATGTCCTCAGTACTGCACTGTAACTGTGTTAATCCAATAAACACATTTGTAATCGGAAACTTTGATCCCTTTGTAACAAACACTCCTAGCACTTCCATGAGTCTTTCCTCTCTTGTATCCCTTTCAATACTTTCCCTATATGAAATGATCATTCCCCAGACACCCGCAAGAAGTCATTACTATTCCTTCCGTTTTGCTAAGGAAGACAAAAGAAGGAAAGTGGTTTTCCAAGTTACATGCAGTGAAGCAGAAACACAGCTAGGAAAGAAATCAATGCCTGCTGTAAACATCTCCCACAGATATATTCTGAAAATACGGTCGATCAGTTTGTCTGATCTGCTGAAGCAGACATGTGGTAGCATTTTTCCGTCTTCTTACCGGCACTGGGCAGCACAGGACGTACTCAGCACATACACAGGATATTGGGGTAAGGCTGCTTTTGCACCAACCTGGGCACAGATTGCTGCTCTGGTAATTTTCACCAAGACGCTATTGTAATACAGTCCACTGGACACCAACTTCAGCTGCTTTGTACACAGATGTCAGAAAAAAAGTTTTTTTTAAAGGGTGACTAGGTCTGTTTCAAGCACTGACCTAGCATCTCTCAAATGTCACACTGAGTTTGATCTTGCTCAAATTTGAACCTGCTCTTCAAGCAGTGACTCCTCAAATGATTCCGGACAGAGATGAAGATTGCAACATGTGACAAAAGACCTGGTAGTAAGTAACCAGATAACACACAGCTAAAAGGGCTGAGGGAAGCTCTACATGAAAAAACATGATTCCTCATTCAATAAGCCAGAATTGAACTATCAAGATTTGAACTATCAGATCACAGAACTGATGACAACCTCACAGACTGCATTCTGCTATGAAACTAAAAGAAAGCAAAGTAAAACAAAAACAAACCTACATGCAGTCACAAAAATCAACCCCAAATAAGATGATCTCTCTCTCTTCCTCCCTCAGGTCCTGTGTAAGCTCCATGACATGTTTTTTATCGCAGGAAAGGTCATGCAGCTAATACAATCAAAAATGCAGCAAGTTGACAGTGTCCTCCCTTCCCTGGAGAGTCACAGGAACAGCCAATAAACCCCCCAGGGCCTGTATTTTGCCTCTGTTCCCAGTATTTGGAGCAAAATATCCCTCATTTTGTAACCTCAAAGTCTCCTGCTAACCCTCATTTTCTACAACATTTTCCTCTTTGCTGTTTTTTAACCCTGACTGCAGGACCAGCTGGAAGATGAGAGGTGAGCAGTGATCTGGCGCTCTGCAAAGGAGCCTTCACCGCTGAAGAACCATGTACATTTTACAGGGAGCTCAGACCCCACAGGGTCCCTCTTGACCTCTAACTGCTCCTCGGGCTGCCACGTGGCAGCCCATCGTGATGGTAGAGAGCACTTGAGGTGGGCACCTGGCTGCCAAAAGGCAAACAAAACAACTCACCCTGAGCAGCTCTTGGTCCCTCACTGCAGTAGCAAAGCAAGGCACCTCCATAGCTCACCACCACTCTTTGAAGACCACAGGTAATCATTTTCATTTAGGTTGCTACAGTGTAGTTGTCCTAACTGCCACTGCTCCTCACTTGGGTGTGAGATCTCTGCCACAAATAAGAGCCCCTGCGATTCTGGCCTGGAGCTGCAACAGCAAAAACTTGCAAAACCAGCCTAGAGAAGAAACTGTGAAACCATTTCCCTTGTCAGGGGCAGTCGCAGACCTGACAGACACTGGAGCAGGAGCTTTGAGGCAGGAGAGCACAGAGGTTCACTGGAGAGAAGGTCAGATGGGAATCCACGGGGAAAAAGCACCTTCTACGAAGCCAAGAAATAATGCAGGAGGTGGACTTCTCCAGCTGACACAGGCCCTGAGCTTGGCTGGTGTTGCTGCCTGGCTGGCGAGAGCTGCTTTCAGGCAGACAAGCTGCTCTGCTGTGTGGAGTCATTCTTGGAGGAAAATGGCTGCCCGATGAACCTGCCATACCAGATGTTGGAGTAAGCACGTGGCGCAGAACAAAAGGTTACTTTTAACCTGCCGCCTGAGGGAAGAGCGACAAAGCCTGATAACAAGCAATCAGGAGAAAGGCTCTAGCCAATCAGATGAGACGGGAGCGTGTGCCCCTGGGAAAGGAACTGGTATATAAGGGACGGCTTTGTTTCAATAAACTGTTTTTTTCAGGTTGATTCACATTGGATTGTTCTGAGCCCACGGTTTTTCTCTCCTCACTGTTGAGCTCACTCCACCTTCTCTAGGGCTATGGGCAAACCACTCCCATGTGTGGGAAGCATCCCTTGGGTCTGCGTTACTGCAGTTCATCCAAGTGGGAGCGGGGTTTGCACCGCTGCTTCCCAGCGCTTGTCCTCCCTTGGCAGCTGGGACCAGCACGACCACTCAGGTTGGCAGCTCATCTTAAGGGGACAACTTGACACAACATGTGTCTTGTCTGAGTTGCAAAATGAAGCCCTGTCACAGTGACTGGTACTGGCGGAATGTTTTTTTTTTGAATAATGCTTCTAACCAATGCCAGCAATGCTGGGAGGGAATGACAAGCTGCAGTCAGCAGATCTGGTGATGCTCAGAAAACTAGAAATGGGAATTCTGGACACCCAGAGGACTCTGCTATCTGGTTAGGTTGAGCCAAGTGTGTGAGGATTTGCTCATCAGAGATGACAGCTCCTGTAGCCTTCAGCTGCAACACTCTTGGTGGTGAGGAGTTTCGTCCCAGAGAAAAGGGCACGCCAGGTCTGTCTTAAACTTGCATGAGTACCCCAAATCTAAAATAACCATTCACTGAACAATTTAACTGAACTTCTCCTTATCTAATAGTAACAGTGGTTGGTATCTTATCATCTAATCTGCTGCTTTAGGATTAGAGGAAAGTTTATAAAGTTGCAGGCAGCTGGAGGTGTAAAGGGGTCATCCTCGACAGTGGTACTTCTTCAAAGTCAGTATCAACTGCTAGGTATATTTTGCTGAATTACATTGAACAGGAGCTAAAAGATGCATCCCTGACTAATCATCCCTTTCTCTGTCAAATGCCACTGATTCATTTTCCAACCAGCTAATCTCAGCTCAAGATTAATCACAGGCCACAGAGCAGCAGCTTTCCTCTTTCTGCTTTCATAGCATCATTCCTACCACCCTTCCTTGATTTCATATCACCTTACCTGCCGGATTGAGAACCCACCAGCTCTGACACTGTCCACACCTTCCTCTTTCTCCTGAGCCCAAGTGAGGAATCCTCCTGAGCCTCCTTAGTGCTTGTGGTCACACATCAGTGACTCTCTCCTTGCCAGCCACTAGTCACATCTCCTCTCCTAATGCCTCTGGAAATGTAAGGTAAAGGGAAAAAAATGCCCCTAGAGCCAAAGAAGAAAATGAACATAATTAAAAATTAATTTCAGTATAATGATTTAAGTATTCTAGCAAAACAGCACCAGGCTGTTCTATGTTTGGCAATGCAGGGAAGACCTTTTGGGTTCCCTGCCTTGGGAACTGTTGTCAGTTTTAATAAGTTTTCTCCTGCAGCTGTGAGCAATGCTAATTGAACAGTACAGTAAAGCCTGCCTGCTCCTCACTGGGCGGAAGCACATTTGCTGTAGGACCTTCTGTCACCCTGTGCTGCAGCTGAGGAGGAGAGGGATGTGAGATGCTGGTGGATCACTCACCTCATCACATCGCCGCTGAGAGGCAACAGCATTTCTGCCCAACTGCAAAGGAGATGCTTCAGAAAGACATTCAGGATGGCCAAGTCTCAGAGGTGAATCCAGCAGTCTCCACCAAGCCACAGGCCATAAGGCCACCAGCATTGCTCTTTAGCCTTTTGCTACAGCAGCCATTGCTAAACTTTTTGAAACACAACAAAATGCTCATTCCTCCTCAAGACATTCATGAAACAGCGATGTAAAAAGGCACATGCCGGTGTCTTCGGCATCTCGAGTGTTGGCAATGCTAGCTGTGGGCATACGACACAGCTCCCGGTCCTTTTTTCACTGGCTTTGCCAAATCCTAATCATCGTATTTGCTTTTGCTCCTTCCTCGCAGATGCTGCCCCTTCCTTGAAGATTATGGGTCTCTTCCAAGACATCAGCTGCTTGCCAGTCTCATATGTCCTGTTCCTTCTCAGTTCACCTAGCATCTGGCTTTCCTACAGAGTGGTTTTCAGCATATTCTCTGTCTTCCTCAATGAAAGGCAAGCTAGCCTTTCTCCTGAGAAAGAAGGGAGCAACAAGCATTAAGTGTTTTTTTTTAAAGTCACTTTAATTCCATGGTTTGCAAAGTATGCCCAGTACCTCAGAAAGGCAGTCAACTCTAGAGTGGAAGGCATCAGATACACAGGATTGTAATGGGTCGAGAAATTCTGGCCAAGATCCTTGTAAGAACTCCTGTCTCCTGTGAAACTCTTCATTGGGCCATCGCATCTAAGCATCAGAAGCAGGATTGATGTCTAAGATCTTTTCTTGACCAACAAGCTGCAGCTCAAGCCTCTCTGGAATTACGAAGCGGTGAGATGTGTCCTTGTTTTGTGGTGCCACAGGCACGGACCAGTTTCGTTTCCCAGTTCACCAGCCATCTCCTTGGACTTGAAAAGCCTTCGCAGTGGCAGGGGAAGAAAAACAGAAAAATAGCTAATGCCAAGCTGCTTAATGGACTCAGATGCCTCCAGCTGACATTTCTTTGTATACTGCCCTGCCTCTTCTACATAGCAAATCTGGGAGCTGAAAAAGGCACATCAGAAGTGTGACGAAGACATCACATTCCATCATACTTTCAAACTTTGTTCCTTAATCGCTTAATGAAATTCAGAAAGATGTAGCAATAACCGGACAGGTCATTTGCATCAACCTGTGTGGCAGATCTTGCCTTCCCCAGCCCAATATGTAGAAAATGCATGCTCTGACAGAGGTCACTCACCCTGGCAACACCAACCAGGAATTCATGTCAGGAATAACAGGAAGTTTTGCTGCATGACGATGTTAATTGTTATTGTGTCAGCACTGGTTTTACTAATTTACAGCCAACTTCTCAAAGGGATTTAACTTCATTCTTTTTTTGTTTGAACAGTGCCATCATGCTTACAGAGCATGTGTAAGGAAGAGTGCTGGCATATGTTTGCACATCTTTAATAAGTTGAACAAGTAAGGGCTTCATTACCAGAAAAGAGATGAAGGTCCTGGTGAATTATGTAGATCATCCAAGACTACCACAAATAAAATCATTAAACTGGCCTGCACCATCATCTGTTTTGCGTACATCTCATATCACAGAGGCAGGCTCTCTGAAATTACTGAGAGGAAGGTTTAAACATTTTATTGATACTACTTTTTTGAAACAGCCCTTTGCCTGCCAAGTCAGGTCATGAATCAAAAAATCAACAGGGCTCAGGAAAAAAAAAAAAAAAGCTATCCAGTGTTTAAAAGCACTTCTGAAACTTACCTAGAACTGAAAGCCCTAATAGGTTTAGAAATAAATTGAATACTCCACTGGAACATTTTCAGTCTTGAACAGCTCCTGCAATCCTTCACAGCCACAGCACAACAGATCTAAAAACTGGCAAATGAGGTTTGATGCAATTTGTCCTGGACACTGGGTCAGAAGAAGGGGACAGATGGAGAGGGTGCACGAATGGGGGAGGAGGTAACGTACCTGAAAGAAAGGAGAAAACAGTTTTGTGACGGACCAACTTGATTTTTTTTTCTCCCTCAATGCATTTTAAAGCTTATCTTTGAAACTTATGAAGGGAGTGCAATATTAAAATAGCTGTGAAAGTAGGTTATTGAGCTGAATGCTGATGAAGTGGTCAGAAAGGCGAGCACTTCCCATTTAACAAGGGGCCCTGCCACTCCTTCTCGCCACTAACAAGAACACCAAGGAGTTTTCTTAATTTAGGGGAAGGTTACACTAGAAGTTACTGAAAGTACCCCAGAATCTAATGTTTTTGTGCTGCCTCATCTTGCCCCTGCTCCTTTGGGGATGGAAGGCAGTCAAGGATATTTCTGAAGAGTTTTCTGTGCTAAGTTACCTTAACTTAGCACAGAAAACTTCTCACTTCTTATTCATTTCAATTTTTGCTTCTTCAGGAAAGGTGGAGAAGAAAATATATTTTTCTTTACACGTTAGGAAAATACTACTTTGAAAGAAATTAGATCTCTCCTTGGAAGAAGAAAACAAAAATTTTCTAGATTATCATGAAGAAGTTTACTTTTACAATGTGAGCTAGGAAGATTTAAAATGTTAACAGGATGACTGAAAACCTGTGTAAAGTGTAACACATCATTGTGGTTTCAGAGATGGGTAACTACAGTGGGAAAAATAAATGAAAACAATCCAACTCACTTGCGGCAGCTCATTACTGTGTTTGTTAAAGCCACTGAGCAGACAAGGCTTGTAGTTGATCAAATGAGATTTTTGCCCTATTAAAATGTGTGCAGTACACACACAAACACTATGTAGGGAACTGTAACAAAATCATTGATTGTTATGGCTGGAGAGTGAATAGGAATACAAAGATTTGAGGAGAAGGTTGAGAAGGAAAAGTGGAAGGGTCATGAAGGAGGACGCTTGCTGAAGGCACATAGATTAGCAAGCCATGAAGAACCCAGTCTATCTGCATGTTGCTTTCAGGACACCCAGGCTGGGACAAAGATGATGGATAAATCCTAATGACTCCTAGAAGCCAGAAGGATGGAGAGACCCATCATAGCTAGTTCCCTACCCATCCACCTCCAAAATCAGCCACAGGGCTATGAACAGGAACAACTCAAGCAGGTTAAGGAGGACACAAAAACTGGTTAGCATCCCTTCTCTGTGAAGGGATAAAAAAAAAAGGATAAAAAGGGATAAAAAGAAGTCATAAAATTTATGCAGTTTCTGTGATTGAATTAATCACCTCTAATCTCAACTTCAAGACAACACTCAAGCAGTCCTTGCATTTTTTTTTCTTGATGTAGTACAATAGATTGGGTAAGACTAAAGGTAGAAGTGATCAACACCATTTTATCTG
>NW_010584683.1:9412-21847 GCF_000705375.1 Tinamus guttatus | reverse complement strand
CAGTCTGGAGAAGAGAAGGCTGAGAGGGGACCTAATCAGTGTCTATAAGTACCTCAAGGGAGGCAGTGAGGAGGATGGTGCTGGCCTCTTTTCGCTGGTGGCCACTGACAGAACTAGAGGAAACAGCCAGAAACTGAGGCATCAAAAGTTCCACAGGAACTTAAGGCAAAATTTCTTAACAGTGAGGGTGACAGAGCACTGGAACAGGCTGCCCAGAGAGGTTGTGGAGTCTCCTTCTCTGGAGATCTTCAAAACTCGCTTGGACGCAGTCCTGTGCCATGTGCTCTAGGTGACCCTGCATGTGCAGGGGGTTGGACTAGATGACCTCTAGAGGTCCCTTCCAACCTTAAGCATTCTATGATTCTATGATTCTACAGTCTTCTCACTGTCCCAGTAAGGGATTCTTGCTAGTGTAAACTTACTCATATATTTTTAAGGCAAGTAAAATCATCACTCTTTTTCTTCATGGTAGCTCAAGAGCTGCTCAGAACCTGGATGAAGTCCAAACTACAAGTGGAGCTGAGCGATGAAGAGGAAGTTGGATCTGTCCTCCCAGAGGGGCCTTCCGCAGCCCTTCTCAAGTACCAGCGGTTTGATGGTGAGAGCACAGCCAGGCACCTCATGGCTCGCACTGCGGGAGGGAGCCTGGCCTCATGCCTGAAGTATGAGCTGCTCCGTGTCCAGGGCAGTGAGCTCAGGTGGGATCAAGGTTAGAGGTGAAGATTTCTTCCCAGCTTTTTTTCTTTCATCAGTTTGTTGTAGGGCTGCATGAATGTACCTCATAAACATTTGATGTCTCCCATTGTACGAGAGATTTTGTTTCCTTTGCTCTTCGGGATTTGTGAAGCCTGTCAAATTTAGTAGTTCGAGATGCTCAGAAGCAAGGTGATGGAAATGGACAAAACATTGCTATTGCTCCAGCGTGTTCAATGGGAGCCTGATTGAGTCTTTGAGAATAAATGGAATGCTGTCAATATGTCCACTTTCATCAGAAGCACATTCACAGTTGTGAAAAGTGATCCCTCTAATCATGTTAGGCTTTGTGATCTGCAGGAGAGGGCTCTGTTCATTTCAGACTAGCTTATGTGATCTGCATTCCTCATTTCAGACTTGTGCAGCTCTCTGGAACAGCAACTGGAAAGTTCCTCTGTCCAAGAGTACCTGCAGCAACTTTTGCAGAGTAAAGCAGTAGACTGTGAGATAGCAGAAGACCTGAGAATTGAAGACATCAAGGAAAAACAAAAACCAGCAGATCCACGGCTAACCATGGAGCTCAGACACCACCAGGTGTGTAGGCAAGGGAGCACAATGAAAAGGAAAAAACAGTGAATTATAGGATTAGAGGCAGTACTCAGTGATAGGTCCTTAACATTCTCTGCTGGCCTCAGTGACCCCTGACTGAGAGGCTAATTAGCAAGGATACTCCTTGGAGATTTAGCAGAAATGTGCCTTGTTTTCACACATATTTAAGCCATTTGCAACAGCTTGCACTGTGGACTTTCATCACATCTATTCAGATTTTCCTCCCTTCTGGAGACAGACAGGAAAAGCCACTACAGCCCTTGCTTCTGAGTTTGCTCAGAATGCTCAGGTAATGCTGGATTAATCCCACTCTCTTGGAGTTTTCTGCTAGTCTGAGAACAGAATCAGTCCAGTCAGCGCTACCTATAGATAGAGTTGCTTGCCTGTGTGAAGGGTGGGTCACAACCTCAAATACTTCTGCCTTTAGTGGTTGCTTTGACTTTTGCTGATTTTTTCCTTCCAGGTGAAAGAAAATCGACTGAAGTATCAGAAGGCATTAGAGCTTCAGAGACAAGAACAGGCCCTTAAAAAATCTGTTCTGTTTGAGGCCAAGAAGCGAGCACAGGAGGAAGACAGGAGGAAGGCCCTAAAGGCTAAGAAGGAGGAGGATGCCATCCAGAGGGAGATGGTGAAGCTGCGGAAGGAAATGGCCGAGAAGAGGCACACCATGGCAGAAGCACGGAGAATGTAAGAGGGAGAGGGCAGCATGGAATTGCACATATGAAAAGCTTCTCTTATCAGTTTCTCTGGCTAAATGCAAGAACAGTGGAAACATTCCCAAAGGAAACATTTTCTGGTCCTGTATCTTCAAAACTCCTGGAATCTTCCATTCCTTTGTTACCAACTTTAATGGCAAAGTTCATGATTAGTAGGACAATGGGTTAAAATTGCTGTTAGCTTCCCCACAGCCATGACCAGTATGCACACTAATTCGCAAAGCAGTGTATGCACTGCTGCACACTCTGTTCCACAACTCTTGCTAGTTTCTAAAGCAGCTTAAAAGCCACTAGACTTAAAAAAGTAAATAAGTGAAATGCTAGCTCATCTGTGGTGGAAATTTAACATTTAAAACAGGCCTTTGCTCTTAAGGGAGAAAAAAAAAATAGAATCCTTGGCTGAGAATTTTGCAGAGACAAGACCTTTGCTTCTGCTGAGTTTGGATTGCTGCAGAGATGTGACCTGTAGGGATGCTATATAGTTATGGGGGCAGCCCAGAAAACTTAAATCTTCTTGCACAAGAGCTTTTCTGAAATCTCATTATTTACCTCCTGCTGCTATATTTTGGAAATGCCTTGGGACTGCACGGAATGGCTGAAACCCCAATCATGATGGGTCTCTTCTCCGAGATGGGTGATTTAGATAACTAGCATCTTTCTAAGATGTGCAAGTCATTCTCTTAGGATTGCTCACAAAGGGTTGAGATCTGTACTGTGGCATTTTCCTATGTTAGATCTCGATGTTGTCCACCTTCTAGGGAAGAGAAAAGACAAGAGAAAAGTCAGAAGCTGTCAGTGCAGGAGGTGTCTATTACTGCGTTACTGCCCCTGAACCTAAAGAAAGAAGAGCAAGAAGAGGAAAAACAGAGGAGTCAGGAACTGCTGAGCAGGATTCACACCGATAACTGGAAAGTGAGCATTATTCTCTTTTATCTGAGGTTCTGAGCTATCTCTGTCAGCTGCTGTTTGCAGAATTGATTTTTTTAAAAAATCCTAGTTATCAGATCTTTTTCATTTCTTCCAAACACTTCTCCTGATATCAGGAAAGGAGCAGGGAAAGAAGTATGTCGTGAAACTGGGAGCAAGAAGTCCTGAGCCCCCATCTCCAGTGTCCCCAGGGAGAGGTTGGAACCATTTAATTTCCCTGTTTTGGGGGGGAAAAAAAAAAAAAAAAAAAAAAAAAAAACCAACCTATAGTGAGAGACTTAATTGGTTGATAAGTTAAAAAGGGGTTGTGTAGAACAGATGCTTCCTGTTTAAAATCAACTACACTTTCTCTTTTACCAAGATAGATAGCTAGATGTAGGGATTTTCCATGTTTTCCTTTATATTTCTCAATATTATCATCATGAGAGTTTATAAAAGGAAGAGAGACTATCCTGCTGTCTTCCTGATGCCTGGACCAACTTTCAGTTAAGAATATAGTTGTATCAAATACCTGCAATTAAAGAGAGATCTTTTTGTGCTGAATAATCTTATGTGAGCAGGCTCAGCACAGGGAATAAATTTCCCATTGTGCACCTATGAATGCCATTACATAGCGTTTTTAATTAATAGAGCAGTTACCATCATTAATGTCTACTTATTTACATCTAGAATGTTTCATGTATAAGAATCCCATAGCTTTTATGCTAGTTTCTCCCTGGGGCTCAATTCATCTGCCTGTGTACTGGATTTGAGCTTGGCTACTGTTTAGCAGAATAGCATCTCTTGCCAGCACAATCTAGGCAAAGGAGATAAGCCTAAATGAAAACACACATCAATTTATGGCTGGCATAATGTGAGAAACAGCAGCTTAGCTGAGCTAAGCCATAATGATACTTCGATTATTTTCTTAAAGCAGAAAAAAGTAAGCTAATACATAGACATTTGTCCTTTTCGTAACTCTCCATTTGGAGATTTCTGTGACAGAGAGAAATGCAATTAATACAAGGCGTTATGACAAAGGGGGACAGCTGAGTCCTGTGATCTGACCCACTTGGAGGATCAAAATGAGCGCTGTCTGCACTGACAAGGCTAGAATTATGGGGAAGATTAGATAGCAAATTGCTCTTCTGTACAATATAAATCACTCTCAGAGGCAGTGGTTCTAATTACATGGGGGAATGCTTTGGCTTCCTGATGAAGCAAGAGTGAGTTTAGGCCATGTCAAAAATTAGTGCTAAGGAATGTCTTCATTTTTGTCTAAGTTGAAAAAACAAAAACCCACAAACAGCAAGTGTCTGTGGAAATATTTGAGAAACGTTCTCCACAGAAGCATCCTTACCTGTAGAATTTTAGACATTTTCTGGATTTTGAGACATTTCCTCTGTTTCTGGAAACGCTGTTTCCATATCCCTTGCCCATTTTATTCTGTTGCACTTGGTGCATTTAATTCAAAGGTAGAGTCGCATTATTGTCTTTTTGCTCTTTCTGCTTTTCATACAAGTCACATACACCAGCTGCTTTTTTTTCTTTACTTTCAAGGGTACTTATGGAAAGCATGAATGCTAAAAAGAATCTCATAAAGGAAAGCCAGAAAAGGGGAAGAATAGAAAGTATCAGCATTTATGCAATGGATTATAATTTGCTTAATTTAACAAACTCTCCCTTGCAGTGCCTGCAACGACATTTCTCTGCTTGGTTCAAACACTTTATGGAACAGAGAATTAAAACAGGAAAAGCCAGAGCCTTTGCTGACTGGAAATGCCAGCTGAAGGCCCTGCGAGCCTGGAGGAACTATAACTGGGCCCAGAAAGTGAAGCGGGAGACACAGCAATTAGAAGTTCATCTCCAAGATCAAAACAGGCAGGTTGACCCTAGACTCTGGCATTCTTCAGACAGTCCCCAGAGGGACACAAAAGGGCCTTTCCAGCTGTTCAGCACGAGGAAAGCTGTAGCTTTTTGACCAAATTGCTATGTTGCCTGCAGTCTGACAGAGACAGGTAAAAGGAGTTTGAGTACCTTCCAACAAACCTGCATCGCTCACTCTCTTTAGGTATCTTTCCTGAACATTGTATCCTGGGTTGCTCTGGACCCCAGGGACTATAAGGGTACTTATTCTTAATGAGTAGCTTTATTGCCTATTCCAGCAGCCTTATAGTGGAGATTATAGTGGAGATTTTATTGACCAGAGCCTTTCATCAGAGTCTGCTGGCTGAATTCTCCAAACACAGTAGAAAATTTTGGTTTTGCAGGTGTGTGGGAGGCTGTGTGGGGAGGCACTACCCCTTCCCCTCGCACAGCTGGCAAGGGAACAGAATACCCCTTTGACACCTGCCCTGCAGCCCAACGATAACACAGGAAAATATAAAATGTGAAGTAGAAAAACTTATTTCAAAGTAATGAGTATCTTCTCTGCCCTCGCACTCCTTCATGCAGAAACACCATGCAGCTTTGGAGGGCCTTCCGAATCAAGCAACACAAAGACTTGGGAAATTATAGGGCCTCGTGGCATGGCCCAGACTGCTCTACTCTGATCATTTCAGGCAGGCCTGGGCAGGAATCTTGCTCCTATCATAACCCAAGTGCTTTCTCTTTCAGGAAGAAACAACTGTCTGTGGCACATAACCAACAGCGGCTTTTGCAATCCTGCTTTCTGGCGTGGCAGCGCTGGAGCCAAGGAGAGGCAGAAAAACGAGAGCTGCAGATCAGGAGAGGAGAGACAAAGAGAAAGATGGAGCAGCTTCTGGAGGCAGTGTCACTGGGGAAGAGTGCTCAGGACAAGCCACCAGAGGTTAGCAAGGCTGGGACAGCAAAAATGTGTCAGAATCAACCTTTGCAGCATAAGGTAAATATTTTCCCTGGAGTTTTCTCTAATGAGATCTCCCTTCATATTGGCTACATCACCACCCTGTGAATTAAGTGTTTTGGCACACCCAAACAAAGAGAGCATTGCCCAGAGAAAGACCTGCCTGGGGGAGCCCCAGACATCCACCTGCAACTGTTGAGGAGGGAGGTCTTTAAAGATTGGAGGGGTACATGAAGGATGGTAGTTCTAAAATAAACTCTACTGCTGCCAAAGAAAAGCCTTCATGTACTATGAGCCACAATGAAGTTCCCACCCCCCCATCACTTTTGCTGAGACATTACAGTTAGATCTTTGATACCTGCCTAATCTGAGAAAGAGTAACACTTGCCTGCATGACAAGAGATTTTGTCATGTCAATGCAGCATTCTGGCTTTTAAGTGCAGGGGAAAAATAAGCTCTCCCTGGTTGTTTCACAGTAATGCACATCACAAGAAAGTAGGAGAATCAGAGGTTGCTTCCTTAAATTGACATTTTTCATTTTTTAGCAACTATTTTTCTCCTTTACTTTTAGCCCAAGTGCTTACTAGGGACAATCTGGTTGAAAACAGTGTGTGCTAACCCTTGAGAGATGAGCTAACCGCTGTGAAATAAGTTGTCCTGAGCTGCTCTCCCTAACAAAATAGCCAGACCATTTTCCTGCCAGAGCTCTCGGGCCTGATCAGGATTTCTTCCTCCCAAGGAAATTTTGATGGCACCCACAGACACGTCTCCTTTTTTTTTTTTCCCCCAGGCAACTGAAACCTGCCTCATACAAGAAGAGCCTGACCATGCCAGAGACCACTGCGGTTGGGATGCTTCTCACACACCACATCATCGTTCCTACAGAAAGTCCCGGGTTGCCTGGCAGATTACCCCAAAACATGCAACCCTGAGTGCCCAGGACCTAGCTGCAAGCAGGAATCCCATAGCTGCTCTCCCACAGCAATTTCAGGCACTCAGCCCCAAAACAGCCCCTGCTTATGGTGGTTGCTTCAAGTACCGTCATGCCTTCCAGCAACAGCTGATCAAGAAGCAGAGGCAGCAGCTTCAGGAACAGCAAGAGCTGATCCTTGAACTGCAGGAAAATCAGAGACTGAACAGAGCTAAAGAGGAGGCAGCACAAGCCACAGCTGTCACCCTAGCACTTAACAGCCCTGTCTCACAACCTAGGGAGGAAAATGCAAAGAAGAAAGGACAGTCCAGCTGCAAGAATACAACCCCTCTGAGGTACAAGCCCTTGGTCAGGCAAACTCAGTTAGTCATAATGTGTTATTCCTATTCAAGTTGAGCCAGAATTTGCAGGAGAAGCTCTCAGGGACACCTCAGTTACATTAGTGGTACCAGTCGTTGCTCTTGCTTGTGATTTAGTCTCAAGATTGATATCAGCCTGGCCACTGTTCTCCATCCTTCTCTCTCTTTTCTTTTTATTTTGTTTTGCTTTGTTTGCAATGGCTTGATACTACGTGAAGCATAAAGATCCACTTAGAAATTTCAACACTGGAGTGTTACACATAGGAGCAGCAGAGATTTATATAGTTAGGGAAAAAAGAGAGATCACACCATCCTCATTTCATCAGAAAATACAAAAGAGCTAAATTCTCTAAAGGGTGCATTGCCAATCCCATTTCAGACAGAGGAAAGGTGTATGAGGACCCAATAATGAAACTGCAGCACAGTGAAAAACAGCAACTACAGAGCTTTTTTCTTAATCATAGGCAGTAGGTGTGAGACATCATTGACTGCATTCACTGAGGAGTTTCTTTACTCTTTTCTTTCACAGCCTGCCTGTTTCTCAAGGAGCAGAAAACACAGGGGCAGGGACACAAAGCAGAAGGCCCTCCAGCCAGCTGACCCCAGCCCATCCCATATTGAAAGGTATCATTCCAAGTAGCGAAGACCATTCCAGACCATTCTCTCAACAGCTTGTCTGAAAACTCTTTTTTGGCCTCAGCCTTCTGGTATGATAACAGTATGCAAGTAAAACTCCTCATTCTGCACAGCCTGACCACAGCAGTGAGCGTGAGCTGCTTCTGGGCACAAGCACTTAGAAAACCTAGAGCACCACAAGCCCCCAGGTCCATGATCAGTATGCTGAGGCTGTGGTCACTCACAACACTCGAGATAGTCTGGTCACTCTAGAAACAAGCTGTGAGGGGCTTTTTACTATCAGTCCTACTCACTTCATTGCACATCCAAGTCAATGGTACAGCCAGCTGGTCATTTTTACCCAAGTTTGACAGAAGTTTTGAGATTTCAAAGGGAATTAAGTGCCTGCCCCAGGTTTCGTGAGGCAACAGTAGCTAGGCTGGGAAAGAAGTTCCCAGTCCCTGCCTTAGAAGTTCCCAGTCCCTGCCTTCTGTGGGATATCCCCCTTCTCTGGCCATCCTGGAGCTGCACACATATTAGGCATGCAATACTGATCAGGCTCTCCAAGTCAAGTTCTCCCCTATCAACCCAGGGGTGGTTGTAGTCTATCTGAAATAGTCTGGAACGTGATCATGCTCACATTTTAACAGCCTTGGGTTCACCAAAGCTTTTTGGCCATGATAGCTGGACACTAATATGAACTGGAAGTGTTCAGCTCCTGCAATGGCCTAATCTGAGCCATCTATCACTTTGACTTGTCTGGACTCAATATAGCTTTGGAGATGGTAAGCAGGTTTTCAGAGCTCTGAAGTGCTTTTTTGTTTTTTTGTTTTGATAACCCAGTGAATAAATTATCACTGGATGACTTTCCCTTGGCAAAGGATTCTGGGAGAAGTGAGAAAAGAACCTGAAGAAACTTAGTGTGGTCAAAACACTGACATACTCCCTAACCATCTGTTGCTGCAGCCTGTGCCTGATTTGGAGCTTAGGGCAAGTGAGGACAGGTTCTCAGCTCCGCTGCATGGTCTGGGAGGTCATGTCAGCACCGTACACTGTCTTGCTGACAGCCAGCAAGATTGCTGCAGTACAGCTTTCTCCCCAAAGAAGCGTTCAGAAGCAGTAGCTTCTCACTCATGAGACCAAGTGCTTGTGTGTCACTGTGGCAGGGGCATTTTCTACCATGATGTTCCTCTGTAAATAAGCAGTGGCACTTACTGAAGGTCTTGGAAAGCTCACTGCAGTTAGTGCTAAATCAGAGGCTGTGAGCCTCGGCATGTGGACAGGGAAGGCAGGATACAAAGCTCTGGAAACAGCTTCTTCATAGTCCAGCCCCATGGCTGTGACTATCAGTGAGGGAGGGGGAAGTGAATCTAAGTAGAGCAGCCCTCAATCTTTATGAATATTTTTTCTTGTAGCACTGCCAGCATAAAAGCTGGCAGAAATGGAGTCCTTGAGTGTTAGCCTCTACAGACCAACAGGAGACATGGTAGGGGAGAAAAGAAGTCATCCTTCCTGTCCATCTAACTTCTGTCATTATCCTACAGTGAGTTTCCACTAAGCCTAATCTTCTTGTTTCTGTTTTTCTAGCTATGGAGGAGAGAGCAATTCAGCGGGCAGAACGGAGGAGGAGACTGAAAGAGGCCAAACAACAGAGAGAGGAAGAAAAACTGGTAAGGAAAGAAAGGGGGAAAATGATGCAGTCTCTTTCCCATCACTCCAGTTGGAAGAAATGCTGCTTAAACTCTATAGCATCAGGGCCTGGAAAGAGGACCTTTATAAAAAAATAATGTTTTTATGGCTTAAGAAAGCAGACATTTAAACAAGAACATATGTAAACAAGCCCTGAAGTTATCCCTGCATTTGCGTACAAGTAGCCTTACCATACCACAAGCAGATACTTGCTGTTCTTTCCTTCCCAAGAAACTCTGGAAGTAGCCTCCCTTACCATCCACCACCTCCACTGCCTCTCTTCCACCTACCTCCTGACCATGACCGTCTTTGCCAAGGATGGCAAGAGTGAAAGAGCAGGCAAAGATTCACTTGACTGAACTTGACAGATGGTGGGTTTTCCCATCCCTTATCTTTCCTGTTCAGTCACATCAGGATGTGCAGCTTGAGGATATACAGTCTGACCTAGCAGAAAATCCTACATTTTAGGTTATAGCAAAGCTCTGCCAACAGTGAAAGACACTGACAATATTTACGTAGTTAATATACTTTATTCTGTGACATACATCCAACAGAGGAGCCTTCAAAGCTTAGATGAATGCATTGATCACTGACATATTGATAAGAGTTGCAGTAAGATTAGAAAACTCAGAACTGAGGTCCTAAAACAACCAATATTCCATCTTTCTCTAAGCAAGAGGGATGCCTTTGTCTAGGTTGAAGGCTGAAACAAGCTTTAAAGAACATTTTAACCACAGGGTGGGCATGCAAGCAGGAAGCTAGGTTTCTTTAACTTCCAGTTTGAGAGAATAGAAAACAGGCATAGAAATCATGAATTGTAGTGTGTTTTTTCAAGCCTCTGATGCATGCAATAAGAGCTGGAGCTTTGCAAAATGAATGTGGGAATAGGTAAATATTCAGAAAAAGACAGTGTGCCAAGTATGAGCATTGGTAAGGTAAAACAATTGTGATCTTCAGTGCTTGGGGAAAAATACAATGTTTGAGCACCTGTAATGCTGCCTGTCTTGTAGCAGTAAAACTTCACATTCCACGGACATATTCAAAGGGTTAAGTACAGGCTTCAGCAATTAAATTATCAGTAACTAACTTAGAGCACCATTTACATTTTCAGGAAAAAAGTGGCCAAACATTATAACTTAGGGCAAAGAAAGATGGCCACGTGTAGATGGCACGGCGCTTCCTCCCCCTTCCATAGTTCATTGAAAGTCCAACACAAATCAAACCTAGTGTTCGACCTAGTGTCTGCTTCCTTCTGAAGTTCCAGACCAAGAGGAATATCACTTGTCTGGGATAGCTTAAGAAGTCTGTGTTCCTCAGAAGGCTACATACTCTGCATTAAATTCTACTTCAATCCATTTTCTTCTTGAAGGCCCAGCTGAAGGCTAAGGAGGAAGCACGCCAGAGGAAGGAGGCTGAGGAAAAGGCAGCGCAGCAGGAGAGAAGACGAGAGGAGAGGCGGCAGCAGAAGCTGGTGAGCAAACACTTCATCCGTCTCCCCCACATTAGCAGGAATAGCAACACAGAGTCACTACCCACCAGTGCTCACTCAGCAGCTGGTGTGATGGGAGCTGATGGTTTCAGCATTTCATACCACGGCACAGCTATGTGAACCCACCACCTTCCTCTTTTTGGGCCATCTTAATAGAAAGGCTGTGAGCTGAACAGGCCATGGAGCATGTACTATCTCTGCCTTATAAACAGGTGCCAGCTGCTGGAAATCCTCTGCCAAGGGGTGGGTGTCATAAACTCCCGCAGTGGCAGCATGGCTGGCTTGTCTCTCTTGGATTACTCCTTCCACATATGTATCCCTGCAGTCACACATGGTTTAAACAAGACTTACAAAGATGTATGAAAAGGCAACTTTCCACTTGAAAAATATGGGTAACTTTTCCATGCTGGGTAACTAGCAGTATCTAGCAGCCTAGGACGAGCCCTGCTTCATTCTTACTACTTGGAAATGACCTGTTCTGATAACACAAATAGCATTCACTTCAAATTCTACAGGGCTTTCACCTACAACTGCTGTTCTACTTAAATGGATTTTTAGGACTTTTGACCTTCATTGCTGAGGCGCAGTCAAAAGTAGTATCATACAGATACATAATACATCCCTCCCTGCTGCTTAGGCTGGAGTAAGTGGCCATGCTTAAACTCCGTTGTTTTCTTGGTACAGATCTTTAATTCAGTTAAAAACAAACACAGAAGTCTGCCTTCCTCCAGCTTATAGGTCCTGTCACATCAGGACCACCAGCTCCAGTATGACAACTTACCTGTGGTTAACACTGACTGACATTACTTTATCCAGAGTGAATTAAAACTACTGCTCATTGTATTATAGAAAGAAGCGGAGAAGCAGAGAAGGCTGGCGAAGGAGCAGCAGCTCCAGACAAAGGCAAGAGAACATTATGAGAAGGTGCTGCTGAGAAAATTGGGATTGTTGCCATGGAAGAGGCTGAGGGAGGAAGCCAAGGAAAACCTGGTGGTAAGTGATGAGGAAAAAGGAGAGGATTGGTGCCACAGGAGGAAGGAGAAGGGATGCGGCAGTTAGAACAAAAGTTAATAGGCTCTAAAGCCAGGGAAAGATGGAAAAAGCAAAAGTCCACTCTGCATACCCTGTCCTATGTTAGTTCTTTAAATTAGTCCATCTGATGGTAATCAGGGAAGGTCAAAAACACAACAGTGTTATCCCCATTTATAGCTGCTTAAAGATAAAGCAAAGGACATAAGGGAATGAATTTTAAGCTATAGAGAAGAAATTGTCTCCACCTGTTCACAGAACCATCTGCCTTGGTGCTAGTAAAACACTGGGATTTAGTTGAGTCTTTTTTTTTTTGTCAAAAAAATGTTTGAAGTTAAATGATGTGAGTGGTCTCTTGCACTACAGCAAAAGTAATCAGCAAGATACTGCAAAGCCACATAGTTACAGCATAGTTAGCCCTGACAGTTAGCCCTGGACCATCCCAAGAGCTTTTCCCTCCCTGGCATCCCTCCTGGAGCAGTGTTGGCACTGTCCCAAAGACAGTAATCCCAAGTTGTTCCAATGTGATCATGCTTTCAGTCAGAAGAGCAAGCAGTAGATTCTGAGAATGCAGT
>NW_010584682.1:11849-34759 GCF_000705375.1 Tinamus guttatus | reverse complement strand
GGAGTCGTGTCTGGCCTCCCGCATAGGTCTGCTTTAGTCTAAGATGATTTATCTCTAGACTTCTTCAGCTGTATTAGATAAACTTTCACTGCCTATAACAAAAATTGAGAAACCTAACTCAAGTACTACCTGTGCTGTGGACACCTAAATCTGAGTGTGAAGATCCCATGCATCCAGCATCTCTGTAACCAAACTACAGCTTCTCAAGTTGAAATTGATCCACTCCAAGAGGGCACTCAGGAGATTTCCAGGGATAATTCAGTTTCTACAGGTCAGTCATGTTGGCAGCTTCAGAATCTTACCCTCGATTAGCTCTAGAAATTAGATGTTTTATCATGGATGCCTTAGCTAGGTGTCCAGAGTTAGAGGGAGGAATATGGTGGCTTGATCCAGTGGCTCTATACAGGCATCTCCTTGTATTTGAAATGCCCTAAGGCATTTGAACCACCCGTGTGAGGCGGCAGACATGATAAAGGGCTTTAGGCAAGACCTCTCCCCTTCTGGAAGAGCAACTGGAGGCTAGACAGGGCACCCAAGGTATCTCAAATGACAGAGGAAAACTCTGTGCAAGCAACTGAATTGAGCCCTAAGCCTTGATCTGAGCTTGTCCCAAAGACCTCATCATTGTTGGAATCCTCTTGTCATCAACGAACAAACACCACAAACATGACATAATGACGCTTTCCTGAAAGGAAAACTAAATGGCTGCAATGCAAGACATCAAAGTATACATGCTATAAACCTAAATTTGCAGAAATTTCCTGTACTCCTTTCCAATGGATTCCTTACACAAGAAGAAAATTTTATATATATGCATATATAAATAGCCCATGATAAAAGTCTTTTGTTTGACACTATAAGGAAGAAAGTATGATTTTTCTTTCTTCTAGGAAGCAAAGTGTGAGAAAAAAAAAGCCAACAACCTTGCAATTCAAAATCGCAGGTGGGAGAGAACCACAGGAACTTATGGGGCACAGCTTTGTAATTACTAGTATGTACAGAAAGTATCAATGAAATAAATATAACCTATCCCAGTAGACACAAGTACAAGCCACCCCAAATGCATAGTTCACTTTGTGTCTGAAGCTAACTCAAAGCAAAGAGGGCAAAATGTATCAGAATGATTAGACAACTAAGCTTAACATTTCCTCTCTCTTCTTGTTTATCCATTCTTCACTGTTCATTTAGTGATGGGGAAAGGCACTGGAAGCAAAACTGTCAAGACAGTTCATGCACATGCATCACTTAAATCCAGCTCAACCTCTCAAAAAAAAAAAAACCTTCTAAAGACAGTCTAAGTTATGGTTAGGCCTTAAACTGGGCTTCTCCACAGGAATGTCTCTCCTTCCTCAAAACACAAAAGCCATTTCATCTGGAGATGTCATTCTTTAAGGATGGAAAAAAAAGAAAAAGAAACTCAAGTGCCAAAGACCTATCAGTAAGATATCATCCATTGATGATCCACTGTTTCAGTGAGGAAAAAATATGTTTAGCCACTGCTGGGCATTTTCAGGGAATGTTATGCTATTTCTGTATAGTTATGTGGCTGTTTCTCATTCCAGGAGTTAAAAAAAAAAAAGGAAGGAAAAAATACAAGTCTTCTGTTTTTTTAAATGATCTGGAACCACTTGGCATGTGACTTCTGAAGTGTTTAGCACAGTTTTACAAAAATATCATAAAAATTTATCAGTCCCAGCCCCAAATCTACTTGCCTGCCTTGTATCATGTCATCATGCTAATGAAAAAAACAATGGCATTTCAATTGCGTTTCAAGAGAAACAAGCTGCTTCAGCTGAACAGGAATTAGGAGAAAAAAAAATCAAAAATTTTTGCACTCCCCCTTTTTTATTACTATTAATTAGGTGAAGCATTTGGCTTCAATCAAGTCTGAGGTCTCCACTGCACAAGTCGCAGTAGACATAATCAGTGAGAAACAGCTCATGTCACAAAACAGAGCAAAGGAAAAAAACAAAAAATAGAAGCAAGAACCAGAAAGCGGAATGGGAAACAGAACCCCTCCCTTCAAAATGTTTAAAAAAGTCAGACACTAAAGTTCAAGCTAAGTCATTTCAGGATTTTTGATAGTCAACAGAGGTAAACAGACATCTCCAGAGGGCAACTTATCCCAGCTGGGTTAGATGCCTCTGTTCAGGTTAAGATTAATTGCCCCTGGCAGCACCTTTGTTGGCTAGCTCAGGCCTACACATCCATCTCACTGATGTCAGTGTGTATTGCCATCTCAAAAAGACTGAGAGATGCCCTGGCTGATGAAGGTGTCAGTAGATGGTGCTGGTGACCAAGGGGTGCAAGCGCTGGTTTCACTGCTCCTTGCTCACGTGCAGTATCTGTCACTATCCTGCGGCTTACATTTTCCCTGTAGATATGAGGCCAGAGTATGTGAAACCTAAGCACGGATTAGCTCCATACATAGACATCAGGAAAATCCAGGAGGAGCAGGTGCGCTGAAGGCAGCACAATGTTGGCATCTCCAACAGCACCAAACACACTGAAAAGAAGCTTTGCTGCTGGGACAGCAAAGAAGGTCTGCACACATCTCGATGGACCTATCCGCAGACATGGATGCCCATGGGATGGGGAGGGTGCAACCTTCCTGGGTCTTGCAACAGACACATGGAAGCTGTGGTCACACAGCAAGGCTGACGCTTTGGCAAGGGGCTCAGGCAAGGAGGGACTTGCTCCCAGGCACAGCCATGCCATGGTGCTTGGAAAAGGTCTGGCTCTGACAGGGCTGTGTGCAGCAGCAACTGAGTGCACAGACAACCTCAGGGACCATACCTGGTAAGCATATAAACCTGCTCTCTTGGCAAATGCTTAAAATTTGGGAATTTTTGAATCTTTTGAGAAAAAAAAAAAGGAGGGGAGACACAATATTTTTGGGGGGAGCGAAGGAACAAAAAAGCTTCAAAACCGCAGCAGCTCCCATGTTCCCATCCGCTCAGCCACAAAGGCAGAGCAAATAGTCTGCAGTAAGGTTTTAAGAGTTGATTATAAAACACCCCATCAGAGCATAAACATCCTACATTGGCAAAGTAATCTCTGTGGATCTCTGTGGGCCTGACCCCGGGCTACCCTCCCATGTATAGTCATGAATACAAATGCAAGGTGAATGCCAGCTGCCGGCTGATCCGGTGACATTTTAAACTCATGTTACTGATGTCAACAACTGCAGGAGGGAGTGCAGCACTAAACCCAGGATAACTGCTTGAAAACAAAACAAAAAAAAAAAAAAACAGAAAAGTGATATGAATACAAGCTTCCCATCCCATCTGCAATCCCACATTTACTTAGGTTCATCGCTTGAGCACACATTGTGCTATCTCAACAAGGGAGCTGCTCTCCATCTCACTTTGCAGGTATAAAATCAGTGCAGAGCAATCTGTCAGAATACCCACAAAACTTCCCCAAAATCTGCAGAGAACTCGTGTCTGCACTATGCAACAAGAGGAAAAGACAACTTGTGGTTCATTCTGTTCAAATGGCCCTTCTCTCTTTTAAGCAAGCAAACAAATAAACAGCAAATGCCCTATTCCCATTTGGCATTAGTGCAATGTTACGTTTGAGACTTTAAAAAGCGTAAAAGTCAAAGCATTCAAAATGATGGGTCCCACAGCAAATGTAACAGAGTCCCCAGAGTACATACGTAGTGTATGGTATTGCTGCACATGGTATTAACTTTTATGCCTTCATCTATATATGCAATGTGGCTCATTTATAGTTGCTCTGGGAACCACTCTGTTTACATAAATTTTAATTTTCTGCCTTTTGTTTGTTCTCTCTATCATATTTCTAAAACGAATTTTTCCTCGCAAATTTTAATGCTCCACCGATTACCGCACAGATGGAGGCGCAGGAGACTTGACATCCTCTGATTTCTCCATGTGGCCCTGGCAATGCGCCTCCATTGGATTGGGACCCATTAGAAAATGGTGAAGATCCAGCAGTGCCTGTGTATTGCGACTACAGCAGCCCTGGTCCCATGGGTCAGGGAGGTGTGGGTCTACTGGGATGTGGTCAAAACCATCCTACTATGTTGATGTGAGTCTTGGTCACTATTTTATAACTCATTTTTCTGGTTTTGCTTTCCTTTTAAATGCACGCAGCTTGTGAATTGAATGAATCTGGTACTTGACTTCATGTAATCACAATAACAGTGATGACATTTGTTCAGGTTTTGGTGTGAAAAAAACCCTTTTACTATCTGCTCTGGTAACTAAAACATGGTGTTTAAAACTACTTAGAATATAACTTTTATTCAAGCTTGCAAAACTAGTGCCTTGATCAGCAGAGAACTGACTGCACCTTGCTACAGAATATTGCTATAAAAGATTGAAACCTTAGAGATGCCCCTTGCATAGGGAAATAATAAAAAAAAAATGATGGCCCAGCTACAGATTAATGCAGCGATCTTTGCAAACTGTTAATTAAAATTCAGCATTGACAGGACTCAGTCTTGCTACTATTTTTTAGGTAAACAAAGAATAACAGATAAAGGCAACCTACAATAGGTCAGTGCAGCAAATCCCAGAAAAATATGGCAGTTTGCGGCAGCTGTGATAGGAATCCTTCCTCTTCTTGAATAATAAAAGCTTTTTGCTAATTTTAACCAGAGCCGAAACTGAAAAACCTGCAGTCGCGTGTGACTCAGAGAGCCCCAAGGGAACGGGAGGTGGGGGGAGATATGTGTGTGTGTATGTCTGTTCGTATAATCTAACAGTGCCCAGAGCCTTTGAGAGCCTGGACCACTTCAATAGCACAGGCCAGATTCATTAAAAACCCTGGCTGCATTCCAGCAGTTAAAATTGAAGCAGCATATTTATTGCATTTTGCTCAAATAAATCTGAAAACATGTGAATCATATCCATTGGAGAGCCGGGGAAAAGTAAACACTCTCAGGCTAATGCTTGGAGGCGGCAGCGAGCAAAGATGCAGAGGGGTCATTGGCATGGGGAGCCTGCGGGATGCTTGGCAAGCCAGGGGGCTTAGGAGCGAGAAGGACTCCGTCACCATCTTCCTCCATGCTGCTTTTGGCGGTCCCGGCTACTCTGTTTAGTTTTCTCTATTTTATTTATATGCCGCCACCGCCACCTCCTCCCAACGCACATATATTTTAAAGAGCTTCTCTGCTTATGCAACTCGTCTCTGTGTCTCTCTGTGGTTTTCCAGATGCTGCTCATGACACTGGCACCTCACCCCAACTGCAGCTGCGTTCAGCTGGGATTCAATTATAGCCTGTCTTGCAAAGGCAGATTGGTTTTTCAAAGATAACATATTTGGGGAGGGATATTTTTTTTTCCTTTTTTTTTATTGCCCCCCCAAAAAAGCAATTTTTTATTAAGAAAAGAGGAGCATGACTTGCAGACTGATCTTGCCAAGTGCTGAATGCCTCCCGACAAGGTCCTTAGCACCCTCCTTTTCGGAGAGGCACCCAGCATCCGTTGGGGTTCAATCTGGGCGGATTAAAGTGCTGGCGGAGCCCAAGGCTGTTGCTCTTGATAGGAAACTTTCTATGGGAAATAGTGTGTTTCCTCCTGCCTGGTTTGGCAAATGGCAATTGGCTCCATATGATCAACCCATAATTTAGGGAGGGGAGAGAGTGGAGATCTCAGAAAATATTGGGAAAGGAGGAGAGGGAGGTATTGCAGATGCGGGCGGTGCTTGAAAACCCTCCAAGGTACCCTAGATCTTCCTCAGGACAGGAGGAAGACGAGGGGCTGCCCCCACTGTGGACCACTCGGCCACATCTTCCTGGAGAGCTTTGTTGAGTCATATTGTACAGTCCCTTTGGCAAGTGATGGTCTACACATTCCTGCCTCAGTTTATCCCATCTGTAGCAGGGGCAGAACACTCCTTATCTCAGCTCTGTGGGGCTGGCGGGAACAATAAGTGCTACATAGGTGAAAACAAGAAATTGCTGGTTGTAAAGAAGACACAATGCTAACTAAACGAAAGCATGCTGAGGCTGTTTGCCCGTTTTTTTTTTTTTTGATAGGATGGGGAGACAATAATTTCCTTATTTATTACTCATGTGCAGCTGTAGCTTTCCTTGGTCCCTTCTACGTGTGATTTATTTGCATGCCAGCAAATCCAACTGCCCTTTTCGGAGACTTCCCAAAGTCCTTTAGACAGACACCGGGCTTGTGTTGGCATTCCAAACTTCCCGGCTCGGGGCTGGGTTTGGGGCACAAGAGAAACTAAGCAGTCCTATCGATTTTGTATCATGACTTCTCTGTAGTTTTAGTGGGGAGGCATGTGTGGTATCTAATGGCAGACTCTCCGTATTACACCCGCAGCATCTGAGTGGGCATTAGAGATAAAGACAGAGTGCTTAATTCCCCAAATAATCTCTCCTTTTCTAATTAGTGGATCTGAAGATGCATAGAGTAATTGAAGGTCCATTCAATGAGTCGTCGGGGACCACCCCCACTGCACGAAGGGGATGCTTCCATGCGGCGGCAATACATGGAGCGGGAATAAATGAGGGATTTGATCCAGAGAGGGGGAACAACTCTGTAGACCTTCAGCCTTCAGCCAAGCATGAAGACCTCCATGCTATGTAATGCAAGAAAGAGCTATTAAAAACTATTTTAATGCCCTGGTCCTCAAGCACCCTAGATAAAATATAGTGTAGAGGAGGATAAGGGGAGTTACATGCCCTTCTGGTGATAAGCACCTAGTGTAGGTGCTTATGAAGGAGGCAAATCTCCCTCTGCTCCCAACAGAGTTGGCTATACCTGTGTATCTCTACAGCTGAGAGGTGTAGAGATCTACAATGTATCTCCGTACAGCCCAATACCTAGCAGCCTGGTGAGCATTACATGGTTTTCAACATCAGAACGTCCACCTGGTCAGCTTTGTTTTGCAAAAATAACATTACAAAAAAAAGAAAGAAAAAAACACACGAAACAAGTCTCTGCTTGTGTTGACAGGGAAGAATTTACGGTTGGTAAGGAAACCTTGTCTAAATATTGGTCCATCTGACTTCTGGAATGTGTTTAATAAAGGCATTTTTTTTTCATGACAGCGTGGTCCAATGTCTACCGAAGCCCTAATGGGATTTCTATGGACTTCAGAGTGCTTTGGATTGGGCCCTAAATGAATAATTTAAAATAAACATATACATTGTCAACTTGATGCATGTATATTTAGCTGAAAGGTTTCCACTAAACTGAGAGAGAGAGAGAGCTGCGAAGCTAAATCTCCACTCATGACATCAAAGCTTTGGCCGAAGGAATGTATTTGTTAAGGCTAAGCAGGACTTGGGTGCAGGCAGCTTAAAAATAAGAGCACAGTTCACTAAATGCTCTCTGCTAAATCACTCCTGCCTCATCACATAGATTTTTCTTTAAGGAAACCTCCCCCCCAAAAAAACCCAAATCTCCGGATCTGCTTGTGCTGCCTGCAAATAGGAATGAGCGCACTCCAGACCCCTGAGAGACGCCACTGGTCACAGCAATGCCAACCAATCCTCGATGGTGGTGGCTCTGTATGGCCCCCCACGTGCAAACAATCATCTATTGAGTCCCAGGGCCTCCAGCTTCAAACCCACTTTTGTTTTTCGGAGGCTTCCAGTTTCAGGCCAGGCATCCTGTCTGCTAATTCTCCCTGCCCCGAGGCTGCTCACTATTTCTGCTGCTCACTTGAAGAATTATCAAAATAAGCTTGCAAAGCAAGGCCGTTGAATGTTGCTTTTTCACTGTTTTGGAGTAGAGACAATGAACTCATAGTCATACAAATGGGCTTTTATTGCTGCCCTCTTCACACAGCTGCCAGGGAGAATACTGAGAAATATGATATAGTGAAAATACTGCACCAGGAGGAGGAACAGAGGAGATCATCGACTACCACGGCATTTCTCAGGGCGAATTTCAGTGAATCAAAGGCCATCTAGGAAAGCTGTTTAAGTCCTCTATGTTCTCTACGAGCAGCTTACATATGCCACAAACAAATCCTTTTATGACATAGGGGGAAGACAGAGAGGGATAAAACAATGTTGGAAAAGAAATATGGAAATGCCCTCAAAAATTGTATCTCAGCTCTTTACTACACGACATCAACTTGTATTTCCATTGCCCAGGCTGCTGCAGTGATCCCAAAGCCCTTCATACAGTGATAAATCCTCAACCACATGTACATCAAGTAATCCTGGGGACAGGATGCAACAACTGTGCAGCATGCACAACACCGCGACACCAACACTTTGGAAGGGGGAAAGTGATCTTCAGCTACACAAATTTGCAATAATTACCCAAACTCGATTTTAGCCCAAATTCATAGAGTACATTCATGCATTTAAGATTGATATCAACTGACTGCAAGTGCCTGAATGGTAGATGTCCATGGTAGGAGCTTGTCACTCTGGGTTTGGAGAAATGTATCTCAGGATGGAGTCTCCACTGACTGTTCTCCATTGACTGTAAATACTGACCTGCTCATATATCATTAGCCTCTCTCATCCCAAAGGATTCAGTCCTTAATCTCTATGACTGAAGGAGACCTTGCCTTTGGTGCAAAATAGTGTGTTTTTTCCTAGTGTGTCATTACGGCAACCTGGAGAAATGACTTGGTGCTGGCTCCGAGGAAGACGCAGGATCTACTGAATCTCCAATGCTCAATTCCAGGCACAACCCTCCTCTCTAGTGGCATCTTTTCCAGGTAATTATAGAGCTTCACTTTGCTAAGCATGTGAAAAATTAAATAAAACATGAGAATTGGGACCTGAACTTCCTAACTACTAAATATCTCCCAATAGACACAGCACATGTTTGTGGTAGAAAAAGACAACCCCTCTTTCCTCTTGCAAGAGGCATCCACCAACCTTGCAAGACCTGGAAATGCACCAACCAAATCAGAAGAGCTGCAGCTAGGTGGCTACAAAAAAACTGACTTGAGAGAATTTGATTGTTTGGACAAATGCTACTGCATTAATAATGTCTGGACAAAGATTGCAAGGGAAGTCCCAGTGGTAGACTGAGCATCCTATGCTGATCAGCATGCACTTAGACTCTGGAAATGTGGAAGCAACAGAAATGAATATTGTGCAAATTTAGCACCCTGTAATTTAATTATTCACTGTGTTTTTCTTAAAAGCTGATGCTTCTGGAGTCAAGTGATCAGTGCACATGGTTTTTTTTTAAAAAAAAACAAAAGTGTTGTTTGTGATGGTGATGAGAAAAAATACTTGAAACATATTACCTCACTCCACCCTAGGAATGCATGAAATAAATTGTTGAATACAACATTCAACACTACTTTGTATTTATAAATTTTAAACAAATCTGAAACAATCTCCACATCTTTAGTGCCTGAGGCATGACAGTGGAGCTTTCGGGACCAACACCCCCAGGTGAGAAGAGGTGACTCCCCTTCTGGTTTATTTTCAAGGGATAATCCAATAAGAAAAGTGAAATGTTCAGGGAAATGCTTTCCTGGGAAGTTGAGGAACAAATCCACTCTCCCTGCAACGATAAATCCCAAGGGCCTATCTATATAGGGCTCCTACAGGCCCTATAGCCTTGCTGCTGCAAGAAGGGCAGTGGCACAACTGAGCCCATGGGATCGTCCCTCTTCTCTAAGCACCATGCAGGCTCTGGTTAGCCTCTCCCTGGCATGAAGTCCTGCTCCCTTGCTGCAGTCCAGTTTATGAAGGGAGAGAGGTAGGAGCTTTACCCTTTAGGGGTCTAGGAAGAGACTGCAGTGCTGGCAACATACTGGTGTAGATGTTGGCGGTGCGAGATGTGCATTCATAAGTAAATGCAATAAATGTCTCTTACTGAATTAGCTTGAGAGAGAAAACATTGTCAACATAAGGGATGTGATCCCTAGCTAGATGGAGGTTGTGCTGTTTAAGTTGTGTAGTCTTACACAGAGGTATGTATGGATCTCTGTATATGAGCTCAGCAGCTCAAAAAAAAAGGGCTGACATCATAGATTTTGGGTGATATATAGGCTAGATGTCTTCAGGATGACAGATACCACCCCTGTGAGTTAAAATGTAGTCAAATCTCTCCTAGGTGAAGACCCTCTTTCTTTCCCTCAGAAACTTTCCAGTTACTGTCTTCATCCTCCAGCCCAGATTTCGCTCCTTACAATAAAAACATGCTCCAAGCCTGACCTGGTCTGTGCTCATTACCGAGAAGAGCAATTACTGGAGCTCTCAGTTCATTTCCCATGTTGTGATTTTCACATCCCCTTGCTCTTTTGCTCTATCGGAAATGAGGTAGAAAAAGGAGGCTACAACCATCATTACACACTGCTAAGGATAAAGTGGACTGCAATCGCAGAGTGAGCATGGAGGAGCTTGTGTTGAGAGGACCTTTCGCCAAATCTTCTCTGGCACTGGATAGCTGCTCAAGATGCAGCTTTTGACAGGGCAAGGTCAGTGTAATTTGTTGCTGGTGTAATCCAACAGACATTTTTTCCTGGAAGCATCCCAACTCATCCCTGAACTGCTACGAATGATAGTTTGTTTATTCTCAAAGCTCAAGTTTGAGAGGGGAAGAATGACCCAAACCACTGCTGCAAAGATCCCTTTTTTCTTTTTTTTTTTCCCAAAGAATTGGGGTTACAGAAAATGAAACGCAGAAAATGAAATGCAATAATTAAAACATTCTTAGGCATAGAAGCCTGGGTATCCTGAACAATCACCATGAAAATTAAGCAATACTTTATTTACTTGGACTCCACAGACCATGACAAGTGGGAAGAAAACCAAGTATTGCCCAAATTTTATTATCCATGTTTCCAACTCAAAGTTTATTTTTCTTGCTTGAAATGTTAGTCATTTACTTGAAACCTGCACTATAACAAGGCATATATTGATCTTCTAGCACTTTTTCTTCAGTGATCTTTCCGTTGTCTTTTCTTTTTTAACTCCATTTACCAAGTTCCCAAACAAGATGACATCAGTTCAGAAACAGAAGGACCAAGCCCTTGCTAAGGCGCAAAAAGAGCAAAGTGTCTTAGCACAGAAGTTGGAGAGGGAAGAAGACAAAAAAGGCACAACTGAATGTCCAGGGATCCTGTGGTTATGACTTGCCTGCCTACTAAAAACGCTGTTCCTCATTTTCCAGCGTGTTCCTTGAAAGCATGCCTGCTTGCGTTGGTGGTCTTGACAGTCCAAGTTTAGGTCAGATATATTAGAAATGGAAAGAGCCATATTAGCTCAGCTAGCCCATCCTTCCAGCCATTCTAGGATAGGTCCATCCTTTCAACCTTAAAAGACTGGGCTTCCCTGGGAATTTCCCTGGGGAATGCTATTATAAAGGAGGATAAGTTTTCCTTGTATCAACCTCGCTTGATGTTAGATTAATTTCCTTATGGTTACCAAAGGGGAGGGCTTAAGGGTTGTCTTCTGATGTGGGAGGGATAGTACTGCGGGTACCTAATTCCCAAGAGCAGTTTTCCACAAGATGCGAAGCATCTGCAACAAAAAAAGGACCCTCAGCGGGGTGAGCAAGACACTAGTTGCTTTTGGAAAGCCTGACTGATGACTACTTATATAATTATACAGATACAAATGAACATATATAAATTATGTGTTATGAAAAGTCCGTGTCAGGGCAGAACTGAGACTGAAATGCTCGGTAGAAATGTTTGTGAGGCATCAACTCCCTGATCCTTCTTTCCTGGGTTTTTCATTCCTCACAGGGGTGGATGAATGAGACCTTTAAGTAGGACCAAACATGACAGTTCCCTGCAAATATCACCACCAAAACGTTGCACAGCCTCTTCTATGCTCTCTGACACTGCATGGTATGAGACTTAGCTGCGGTGAGAGCTATCCACAGAGATGTGCACTCTTGCAGGCTGTATGTATGTGGTGACCTAGATTATCTAAATATTGGCTGGGTATAAGAATAATAGCTTTAATTATAACGGTTAAAAAAATGTGTCCTGCAGCGCTGTGGTGCTGACTGTGATGAGAGCAGATGCTTTTCTGAATGAGGACATGCTAGAGGAAGCAGGAGAAAAGGGGCTGGTCATGGCATTGCCCCATTCCCAGTGACTGCCTTTTAGGATGTTTTGCCCTCAAAACCATTTAGCAAATACAGCCATGGCTGTTCGTCTTCTGCTCTGGGCAGAACATATGCACGGTGTTCTGAGATGTTTTAAGGGATGAAGGGTCTGTAATTTATATAGTGCAGTGTGGCAACTGGGACTGCCAACTGGCCTGGCCAAGAAGGGTCTGCTAAAGCCTCTTCATGTTGAGGGTCATCACATCTGTACAGCATGGATGGCACCAGTTTAATAGCAATGCGGTCTACGTAAATCACGTGTAGGCAAGGACAGGTCTTACAGTCTTCCTCTGACAAAGTGAGGGCCTCTTCCCTGGAAAACTCCATGGAAAACATTGCCAAGTCACTCCTCAAGTCTTTGCTGAGGCCCAGCTCTGAACCTCACTGCTGACCTTTGCACATGGTTTTCTCACCACTCTTTTTCTTCATCCTATTTTTATTTTGTGCATGCCGACAAAGATTTGCACAGTTTACAGGAAAAAAAATAAGTAAGGTGCAACTCAGTCTCCAGTTTACACATTAGGGATTCACTGGAAGTGGTGTTAGCAAAAACATTCACTTCCCTGCAAAGGCAGGTCAAACAGAGAGGGCAGGTGGTGGCTCCATCTGAAGGAGCAGCTAGAATTTTAATGCTCAGGGTTGTGGAGTGCTACATTTTCCACCTGTCTTATTGCAAGTGCAGATAAAACTTCATGGGGATGACAATACCCCAACACAGCCGGTGGCTGTAATATCGGGCCTTACACACATCAAAAAAGGATGGCGACTACCACTGCAAAGGGACAACATGAGAGGTGGAGAGGTGAGAACAGACAAGGGAAGGCAGGGACAGGCTGGCAGAGAGAAACACAGTATCTTCTCATTTTAAAGGAGAAATGAAAAGCTGGATGGGAGACTTTGACCTCTGTTTGGATCCTTTTCTTTCTGCGGCAGCTCATCCTGAGGAAGTCATCAGGTTTCTCATTTCCCAACAGGGATGTAGGGGATATCCTCAATGATGAAGGCTTAGGTAATTGGCAACATTATTCTCTGGGAATGGTAAAAGGCTGAAGCCTCCTTTCTCAGCCCTGCAATTTCTGCTGAGCAGAAACCCCCAAAGGAGTAGAAGGCTCCCAGGAGAAAGCCTGAGTCTGCTGCAGATAGCTGGCTCCCTCAAGAGCACCTGGAAGTCCACCACCAGACCAACGAGTAAGCACTCAAAAGCTCAAGGCATCTCCGCATTCCAAACCACTTTGGCTCCCTGGATGCTCTCAGCACCCCAGGAATTGCTCAAATCCCACCCCATGCAGCTCATGGCACCACTGCTCTGCAAGCAAGCGGGGACACTATGCTGAGACCCACCATGTGCACAGCAGACGCACCACTTCCATGGACAAACCCAAGGTGATGTTAACTGTGAGCTGCTAAATCAGGGCTGGCGTTAAGGAAATCGCGAAACGCTGGCCCAACTGCACGTTGTTTTGCCCTATCTTTGCAAACATCCCTGCTTCTTTTAATGAGCTCATTTGTAGGGGGTTGCAACTCGTGCTAAGTCAAGGGTCTCAGCAGGATCCAAGTCTATTTTATGTGTCAAGGTTTTAAATGATACAATATGGATTGAGGTTTTGTTTCTTTCTTTCATATAGCTTTTTTTTGCAGCCTACAGCCTCTGGCCTGGACGGCACACAGACTTTCCCAGATACTTTTGCTCTTGCTTGAGAATTTACTTACATGTGTTTAGAATATACGACCAGCTTTTGAGACCAAAAATGAAATCAAAACAGATCGTAACCCAGAGAAGCAAAAATAAAAATAAAATTAAAAAATCAAGTGTCTTTAGCTTAAATATTCAGCACATTATAGCTAATTAGTTGGAACATAAACAGCTGAAGTTAAAATGCCAGAGCCAGACTCCGGCTGCACAGCTCCAAGTTCAAAACACATTGTCGTGTTTCACAAAGCCTTGGACCCAAGAAATGCAAACACTTCACTGCTCTACAGGGGATGGAAAGGTGAGAAGATGAGCTGAGATGACAGCTTTGCTGCTCAGTTTGCAGGCAGGATTTTTCACTCACCAGGAAACCCTCTGATATTTAGGAGAGTTCTGCTGATTGAAGGATCATCAGATCCATCGGAAGCGCCAGCTACTGATCCATTAAGTAGACGTCGGGTTCATCCCAAATCTGGTTTCAAAGGTGAGCATTTTTCTCTCTGTTTAGTAGCAAGCAGGCGCTCCTTTTATTGAAGGACTAGCGTGACTTTATGATGGCACTAAACAGATAGATACAACCATGCTCTTGTCTAATAGAAAAAAGGATGCCTGCTGAAATATCCACATTACTGGGGAGCTACCATGTTTCCACCAGGCAGTAAACTCAAAGTTCAGCACTAGTGGTGCTCCAATAAGGAACTGAGAGTCGTGATATGTGAATAGAGCCAATCTGGAGTGTAAATAAGTGGGAAACGTTGAACTTTTACAGTCCTCTTAGTCAAATAGAGGGAAACTCTACTGATTGTGAAGGACTGCATTAATGGCTGAGAAAATCTTGGAAGGTTCTGGTTGCACATTAACATCCTTGAAAGCCCATCTACTCAGAGGTAGAAATATCTACCCCTGAGTGAGCGCTTCATAGCCAAAACCTACCTATTATAGGCAACAGATTTAAGGTTCACTCCAGCCCAACCTAGAGTGGACACTTTTGGACAGCTAATGCCCACAGTAAACTCCAAAGGCCAAACCACAGGGTCTACCCACTGCTCCCAGAGTACAGCAAAAAGGACAGCAGGGCTCAGGATATACTGCAACTGCCTAAAAGTATATCTTTTCTGCTTTAAACATACTTGGCAGAGAAGTTGGGGCTAATTCTCGTCTTCTCATCTGTGCCATGGTAGTGTGAAACAGGAGCAACCTCCTCGCAAGCATGTCCATGAGATGGAGACGACTCCGGCAGACAGGAGCTGCCCACTTGATGAATTGATTGCATTGAGATTTCATCTTCCTAGACTTTCTGCTTTTCCCTTCCTTTTTGGTTATACCTGCTAAAGGGTAGTCACTTCAGACTAAAATAATCACAATTATCATAAAAAGGAGTCAAGCTGCTTCTCCCTGAAATTAGTTCATTTTCCTGGATCCTTCTCTCATAGTAGGAGGATTGAAGCAGGGCAGATAAAAGCTGGAGATAAAAGCTGCAAACAGAGAGGGTAAAGCCATCCACACATAATTACAACCAGTATTTTAAATCTGGCACTACCTTTGGAAACATTTACGGTCTTAAAACATAATTATAAAGATACGGAGGTGGTGGGGTGGTGGTAGTGGAAAGAAAGACACACACACTGAAAAGGAGAAAAATGAGTGAAACAACTGCTTAATTTCTTACTGTCATTAATACCAGAGTATTAAATAAAATCTCCCAGAGGAATAAAATGACTCTGTTGAGACAAAAACAAAATTCCACTGGACTGGCCCTGGTTTTTGGAAATAGCAATATGTGTATGCAAAAGAATTCCTTGTCCCTGAAAATGTTTACAACTAAGAAATAATTGAAATCAGAAACTGATCCTTTCCAAAAAAAAAGGGCCCCCTTTTTTTTTGTGCGTGTGCATTTGTTTTTTTTTTTTTTCTTCTTTCTCCTTCTGCTTTTCTCTCTCTGTCTTTTTAAAGGCGAGACTGTCTGCAATTCAGCCTGGCTCCATCTCAGATCAAGGTAAAAAACACAATTACCTTAGAGATGGGCCACATTTTCCCCCAACAGTTTTAACCATAATAAACTTGCTCTCTGGAGAGATTGCAGAAGAAAGATGGCAATTCACCTCATTTTTATTATTTGGTGTTTTTTTTCGCACAACAATCTCCAAGCACTTTATGAATTTTGTAGAATCAAATCTCAAAAAGCCTCTGAAAGAGAGGAAAGTACCCACACAACCGATTTGTGGTTGCTATAATCAGTTCTTTATAGATCACAACTAGAAATGATAGAAAGGTATATGGAAAAAAATCCCATTAGAAAAAAATATCCTGATGTCTCCTTTATTGTTTTGCTTTCCACAATACAAGAGCTGTGCAGGGCAAATTCCCCTCATTTTTCATTCCTGTTCTCTTTAATGCCACATTGACTTGGTCATCTCGGAGGAGTAAGAAAGTGCTTTGGTTTCAGAGTCATTTGGTCTTCAGACTCTCTCATTGGAATGCTATTAGAAGTGCTAATGAGTGATAGAAAAGGTGGCAACTTTCTGATGTGCCTTCACTGGAGATTATTCAGGAGCAGGCCTGCTCAATTATTCCTTACTAGGGTCCGCTCTATTTTCACTAGGGTTCACTCTATTTTCAGCATACAGAACCCGGATAATTTATTTATTCAGTACACTTTTGGGCTACTCGGATATATGCTTGTTAAACACTGAAACAATACGTATTTTATTTTTCATTAAACTTCATTTTTTAAAACTTCTTTTACTTCCTTTTAGCCATGCATGTTTTCATTTGAAAACAGGGAACTACATTTTATTATTATTTAAACTTTTAATTGGAAGGGAATGATGCTAAGAAATCTAACATGAAGAATGGTACTTTTGATTAGCAACCAGTCTTAGAACGTTTCCTGCAGGACCAGTTGCTCCAGTTACTGAACTGTTTCCATATAATCCTGAGAATAACATAACCTTTTTTTCATGCTTAACATCGCCCATGCTTCCCTCTGCTCCTTGTTCATTTTCTCATGGTCTTCTCATGCACAGCAAAAGACAAAGAAGATGTGGATTTCTGTATTGCCTTCATAAAGCAGCTTATTGTGTCTTTGGAAAGTATCTATTTGGTGGATATCTGTTAGGTTTGAAGAAGAGGGGCTTTCCATGTTTTCAGAAACTTTTGATCACAGACATTTTCAGAGTTTCATAATTTGCATGTCATCCTTTTTCAGCCAGAACCTCTGCAGCCTGGGATGAATCTCTGTGGTCTTTTCCACAGTAGGCATTTAAACAATAGTTCAAATGATGAGTCATTTGATGAAAGCACTTTGTCTGGAAATGTAGAGAAAAGAAAGGCGCTTGCACCTCTTCCTTCCTGACACAATATGAGGTTATTTTTCATTTTGGCCACCATGGGAGTCAGCTTTCATCTTTAGTTATCCTGAACCTTGGTCGCCCCATCTCCAAGCTGTCCTGATATGGTCCCCATGGGCAGGAAAAATGCATGGATAACATCCCCTTTGGAGGACAATTCTGGAATGTGGCAACTTTTGGGCCAGGCTCACAGTCTCCAGAAGAGTACCTCAAACTGACAATGGGATGAGAGACCTCCAGCAATCTGCATACACATGACTGGGAATCCAAAGAACATCCAACAGTGACCATGCACCCAAGATATTAGAGTTACTGCACCACTTTTAGGGTATTTCAATTAATTTAATTAATTAATTAATGGTTTCAAAACAATGTCAGCTGGAAAGGGAAAGCATGTAAGCACAAACAAGACTGTGATTAGTTCCAATCCAGTTTGGTTTCAGGGCATCTGAGCTTTTCCAATAAGATCAGGTCATGCGTGTCTCAATCCACAAAGATTGAGTGGCAGTACAACAGCACCGTAGCAGTCTCTTGCAAGATAAGTGTGAGGCTCTGTCTCATAAGATCAAACTGAAATAACTGCTTACAGAGGGGCATAATTGCAGTGAGAAGATGCAAAACTATATGTTTGTGTATTTCTTTTGCCTATCTTGAATTGTATTCAATACATGCCTACTGCCTACCTCTAAATTATTATATATGCTGAATGGAGCCAGCATGTACCCACATATATATTTTCAGTGCCATTAAACCTCACGTAGCAATTTCAGTGTGTTAAATATGCCTGGGATCTGCAAAGATGCTGGTATTTAGACTGCTGCCCACTTCCGAAAGTGAAATGGTGCTAATTATACCCAAAACAGCAGTGCAAAATGTATGTTATTTCATGACACCATCACCGATAGACAGTGATGACCTTCAGATGTAATGACTGTATTTTTAAGTGCCTACATTTCCCCAGATGTTTGCTTCAAATAACAACAGACATTGACAGGGTCAGAATGGGCTGTACTGAAAAAGCAATGCTATTTAGCATACCTTCGCTGGGCAGATGTGTAACATTTTAGCCCTGTCTGATAATGCCCAGTGATACCCAGTTTAGGTCTCCATGTAGCCTCTTATATCTGTAAAAATCCCTACCTAATGTCCCTTTAGATAACGTTTGCTGCTGAACAGCCTTACTACCTTCAGAACGCGGTGCTAATTAACGTGAACCAAGTTACAATATGTGCTAAAGATTCCAGCTTTGTTACTTATTTAATGAGCTTCGTGGGATTTGAACATGAGGCTCAAAGTAGCAGGGGAAACCTCATAATTAGGTTCAATTAGAAGAAGTTCCTACGCATTAAAACTATTTGATAAACTGCAGAGGGAAAAAGAACGACTGAAAAGATATAAATCACTAGCTTTGTTTCATTTGTTATTATACTTATTTTCTTCTTAATTAGTGCTGATTGATTTATGATCCTAATTAATGCAAAGGAATTTGGAATGGTATACAATGGTATGGCTTAGAAGATGCCAGAGTGTACAACTGCTAAATTATTGCTAATTGTTATTTACATGAGGACAGGAAGACTAAGTAATGTGCTGCCTAATTAGCATTAAAGATATGGTTTCCATTTCCAAATTAAATGAAGGCAAATGGGATAAAATCATTATGGTTACCAAAAAAACCCCTGCAATTTTCCTGAATGAAGATGCAGGCCTGTGCATGGAAAATACACACTTTTCCTGGAAAAAAAAAAAAAAAGAGAGAGAGAGAGCACTGAAATATGGGCAATGGGCATTTCTGGGACTAGCCTGCACTGACTTAGCAGAGTGCACAGGGTCTAGGCTGCGATTCGCCTGCACATGAATATTCACTGGGGTTTCATTCTCATTTGCCTGAAGTCTGCTTTTACACAGTAAAAGAGGCTTAGAGGTGCATTTCCCCCTATCGCTGAAGTCTGAATGCCTTTAAAAGGTTTAATATTTTTTGTGAATGGAGATCAGAACCCTCCCTATGACAGTAACTCAACCCGGCCGTGTCTGCTTCCCTACCTTGGCTGTCACAGTGTCCCCACATCCCCATCCAGGAAGGGTCCCATGCAGGGACTCTGCACTGGTGCAAAAACTAACCACTTTTACGCTGTTTCCCAGATTAGGTGCTGCACCTCAGCAGATCTCCCTACCCCTATCGAAGCCTCAGTATCTTCCGAGAAGAACTGGACACTGGCTGCTGCTGTACAACAATTTTCTTTTCAACAGATTTTGTCAAGTTAAACATTTTTTTTATTGGCTGGTTGAAGACGTAACCTTGTCCTGCCTGAAATCAGTGACTATTCCAGTATTTGTTTCACCCGGAGCAAGAAGAAAGAGGTCTATATATTTGCCCAGGACCTGATACTAGCACTTCTCACAGGAGCATCTCAGAGGCATCTGAGTCCTATGCTTGTTATCTTTGTTTCAGTCGGTTGACTGACGTTCAGTTGTGGAGTGAAAAAAACACCGTATGTTCTTTATCTACTGGCTGGGGCAGGGAGAGAAAAAGCCTCAGGAACAATGTGGATTAAAGCAGACATTCAAATTTGGAGGATGTTTCCTGAGCATGGTAAGAAATTTAGATAAGGTCACATTCAAGAACTTCTCAAATAAATATCTTTCAGATCATTTATACCTTTCAAATGACATACTGACAACATTAATAAAAATCAGAGACTGTGAACTAAAATCAGAATCTGCCTCAAACTTAAGACTTTTCAGTTTGCAAAGCACTACATTCAGCTAGCTCACATGGACTCGATGCCTTAAAGCAAAAAACGAACTTCAAATTCCCCCTCCCGGGCTGCTGCTGTTATCATAAAGTTGTTCTCATCCAATGTCTACAAAGCAGCCTCTGGAAAATGAGAATATTGCCATTCCTGTTGCCAGTGGAGATGATCCTGTTACAAGAATAGCATAGAACGGGCAGTAATTCTTTGAATTTGTCTCTCAAACCTTGAAGTAAGTGTCGAGGCAAGGTAGAGCAGAGGCTGCGTGCTCTGCTGTAGACTTTACTGTCCTTGCTGAAGACATAGAGGGGAAAAAAAAACCAAAGCTTTTGAAGAATCCCACATCTGGTGCTGCTTCTCAGCATTAATTTCAATTACCTTTTCACTCCATGTACAAGAGAGCCTTGAAGGGGGCCACTTGAATTGGCTCTCAGGAATTTATCTTGAAGAGACTTGCAAATAGACTAAGGCATTACCACTATTTTATAAAACCTATCATGATTGTTATAAAGAAGAATCATAACTGAAGTTACACATGAGAACACTGAGACAACACAAAAGTGGATGGAACACATGGGGCCGAGCTCTTGATTGGCCTATATTATCAAAATATATATTCAAAGGTTGTGCAGATAGGGATGGGGACCAGTTGAAAGAGTCTGTACAGACACACATTAATGCTATTCCTCTCCTCCAAAAACACAGTGAAACACTCCCAAGGGATTTACAATTTCAGTAGGAGTGAGCAGAAAAAGGTAAAAAGAAAGTGAAAAGGCAAAAAGTAAGAATCAGCTGATTGCAAACTACCTGATCGGAAGGCAACCTGTTGCTTCAGCAAAAAAAAAAAAACCCAATAATATATCCCTTGGAGAAAGTAGCAAGTGTAACATGGAAAAGAAAGCCACCAAAAAGTAATACATACAACGCATACACACAGAGGTGATGTCTTTAAAAGCCACAGGAAAAAGAAAAGTAAAAATATGCAAAACACATACCACTCAACTCATGTCACTAAAGGGCACAAGATCTACAGAGAAAAAGCCTTACAGCAGAACAAACTCTTGTTTTATTACTACAAATATTGACCCAAAGAGTGCCTTTTTAGAGCAGCACATGGCCATTTTCCTCATCTTTTGCTACTAATCACGTAGCTACTAACCACATTTTGCTACTACGGGAAGTGTCTCCTTGGCAGACGGGGGAGCTGAGCAGGAGAGGCGGGAGCTGCAGCCACGCGGCCAGCGCATGACCAGGCAGCTCATTGGGCGGCCTTGCGCGTGGTCAGCGCATGATCCCCTGCCTGATTGGCTGGTTGGGTTGCTGGGCTCCTTGTGCTGCCGGGCAGGGCGGGGGCTACTCCGGGCTCGGAAGCCATATAAGTTGTGTTTAACCCTAAATCAAGGTCTTTGGCTCACCATCACAGAGACCCTGCTCCTCCATACGCCCGCAAATGGCACCCAACGTGGGGCTCGAAGACTAGCTGGCTCTCCGGTTGCACTGCCCAGATGAACTCCGGGATTCACGCTGAAAGGAAGCATAAGGATCATGCTGAAAGGAAGCGTCCTTTGTGCATGCACTAAAAGCCTCTTGAAAGGAAAGAGGTAAGCGGCTGGGAACTACGGGTTCATACCTAACAAAGGAACAGAAGGACTGAGTCCGCTCCTTCACAAGGTGCAGCAAATGGCGCCCGAACAGGGACAGAGATAGGCGACAGACGCGCTTGTCGCACCGGGGCGTAGCTCGACTGAACGAAGGCTGAAAGGAAGCCGTGCGCACACAAGTGCCTCCTGCAGGATGGAGGTGAGCAGTCGAGAACCATGGTGAACTCTATGACACAGGAGCAGAAGAATGTGGGAGAGGTGGCTGATTTGAAACAGAGCTTGATATGGGCGCATGAGCAAGAACCGCATCTAAATACTCATTCAGTGTACGACCCTCCAGAACGGGGTGTCGTCGGCGTGGGCCGGTGCCGGTGGTGACCGCGCTGCTCGGTGGGATCCTGCTGTGGGCGGCGGGCATGCCACAGTGTCCCCTTCAGGGCGAGCTGGCCTGGCAGTGAGCTCAGCCTTCCCACGGGTGGTGCTCTGTGTAACTACATCGTCATGACCACTGTGGATATCCTTCCGCTCATGTCCAGTGGCAGTGAGGGAGAAGGACTACAACGGTCCTACTCCAGGAGATTTATTGGAACGCCTTTTTAAGAAGAGAAAGAAACTGGTCAGAAAATAAACATCCAAGAATACTATCTTGGAAATATGATGATAAAGAACCCACCGTCAGAACCAGATCAAGAAGAAAAGGATAATCCAAAAGAGAGTGCAAAAGAGATACCTACAAAAAATACAGAAGAGTAAATGACCCTATAGAAATGGGAAATGACAAACCTTGTAGCTTCAGACAAAGCTTACCCAGACCAAGCACAGTGATGTACACCTGCCATCCAGAAGCTAAGCACGAGATCCTCTCTGTAGCTGAAATCACAACTTGTGTATATGAAGTGGTTATACTGACACCTCTGTTACGCAGACATCCTAAATATAGGGTCAGGGCTTCCCCTGTGAATGACATCTTTTGCCAGCCACTACCAGGATTGCCACTTAAACACCATAACCTGGAACAGCTGGAGAAACAGCAAGAATTGATGAAGATGCCTTTTAGAAGAATTAAGGAGAAAGAAATGCATTCAACAAAAGAAATCTTCCATCCATAAACCAGTTGCTGTTGGAAACCACCAACTATTGACTGTGGAACAACCCATATCTCCAAACAGATGACCAACTTACAAAGGAGTTTCTTAGTGGTTCCTACTGCTTCCATGGCAGGGTTGGTTGGTGGAAGTACGAGTTCTGCTATGGCAAATATGTTACCATGAGAAAAAGGAAAGCGGATGAGGCTCCGCCAGTGCTGCAGTATTTTGGCGGAAAAGAATCATCCCAACCTAGTAAAGTCATGGTGGAGGTGCGGGACCCGGGGACAGCCCGGTGTGAAAAGCAGCACCACTGATAACATGGGGGAGAGGGTACGCTTGTGTCCCCACAGATAAGGCCGGCAGTGGATTCCTGCCCAATGGGTCCCGCTGGAC
>NW_010584682.1:1084-11642 GCF_000705375.1 Tinamus guttatus | reverse complement strand
GGTTGCCGGGCTCCGTGTCCTGCCTGAGCAGGTCACTTGTGTTTAACCCTAAATCAAGGTCTTTGGCTCACTATCACAGAGACCCTGCTCCTCCATATGCCTGCAAATGGCACCCAACGTGGGGCTTGAAGGCTAGCTGTCTCTCCGGTTGCACCGCCCAGATGAACTCCGGGATTCACGCTGAAAGGAAGCATCCTTTGTGCATGCACTAAAAGCCTCTTGAAAGGAAAAAGGTAAGCCGCTGGGAGCTACGGGTTCATACCCAACGAAGGAACAGAAGGACTTAGTCCTTTCCTTCACAAGGTGTAGCACAAAGCAATTATGGAAAATTCATAACCTTGCTAAACAGCCATTGCAATGGAGTTCACAGTATGCTGTAGTTAAGGGCTGTTTACTTTTTTTAAAAAAAAATTGTAGGATAATGTCTGGAAATGTGGCTTTATACAAGCTTTTCCCATTTCTGAATACAAAATTATCTCAGATTGTTCAGAGTCACCTCACGGTATTTGATACCATGCCCAAAAAAGGGTCTCTCTTGACCATCACTATATGCTATTGGATCAATTCTGGCTCTTCAGGTCTCATTATACGTGTTTAGAGTATAAAAAAGGTTTGAAATCTGTTTCATTCCTAATTTTAAGCCATTTCATAGTATGCTACACTCAGGCCATGCAAAAAAACCAAACAAAAACTCTATTAGGGTAAAGTCTCAGTCTGTGCCTACTACATAGGCTTTATTTATCACCACTGCAACCTAACAGTGGTGATAATCACAGAATCCCAGAATGGTAGAGGTTGGAAGGGACCTCTAGAGATTACCTAGTCCAACCCCCCTGCTCCAGCAAGGACACCTAGAGCACGTGGCACAGAGTGGCATCCAGGCGGGTTTGGAAGTTCTCCAGAGAAGGAGACTCCACAGCCTCTCTGGGCAGCCTGTTCCAGGGCTCTGTCACCCTCACAGGAAAGAAGTTCTTCCTCATATGGAGGTGGAACTTTCTGTATTGTAATTTATACCCATTACCCCTTGTCCTGTCACTGTGCATCACCGAGAAGAGTTTGACCCCAGAGCAAGAATTTGGCAGTTTTAACCCACAGCTTCCAAAATACATTGCTATCCATTAACATAGGAATTATGACTGGCCTTTCTTGCAATGCCACTCTGTTGACAATAACCAAGAACTATGAATCTGAGTGCAGTAAACTATTGCTGTCTTTGGGAAGTTCACTTTTCCAAACTGAAGATTTTTCCTGATATATATATATATATATAATATTTTGGACTTCACTGCATTTTGTTTAGGTGGATAAAGTTTTTAAAGATTTTTTAAATCTAAGTGGAAATGTTATAGCTGTAGATAGCTGTAGACTTTTTTTCTTATTATCTCCACTAAACCTGGAGAAACAGTAAAAAATGAGTAAAATTAATCCATGCATGACAAAAAACAGTGCTTCAGCTCACCTTATAGCATTCCTAGGTAAGAGCATATAGGATGGAAGCACAGGGATTAAATTATTTGATCTAACGTTTGGTTAAGGTTAACATGGTCTATCCTTCCTCCTCCTAGCCACTCGTAGGCACACAGGATGCATTTACAAGTTTTGAAATCAGATGCCTTGATTATTTCTCCATTGGCTGATAAGGGAAATGTTACTCTACATATGGGGGAAACTGATTATGAAGGTACAAATACTTTGCCCTTATCTGGCATCAGTCCATGGATGTCGTATTGACATGTGATCCCTCTACATAAGCCTGATGATAATATCAAAGCAAACAAGAAATATGTTTCAGCTGATAAAACCATCCTGCCTGTAACAACAAATGAATTTCATGATTCATGTACTTATGAAAAAACCTCAACTAACCTAAGGTATTTATTTTCACAGTTGCCGTGCTCTTCTGCTGCCCATGGGATGCAATTACATGTTCCCAGGGGAGCAGGTTGGTGATGGTCCCAAAGTTACCAGAAATCATGATGATAAATAATCATCTCTTTTGCATCCACACATATTCCAGAGATATAAGGAAGACCCAAAACAGTCCTCTTGCCCTCCTTAGGTGAGCCCTGGGCTCTCCTCTTTGCTCTCCCAAAGACACTAATCAATTGAAAATCCAAGGACATCATTGCAGTTTCTTTTCAGTTTGCCTTGAGTTTCCACTGAACACAAGATGCAAAGCTAATCAAGTTAGAAAGTTGACTTAGAGTCTCTCCAGTTTGCTCATGCATTGCCTTGAGTTATCTATCGTTTGTGTGTGTGCCTTTTGAGAGAAGAATGGAAGGGAAGGCTTTTAATTATATCATCTGAACTGCATTACCCATGTCTGGAGAAGGGCACTTGACATTTTTTGAAGACTAGGCATCTTCTATTGCGCTAGCAACAGAGCGTATATAAGAGAGACAGAGCATGTTGCCTTTCCTAGTTGGTAAAATGACCCATGCTGCTAATGGCAAAGCCCTCAAATCTTTCTGTTTAGCAGGATCCTACGCAAATACAGATCAATAGCTTCAATTTGATTCTCACCAGTCCATCTGTGAAAACAGTATCATTCATATGGCTGCTGTCAACACAATTGCTCTCTCCCATTAAAACAGTTTAGAATTAGATCTTTCTCCTATTTTTTTCGGAAAAAAAATATACTCAATGTGTTCAGATTAATCTGGAAAAGCTATTCCTTTTCAAATCAGTCTGCACTTTATGATACTTTGTTCTATCTTACATGTATTACAGAACATTTGTCACACCAAAATGCATTTTTTTAAATAAATAAACCACAGAAATACTTTGAAAGATTTCTTCACTAACAGTGATGGTAAACCAATTAGTAGATAGTATGTAATATAGGATATATTTATTTCTTTTTGGTAGTAAAAGCACTCTTTACCATTACAGAGATAATGCCGGAACACCAGAAACTGTTTAAGGGAAAAAGAACATGAAGAATGATGGAAATTTTGATTTGCAGGCAAACATTAAGCAAATTTCATAAACCCAAGCTCATGATGACTAAAGGTAGACATGATAACAATCTGCAGGTGTTTGATGACAATGAACATAAAGGAGGAAAGAAGTTTTACTTAGGGTCATCCAAAGGGTAAAAACAGCAGCAGGGCTAGAGGGACAAGATAAATTAATACGTTTTCTCCACCTCTAATGACTCTGAATCTATTATACTAAAACAGAGAAAAAGCTACAGGGTAACATTGAACCCATTTCTAATTCAGCCCTTTGCTGACAGATTAAATAGTACAGTAGATTGCAATTTCTTTTTTTTTAGTCACATGTTAATTAGATTCTTTGCAGCTGCCTGCATATCCTTCAGAGTTGGCTGATGAGCATAAGAACAATGTGAACTGATTCAAGAGTAGAGCTGAACTTCCTTATGAGGGATAATGACACATTTGAAGCAAACAGTGGCCCCAGAGAAATACAAAACCCACTAGCAACAGTGGCTTTGTTGCATATTTCATAGTACAGGCGTAGGCAGTGTTGAAGGCAAATTGCAAATAATTAATAAATCTATTAATCTCAACTCCTCTGCCAGCACACCTATCGAGCTTTAAAAACAAAACAGAGAAGCCGCCTGCTACTAGATTAGCAACCAGCCAATCAGGCAGGTGATCACGCGTCGACCACGCGAGATGCCGCCCAATATGCTGTCTGATCACACGTTGGCCACGTGGCTGCAGCTCCTGCCTCTCCTGCTCAGCTCCCCCGTCTGCTTAGGAGACGCTCCCTGTCACCGGCTGCAGGCTGACTGCAACATATCCCCCTTTTTTGTTTTTTTGCTGTTATGGTTCTGGTGAGGATAATGAAGAAAGGGAGGAGGAGGCCATCGCTAGGGCCAGTCGAACCCATCGTGCAGGAATCCACTGCGGGCCTTATCTATGGAGACACAAGCATACCCTCGCCCCCATGTTATCAGTGGTACTGCTTTTCCCATCGGCCCATCCCTGGGTCCCGCACCTCCACCATGACTTTACTAGGTTGGGTTGGTTCTTTTCTGCCAAAATGCCGCAGCATTGGCGTGGCCTCGTCCACTTTCCTTATCCTCATGGTAACATATTTGCCATAGCAGAATTTGTACCTCCTACAACCAACCCCCTGCCATGGAAGCAGTAGGAACCACAAACTCCTTTGTAAGTTGGTCATCAGTCGGTTTCGAGATATGGGTTGTTCCCACAGTCAATAGTTGGTGGTTTCAAACAGCAACTGGTTTACAGATGGAAGAAAATTTCTCTTTTTTTGTTGAATACATTTCTTCCTCCTCAATTCTTCTAAAAGGCATCTTCATCAGTTCTTGCTGTTTCTCCAGCTGTCCTTATCTTCTTGATCTGGTTCTGATGGTGGGTTCTTTATCATCATTTTTCCAAGACAGCATTCTTGTTTATTTTCTGACCAGTTTCTTTTTCTTCTTAAAAATGTATTCCAATTTATTTCTCTTCTTAAAAAGGCATTCCAGCAATTCTCCTGGAGTAGGACCGTTGTAGTCCTTCTCTTCTTCCTCACTGCCACGGGATATGAGCGAAAGGATATCCGCAGCGGTCATGACGATGTAGTTACACAGAGCACCACTCGCGGGCAGGCTGAGCTCGGTGCCGGGGCAGCTTGCCCTGAAGGGGACGCTGCGGCACGCGGCCCATCCGCCACCCATAGCAGGAGCCCGATAAGCAGCGTGGCCGCCACAGACACCAGCCTGCACCGCTGGCCACGTCTGCCCTATCCCGTAGTATCACCCCGACCTTATCCCATGTTGGTGGGTCGTACACTGAATGAGTATTTAGATGCGGTTCTTGCTCATGTGCCCATATCAAGCTCTGTTTCAAATCAGCCACTTCTCCCACATTCTTCTGCTCCTGTGTCATAGAGTTCACCATGGTTCTCGACTGCTCACCTCCATCCTGCAGGAGGCACTTGTGTGCGCACGGCTTCCTTTCAGCCTTCGTTCAGTCGAGCTACGCCCCGGTGCGACAAGCGCGTCTGTCGCCTATCTCTGTCCCTGTTCGGGCGCCATTTGCTGCACCTTGTGAAGGAGCGGACTCAGTCCTTCTGTTCCTTTGTTAGGTATGAACCCGTAGTTCCCAGCCGCTTACCTCTTTCCTTTCAAGAGGCTTTTAGTGCATGCACAAAGGACGCTTCCTTTCAGCATGATCCTTATGCTTCCTTTCAGCGTGAATCCCGGAGTTCATCTGGGCAGTGCAACCGGAGAGACAGCTAGTCTTCGAGCCCCACGTTGGGTGCCATTTGCGGGCGTATGGAGGAGCAGGGTCTCTGTGATGGTGAGCCAAAGACCTTGATTTAGGGTTAAACACAACTTATATGGCTTCCGAGCCCGGAGTAGCCCCCGCCCTGCCCGGCAGCACAAGGAGCCCAGCAACCCAACCAGCCAATCAGGCAGGGGATCATGCGCTGACCACGCGCAAGGCCGCCCAATGAGCTGCCTGGTCATGCGCTGGCCGCGTGGCTGCAGCTCCCGCCTCTCCTGCTCAGCTCCCCCATCTGCCGAGGAGACACTGCCCGTCACTGGCCGCAGGCTGACTGCAACATCAAGTAAGGTTCCTTCTTTTTGGGTGAAATGATCTAAAATTGCTGCCTAAATACATAACTTCCTCCCTGAAAGTCTTAGGACCAGCATTTTGACATATAAACTTTTCATTGAAATGAATACAATGACATGCTTAATGCTCAAAATGTTTTCAAAATTTCCACCTTTTATTTTAAAAACTCCCACTGTATTTACATAACACGCTGAAATGGCTCCAGCTGTAACCGAGTATTTAGAATGACTGTCATATATATTAAAGATCTGGGGCATAACTTTTTAAAAGTCTCCTGCTATGTGCTCGTATATAGACATGAATGCAAAGTGGGGCAGGTAGGTGAGCTGGTGTCACCTTCAAGTCAATTAAATAGGTATTCAGTATTTGCACCTGTGGTTTATTTTTGCCAGCAGTTAATTTTGGAGGTACAGCCTAAAAAGATTCTTTCTTGGGTGAATTCGGCAGTAGTTACATTGCTTTCCGTAAGTCTGATATTTTGTCCTTTTAAAATAATGAAATTAGACCTCAGGTCTGAAAAAGGATCCCGCAGTGGAAGGGGAATGGAATATATGATCTAATAAGTCCTGTGATTCTTATGATCTAATTGCCTGCCAAATATAAATTCTTCTTTAGAATCAAATCTGATTTTTTTCATTAGATAAAAAAGTTGCTTGAAATGTGACTCTTCAAGAGAAACAAAATTTCATTTTTGCACTCTGCTGATGCAACCTCTGCTTCAGCACAGTTCTTGTGCTAACCACATAAAGCATTCCTGTTCAAAGGTTCTGTTCTTGTCAAGGAGATGAATTATAAAACAACTTTCTTTTCTTTCTGCACATTTTATTGACAAAGGTGTCACAAGTGGAAGAACTGTGAGTCTCTCTGCTTGTCATGGGATAAATAAGAATATCTTTGGAGCTCTCAGCTTTATTCAATTTGTTTAGATACAAGTTGACTGTGAGCACAAATTCGATGCGAGACCCATTATGGATTTTGAGGTCAGTGTATGCACAGTGGGGAGTAATAGATGGCTCTAAAGTGAGTACAAGGATGTAGTTTGCTTGGGAGGATGAAGAGAGCAAGCAAGCACAGCTATACAAGCATGCAGATTCAAGGGCAGATGGGGCTGATACCCCATCAAACGTGTCTTCTCCTCTTACTCTAGCAACTAAACATTGTTCATTCTCTTCTCCCACAGGCAGTATTTGTGACAGGTCATATATTTGCATTTGAGAGTCTCCATTCATATCCCTCCCTGCTTTCAAACTTTTCCATTCTGGCCCTTGGCAAACAGTGAAAGTCTTTGATGCTGGGTAACCAAATCACAACATGGGCTCATTTGCTAGGTAAGACACCTTGGAGCATGAGACTAACATCGTAATATTTTGCTCTGTTTAGCTACCCATTTTCTGTCACAGAACAGTGTCTCTTCATCATTCAGATGCTACCTGCTATCTCCTGGGAGCCAAGGTCTTTCCCTTATAACCTTTCCGTGAAGCTCTTGCTTGCTAAAGGCAGTCTATGAAGCAAGTGGAGTTAATGTGAACGTCAAAGTACGAAACAACACTCCTAAATTCTCGTGATTAAACCTAATCCTGAAAATGCTCCCTGGCTGAAGGGCAAGAGGAAGACCCTTTGGGATCATCTCCTTGGAAGCCCAGTTCTGGTGTGGGTTTAGCTAAGAAGTGATAATCACCATCCAAGCTGGGGGAATGGGCATGGCGTTAAATAATTTTCTGGGATGGTGGCTGAATGACAAAGACCTATGAAGATCAAGCTCTAAAAGATGATTCAACATGTCTTGCCCAGAAAATACTGTTTTGGTAACAGTGGAAGTTCCCTCTACGCTCCTCTGCTAGCTGAGCTTATACAGTATTTCTGCTGGGTACCCTTGGTGGTGTTATTGTGAAGATGAACGGGGCTCAGTGCAGAAGATGAGGGAAGTCAGGAAGGGTGGGATTTATCTCATATTCCAGCCACCTAAAACTTAGATATCCAATCTTACACAATCATCCAGTCTGCCTCCATAATGACAGGCAGCCATCATGTTGATTCAAATCTTTGGTCCTATCTCCAAGATGATCTTAACTGCAAACCAACTAATTTCAGATCAAAACTCTATTACATTGCAATTTTCACTGCCTGGGATTTAGTCTGAAATCTTTGGAATAAAGGATTGCTTCCCTAGCCTTTTGAACCACATAGGCACCATGTGTTATATCAGTTATTAGGCTTTGACATTTCATAACCTATGCAGGATAGTTCAAAGTTATCGTTCGGCTCTTTGCATGCTGCTGAAGTAATTAAAAGAAAATGCTCTGAAGCCTTTTGCTGGTAATGGCACTTTAAACATAAAAGCCCTACCTCATCTTTGATGAAACTCTTTGGATTTTCTCTGGTATAAATCATTACTTGTTCAGCACCAGTGGAATTTTTGGCTTAATTCTAGATTGCAAAGAGAACAACATATTTAGGAGGATTTTTTTTTTTCTTAGAAATTGTTTTCTTCAGCCAGTTCTCTACCTAATTTCGTTTATTTTTCAATTCCCAGAGATGGTGAGAAACCTGAAATGTTTTGATCTCTCAAACATTCTTACCAAAATGCTCCAAGGTCTTTATCTTACAGATAAGTAAGCAAGTTCATTCTCTTGTTTTATTATTTGTTCGAGCAGAGTTGTTCCAAGCTAAGAATTCAAACATTCGGTGTTTTTCACCACAAATGTTAGCTGAAAGGAGAAAAGCAACTTGCACTCTGTATCCTTACTGGGATGAACTGCATCATTAAAAAGCTAACACAGAAAATGAATTAAAATCTGCATGATCCACTAAACATAATTTCACTGGCCATTTTTTGAGTGTTCTGACAATTTTCCAAAATTATTCAGTCTCAAAATAATCAATCACTTAAAGCCATGAGAATATTATCAGCTGATTGCTAAAGAACAGAAAATTAGGAGGTCTAGCTCATATTGCCAGATATAATCCAGGTTTGGGAAAGTCACTTAGCGTCTCTGCATCTTGCCAGTGTTTCATAGAAGGATGCTGAAGAAGTCAAGGCTGGACCAGTGCCCAATTTCTGGCATTAGACACACTTGAGTTACTGACTTTGGAAATGCTGAAGGTCTACCCATGACAGATGGAAATACAGAACACCAATAAATCATAATGTAGAGATACTCAGATTTTAAGGCCAGGGATTGTATTTCACTCAATATTGTTTTATCAAGATGAGTGATTTGTGTGAGAATAAACCTTATCAGCCACCCAGGTTTCAGCTGTGCGTTTTAGGGGCACTGCAGTAGCAAGTCATATCTTCATTATCAACTGGCCTTTCCTTTGCGTTCCTCCCAGTTTTCTCTTTAATCCCTTTGCCCACATTTATGTGTCTGAATCTGGAGCCAAATCCCAGTGATTCACTTCACATCTGAGACCTGTATGCACCCCATCAACTGCATAACACCCTTATTTACTATCTAAATAGTTGCTCTTGTCTCTGATTAATCTACAGCACCATCTTCCATTGGCCTTCCATAAAATTCTGGTATTAAAGCATTTCTGCACTATCTATCTTGCATGGCGTTTCCTACACTCCAGTGAGTTTTCCCCTAAACATCCACAAAACTATCACGCCGTCTGCCTTGAAGCTTTCCTTCTCTGTAGTGGCTACAAACCCTTTTGGTCAGATCACTGTCCTTCAAATTCTACTGACTGACACAATCTCATTGCTCTCACATATGTCTTTGCCCTATGTCTATCTTTTGTTTTATAATGAGATTACACAGGCTTTTGATCTCTGACCAGCTCGCCTAATTGTAGGCTAATGATGATAACAGAAACCACAGCATATGTGTGTAAATGTCTGTTTGCACGCATGAGTCTTCTCTGTATCTCTGAAGCCTTCTGGTCACTGCACTCATAGAGTGGACATATGGTGGTCTGCGAACGCCTCTGCATTTACAACTACAGACACCAGACCTGGAGGTCCAGCTGGCGCAGCCTCTCCACGGTGGACACGGATGCTCCCTGTAGCTAGCAGGCATGGCGAGCCAAGTGCCTGAGACAAACAGCAAGGAGTCCACAAGGCTGGTGTCAAGGCACCCAATGTGCTACCTATGCTGCTGACACATAAGCTCAGGAACAACATCCTAGGACTGAGGAAAACACAGTGCCTCGGAGATATGATAACAGCAGCAGTGACACTTTTGCAGCAGGCACTGGAGAATGTCTTCTGTTCTTCCTTCCCCTCCCATCATCACTTTGTAGGAGCAAAGGGACAATCCGGTCAAGGGCACAGGATGAGCAACCTCCTCTCCTCCTGAAAAGTGTTATTTTTTATAGCCATGAAAACCCCAGAAGACCTCATTTCTTAGGATTTAACCCACAAGCCTTGCTCTGCCTGCACTAAGTGACCAAGTACTCAATTGATCTTCATTAGCTTGTAACAATCTTGTTGGCATTTGAAGCGATGACCAGACTGAGCTGGGGCATATGGGTTAAGCTACTAAGCCATTGCCAGTTGTCTCTGTTTTTCATTTGACTCGGTAGCTTCCTGAGGTGCTGGAGTTATCCTGAAGGATAAGGCGAGCTTTTTCTAGCTGTCTGTTATGGAACGAGTGGTGGTGGGGGTGAGTGACACAATGCACTTCACTCGTGGGAAAGAAATAGGAATAGGTTTTATTGATAATGACAATGGTTTCACGAGATTCTATGGCAAGGTCACTTATTAGTTACTGCATGGAGGTTCAAGATACACACAGAATTACCAAGGACACCCTCCCGTTGGGTCATGAGGTTCAGACTGGACTCCCCTTGCTTTCCAAACTCCTTCTGAGAGGAGTCTGGGTGCGGCCGGATCCAGTCCTAGTCCCAGACGTGGTTAACGGTTTATGTCTAAGGGATTTGTGCACAATTACAAAGTAAAGTTTACAAATTCAAAGAGAGAAAGGCGCGCTATAGTCACTTACCACAGATCTGTAGCGGGAAGGATCTCTTAACCTTGAGGAGTATCCTTGAGAGGC
>NW_010584681.1:59316-97488 GCF_000705375.1 Tinamus guttatus | reverse complement strand
ATAGCAGAGCTCTCCAGAGGAATGAAAAAGGGTCAGAAAAGCAAAGGCTCAAGAGCATGTTACACTGAGTGGCAATTTCTAAGTAAGGGAGTTGCTAAAACAATTCCTGGAATCAAGGGCAGTGCCAAACCATAACTTCTTGTTTCCCCTGTCTCACTGAGGGCTGGGTAGGTTGATCTTTTAGCATACAACAGATTGTACGTGGATTTTATGTACTTTAAATGATAAGGGCAGCCATAATGGCATTAAAAGAGAATGTGGAACAAATGCACGGGATATAAAAGCAGGGTGAACATACAGCTCCTGAGCTTGTAGGTGCACATCAGAAGAGGAAGGAGGGAGGCACAAGCAGGAGCTGCTGTCTGTAGGCAGGGAGAAGCTCAGGGAGATCCTGTCCCTCCCAAGGCCAAGTGGCAGCCAGCTGGGCCAGACCTAGAAATGAAGATACCTGTGATGTCTTGCATTTAGGCTATATGGAGTATTGTGGATGGTGAGGAAGGCAATGATTCCAGAGAACGGCTCCTGGGGCTTGATGCACATCCTGTGACAGGTCTAAGGAAACAGATTGGAAGACACTTTTTTCCCCCAGACCTGCAAACACTCAGCATGGTTTAATACTTAATATTTAATAGAAATACTTAGGTACCCACCTCTACGCCTGTGTCTGTGTGTGCTGCCAAGTCTCTGCTCAAATACTTAATATTTAATAGAAATACTTACCTCTACGCCTGTGTGTGTGTGTGCTGCCAAGTCTCTGCTCGGGTGCACATCAGAAGAGGAAGGAGGGAGGCACAAGCAGGAGCTGCTGTCTGTAGGCAGGGAGAAGCTCAGGGAGATCCTGTCCCTCCCAAGGCCAAGTGGCAGCCAGCTGGGCCAGACCTAGAAATGAAGATACCTGTGATGTCTTGCATTTAGGCTATATGGAGTATTGTGGATGGTGAGGAAGGCAATGATTCCAGAGAACGGCTCCTGGGGCTTGATGCACGTCCTGTGACAGGTCTAAGGAAACAGATTTGAAGAAGACACTTTTTCCCCCAGACCTGCAAACACTCAGCATGGTTTAATACTTAATATTTAATAGAAATACTTAGGTACCCACCTCTACGCCTGTGTCTGTGTGTGCTGCCAAGTCTCTGCTCATACCAGGGATCTGGGTAGAGTAGCAGTTTAGCAAGGGGCAATCTCTGCTCTGTTTTTAGGAGGGTCTTGGTGCAACAACCAAAGGCTACCTGAGGTTTGATCTGAACCCACGGACTTCTAGATGTGCCCACCTAAGGGAACATGTTGAGTATTTCTAAATTTAGGTAAAAATGTTTTTTCTGGAAACCTAAAATTAGCCAATAACTACAAGGCCCATTTTCTTCATATCAAAATGTGCATGCATGGTTTCTCTCCTTCCCACCTTCCACTCTCTATGTGTTCTTTTCAGCTGCTCCAAGAGGAATGATGGGCACCTGCAGGTCACCCATGACTCCTATCTCCAGGAGCTCTTCTCCCACTTCAGGTAATTCTTCTGTGAGCCCTTGGTAGTAACCATGTCAGGTCAGTCCATGCACCAGTTCCATCTGTGCTGAGTGTCCCCGCAGTTAGTGTAGATGCAGGGCGCATACCACTCGCCATGAGTGAGGATGTCAGGCTGAGGGTGTACACAAAGCAAAATTTCCCTTTTCCCTGGACCAAAGTGAATGTGGCCCCCAGGTTCACTTCCTTCAAAAGCAGCTCGCAAGGCAGCTCAGTGATTGCTAGCAGTTGTTTTCTCTCACTGCTGTTCCAGTTACTTCTGACAGCCAGTGTTTTATTGCCATACACTTTTTAGACCCCCTGCGCTAGGTTCCCAGGATGCTGATGGGACTCTCTGTCCTATCTGTCAAAAAATCTCTTTTCCCAGCTATGCAGTCTGCACATCTCCCATGTTCTGCCTGTCACAGACCACTAATATCCATGTTCCTGAACAACCAGAAAACTCGAGTGACTTCCCAAAAGCCAGTGCTGGGATACCTTTGGCACACGGTTAAGTGGAGGTGTGTCTACTCTGTGGAGTACAAAGACAAAACCTAGCTCCAGGAGCAGCAACAGAGTTGTTAGTCATAGCACTTAATTTCCTTAAACTAGTTGCCCAAAATTGCAACCTGTTGAGAGCAATTCCAGGGCCTGAGAACTGCTCAGACCTGCCAATGACAGGGAGTCTGTCAAGGGGCTGCTGCCATCAGCACTTGATTGGCAGCAAAATACATCCAGTGGGAGTGCAAAAACCTGTTAGCTTTTCCAGCACAGATACTAATGGTTTCTCAGACTCACTGAGAAGACTAGTGTGAATAATTTAGTATTAGGAGAAGTCTTAAGTGATTTTTCTACCAGAGCCGTAGCAACCTGAAGTATTGCATCACTTCTGATATCACTTCAGCAGGTGATTTCTGTGGGATGATTCCCCTTCTTTCAACACCTTAGGCATCTCAACTGAGAATCATGCCTGTGCTTTTCACTTTAATTATAGACCAGCAGCTGGAGAAGATGCAATCAGAAAGCTGAATAAATGAAATTCCAGTAGTTAGTCAGAAATGAATGTCCAGTTTTCCTCCCCAAAACATGGATAAAGTAAACATTTTCTACAAACTCTGTGGATTGTCTTCCATCACTGTTCCTGTTGGGAGGCCATAGTTGCTTAGCTAGGCCACAGAAATAAGTGCCTGCTAGGGGATCGGGACAAATCCGAATTCATACACAAAACAGGAGTGCCCTCCTCTGCTCTCAGACACACTACAACTCTTCAGTCTTTCCTTATGGAAAAAGTGAGGCTTTATGGGGCTGAAGAGAGAGAGCAAGAGTGTGCACAACCTTAAAATGCTGCTCTTGAATAGACAGAACCTGGCTTTAAGGTAAATTAAAGATATCATTTTGTGGGATATCTAGCTTTAAGATATTTTTCTTGCTGGAAAATAATTTCCTGTGTTCACTCTTTATCCCCCAGGAGGTCCAGCTGGCTTCCTGAGCTTGGATGGGGAGGTGTCAGGGATTACAGCAGGTCTGTGGAATCCCTGGCTCCCTTAGTGGAGAACGTTCACCTTGAAAAGATTAGAGTGTATCTATGAGACAGGGAATTCACACAGAGACAGTGGAAAGTTATTAACAAGTTTAAGGACGTTTTGGCCATGGAGTAGAAACCGGCCAAGCTAAGAATCGTCCAATCATAACTCTGTTACTAGCTATTGGCCTTTGCAGTCCTCACCAATAAGCAGCAGCCATGACGAGGAAAGCTCTGTATAAATAATGTACTAGGAGAGCAATAAAGTGTAGTTTGCGTTGCATCTACCCCAGTTGTTTGTGTTTTTGGCCACCATGACTGCGACAGGGAGGTGGGCCAATAGACACATCTAAAATTCAATTTCACTTCTTAAGGTTGGGCTGTCTCATAAGAGACATAAGAGCTCTTAAGGGCTCATAAGGGCTGTCATAACAAGCCAATGTGATTGAAGAACATTGTAAATCCTGTGAACATTGCAACCTCAGGCTGGAGAAAAGTGAGCAGGAATCACCAGCACCACTTACAGGAGACCTCTTTTTCTTTCCTAGTTCTGCTTGGCACTGCTAAATATATATATTTTTTATATTCTATTTTTTTTAAATGGGTCAAATTTCTGAGCACTCACAAAGTTGAATCTTTTATTTTATGCTGCCAGGTAGATAAGACTAAGATCAGGTTTTCCTGTCATAGTGTCATAGGCTTTATACTTCAAAAAGGCAGAGAAACATGAAACAGGAAAGTGAGGGATTATGAAACATGTTAAATGAAAATCAAGAGGTAGAAAGTTCAAGCAGATTCAGACACATTTTAGAAGTAGCTAGGGAAATGTGACCACATATGAGACGTCGTACTTAGAACTTTAGCTGACAATCTGATACCGCTCGTAGGTGTGATGTGACACATCAGTTCCAGGAGACCACTATTTGTGGTAGTTGTGCAGCATCTAGGTAGGAGATTGTTCTACAGCAGTAATTTTTAACTCATTCCACCTCCTTCACAATAATAATCAACTTTTCATGGAAACAATGGAAAAAAATAAAATTGCTTTTTATTAATTTTGCTTTGTGTGATAACTTCAAAATAAGAATAGCCTTCTGCTACCTGCTTTATATCAAGGGGAATACTGTGTTTGTGGAAGAGGTTGGATTGTTGTTGACAAGTTCCTACATAAAACACAATGGAGGAAATGGCAGCACCAGTTCCTCAATATTATTCTACATATAGATACAGTGTACATATACATATAGTATATTGCTTTTGATCTAGTAGTGCTGTTATCGGTAATTGTATCAGGGCACAGAAGTACAAAAAAATGGGTACACTATTATGCTCTACCTAGACTCTTTACTTGCTGATGACTTGCAAGAGTAGCAAAAAGTCTGATGGGCTGCCTATATTAAGAATTAAATTACTCATTTAAAGGAGAAGCGTACTGCTTCTGAGAGCTGTACCCTGCAGGGGTACATTTAATGCTGATGGGTTTTTGTGTGTCAGTTCTGGTACTTCATGTAATAAAAGGAGCAAAATAGCTACTTGCATTATTTCTTTTTGCAGTGACCTTAGACAGAGGAAGATATTTTTGAAAGGAAAAGTTCTAAGAATCTGCTGTCTTGATTGACTAGAAATCAAGGGTACTGGAGCTGTGCTTGAACAGAGGGCAGGGGTTTGGGATTCTTAATTGGGGTTTAAATGAAGCAGTGGAGAAGGAGGAAGAGGAAGAGAAAGCTCTGCAGTGAGCATAGCAAAACCTTTTTCATTTGTAGCTTCACCTACAATTTAGGCTAAATTCTGCTACTGCTCTCTTCACTCCTTGATTTCAGTGAAAGCTGTATGAAAGAGTCATAGGAACCGAAGAGTTTGGACTTGGACCTTCTCTTGTAATCCAAAGTGAGCCCTAGTCTTCTGCTGGGAACACTGATGTTTCAGTGATGCAAGAGTATCTTTGACACATTTTAAGTTCCTAATTGCAAAATTCCATGATGTCAGTGAACGATACAGGATGTTTTGTTTTGTTCTGTTTTGGCGTGTGTGCAGTTCTTGACAAAACAAATCGATCAACGCAAATTGTTGCTATTTCACACCTCAATTCAATTTCAATCAGGAAAAAGCTACCAAAAATCAGGACACAATCACTTCCCAAATTCTAGAGATGGGGGACTCTCCACAGATACTTTATATCGTTGAAGACAGATCCTTAGTCCTGTAAATCCCATGTAGTCCAGATAGGACCAGCACTCCCTCTTTGGTCAAATTTACATCTCTTCCGGGCAGCTGAGTAACAAAACTGATATTCAATTTTGTGCTATTTAAACCTCAGTGACTCAGCATAAGAGTGGCATGATGTTACTTTTTCATTGCGAATTTCTGTTGGGATTTTGAGAACAAATGGTGCTTAGCAGGGAAGTGGAGACAAGATGTATTTTGCTGGGGAGCTCCAGGGTACCTCTCAATTCCATCAGATGTATGGAAAATCCTTTCTTTATCTTAATCTGGGATTTCAGGTCTCTGGAAAAATGTTCAGCAACCAAGACATACAAAGATACAGTTAATATATTTTATTCAAGAAAACATTTCTAAAATGGCAGAAAATAACATATGGAGAAAGAGACTCTGAGCTAACGTGGTAAGTGCTATTTTGTGATATTTACATCTGACAGCAAATGGAGAGGGCACAGAGCTGAAGGACACCACCTCCTTAGATTATACACAAGCTGGTGCTGACATATTCAGTTTACCTAGGCTACAAGTAACCAGTGCAGGGAACACCTGGAGGGGTTGATCTGCTGTTTTGGAAGGCGTTGCAGTAAAAGGCTGATCTGGGCCGGATCCGCAGGGGCTTCCCGCAGAGAAGCAATGAAGGCTCAAGATGAGCCACCCCTTAACTTGCAAGATGGGGCAGAGGGAGGCAGTGATGGTAGTGGCTGAGATGATTCCCTCTTTGCAGTACAAAGTAATCCCATATCTGTCCCCTTCCCTACCTCCCAGAGGAATGTCCCATTCCTGTCGCAGGGATGTAGCAATTCATGTATGAAATAGCTCCTGCAGGTCAGAGCGTATTTGGGAGTGAGGCAAAAGCAATACTTCCACCAGAGGAGAAAATATGTACTCAGGGAAGCACCCTGTTTGCCTAAGTATATTAAAAAAAAAATCTAAACTCAGTTAAAGATTGTTCTTGAGCAAGCTTGGAGGATTGCCATATTACAAATGTGCCGATGGTCACAGAAAGTTAACATTGTGGCTGACTGTGTGGTATTTCACAGCTCATCCTGAGAGGAAACACGCGTATGCTGGGGACACCCCAGGACGATGCCGCCATGAGATAGCCCACGGGGCTGTGCCAGCGCTTAGGGCAGCGATTCCCCCCAGAAGAAGGCAGCCCGGGGGGCTACAGCACCCCACTGCTGTCAGAGCTGCCAGAGAGCTGGGTGGCTGCCGAAAGTGACTGACCAGGCCCCACGCCTCCAGCAGGACTCCAGAAGAGACGAATGCAGGACTGAAATATTCCTTTAAGATGGGCCTTGAACATCACCCCAGCAAACGCATAGATGACAGGGTTCAAGCAGCAGTGGATGAAGGAAATGGTCTCAGTCAGCTGCAGGGCCAGGGCTATCCAGTAGCTCGCCTTGCAGTCATTGATGAGGTACAGGCTCTGCAGGGAATCGAGGAAGAGAGCAATATTGAAGGGTGCCCAGAAGAGGAAGAAAACGATGACAATGATGAAAATCATCTTGATTGCCTTGATCTTGTTCCGGTTTTTGCATTTTTGCAGGTTTTTCAGTATCTGGGCATAGCAGTAAACGAGGATGCTGAGGGGAATCAAGAGGCCCAGGATATTGGCCACAAACTGGGTGGCGACCTTCCAGGTATTGTCACCTGGGGGATATGTGGCAATGCACTGAACAGACTGCTCAATCTCCAACTGCTGGTTGAACACGATGTTGGGTACAGATGCCAAGATAGCCACCAGCCACAGGACTAAACTGATAATTATGCCACAAGAGGCCGTCCGTATCCTCACAGCGTAGACTGCATGGACAATTGCTATATACCTGTCTATGCTCATGAGGGTTATAAAGAAAATACTGCTGTAAAAGCCTGTGTAATAAATGCCAGCTGTTATCTTGCACATAGCATTGCCAAAAACCCACTGATCTGAAGCATAGTGGGCTTGGAAAGGGAGAGGCAAAACAAAGAGCATATCGGAGGCTGCGAGGTTGAGCAGGCAGATGTCAGTCATCGTGGTCAGCCCCTTCCTGGTCAGAAGAACCCAAAGGACCAAGGAGTTTCCCAGTAGGCAGAAGATGAACACGAGGCAGTAAAGGATTGGCAAGAAGAGGGACTTAAACCGATGAAAACTATTTCCTTCATTGCACGGAGCAGTGTTTTCATCGTATGCATAGTCGTATTCTGTGGTGTCGGGGAACTGGCTGGTGGGAATCATCTCGGATACCTGCGCAGGGAAGAATGAGGGATGAAGGGCTGGCTCTCCTGGCACGGACCTCCCAGGCGCCTCTGGGTCCCGCTGCTCTGGGCTGCCTGGGGCCAGCGGGTCGGTGGGCAGCCCCACCACACACTGGCTCCACCGCAGTCACTGCTGTGTATGCATCAGTTTGACCCAAGACACTCTTGAGTGCCCCGAAAACCACCGTGCCACCATGCTAGTTCCTCTACATTATAGTGAGGAGAAACAATTTGTGGTCCAAATAGTCCTGACAGTTCAAAGTGGTCCAAAACCCGTGCCTGATCTAACAATCTGGGTTGCCTTGAGCTTGACACTGAGAAAGGGACTTTCTTACCTGCACCATAAAGCAGCAGTCAGGTGCTCACGGGGCTGCATGGCAATGCCCACAGCACCAGCACGCAACTACCTGCTGCATCTGCCAGCACAAAGCGGCAGTTTCAGGTTCCCATCTGTTTTGCCCAACTTTAGTCTTTTAGCTTAGAGAAAGCCAATACTATTTGCAAGGGAGGGGATCTCGCTTTGTAATTTCTGAAGACTTGCAACGAATACAGCTTTAAAATTTTCTAACCTGTTTTCCAAAAGTGAGTCAGTGCTTTAGCCCCCGTTTTCTTTCAGATGGCACCTCACAACTGTAAAAGGGGATATGATCTGCAAAGTTAGGGGTTTGTACTTTAAGTATTGACTCTTTCAAAAGATAGAATTTCAAAGGAGTTTTACTTCCCACTTTTAAAGACCTTATATGTTTGTTGTGTTTCACCTATGCTACGCTTGCTCTTAGAAGAACTTAAAATACCCCAGCAGACAGAGTATTATTTTTACACAGTCTTTGGTAATAATCATTGCTGTTGGCGGCAGCAATAATGAGAATGACAGTGATTAATTTTTTAAATGTAGAGCATATGCTCGCTGGAGTAAAAAACTGCAATTGGGCAGCTCAGGTGAATGGAAAGTGAGACAAAGGTGAAAATAATCTTATTCAAAGCTCATTTTTGTATTGAAAATCCATCCCTTCTAGGCTGGCTGAGCCACCTTGTGCAGGGAAACGATCCAGAAAAGTGCCGTAAAGGGGGCACTGGGGCCAGTATTTGGCACTGTTCCTGGTGTGGATGCTGCTCTTACTGCACTGAACTGCCTCCACTTTCCCTGAGGCACCAGGACTTTTTCTACCAGTCAATATGTAATGTAGAGAAACCCGTCACAAATACAGCCCTCCATCCTGCAAAAATCTTTGTTTAGGAATAATAATAATAGAATAAAAGTGCAAAATACTGCAATCTACATTGAGAGTACACGCTTGTGTAAAACTTTCAACTGTGCATAGGACTATTATTAACTTCAATTTTGTTTCAAGGCATAGACTCCTAAGATTCTCAAGATTCTGAGTTATAGGATAATGACAGTTTCTACGGCAAGTTATGGGCAGAAAGGTATGTACTACTAACTCTTTTCATCTTTCTTTTTTTTCATGCATGATGGCCAAACACACAGTCATTGTAAGCTTCCCAGAAATAGCCTTGCTTTTCCAAGTTGCTTGTTGGAGGCTCCGAAAAAGCAGTCCGTAACTTTAGCAGCAAAAAAGTCAGAAATGATCAAAATAAAATGAGTGTTAATGTATAGATGGAATAGATACATAATACCTACATCTATATGAGGTGCCTCTGAATTTGGCACGATTCAGAAGCATTTTTCCTGGGCTGCACAGATCAGAGATGATCCACCTTGGACTTCCAGATTGCCTTCATGCTATGTGAGCCATCTCTTCATTGGCAGCTCATTCCCGAGCACAGTCTTTTCCATTTTCTCCCCATTTGGGCACATCAGGTGGCCCAAATAGACAGACCAAAAAAACAGCTATCCAGAGGCTGTCAAGGAAGATGCAATGTTGCAGGTGTCTCTTACCAAAATTACGAGAATTAGCCAGTTACTTTAACGACAGCACATTAGATATGAATGGACGTTACCTTTGACATGGCAAGATGCCGTTGCTCTCCCAGCAGGTCCTGGTCCCCTTCTCCTTCTCCTGTGTCCCTTCCTCTCCTGGGCTTGCGTGTTTGCACAAGGTTTATTCCATTGCTTGGGGAGACGGTTGAGATGTGGCGATTCACAAATGTTGAATGGGCAGCTAGCAGTTACAGAAGAGTTATTTTGAGACAAATAGAGGGCTTCGTAGCTGAGATAAACAGGAAAAGAGATGAAAGGGCTTATAAACACATTCTGTGAAGCAAATATCAAATATGACTTGTTTGAAGACAGCAACGATAACACGTGAACAGGTGCTCTCCTTCTAATGCGTGTTTGCTTGAGCTGTCCTTCCTCAGAGCCACCCCTAATTTAAGCAACAAACAAATTTAAAAGTTTCTGTGTCTCCATGAGAGGACATTTATAGCTGGACATATATAATGATAGGCCCTAATATATGTGCATAGATGCATTAAATTTAATATTTACAATTCGTTCTAGCAGGTGCTATATAATTTTGTTTTTTTCTTTTCTTTCAGCTGATATCAACCTGTACATTACAGTCTGGTTATGTCCATCTCTATTTGTAATGTATTGACTTTCTGAGCAAACTAAGGATTAATAGCTAGCTATATGTCTTTCTAGGAATTTTTTAAGCAGACTTTATTTAAGTGGATATATCTGTTTTTGAAAGTATATATTAGCACATGTAGGACACATGGTCAGGACAAAATATTGATACAAAAAAGGCTTGATTTTTTTTCTTATATATAATTATTTGAAATTATTTTTGTTTTATGTAATAATGGATATTACCATGGGGGTGATGCTAAGTCAGCCGAAGTTTACACTTGTCATCCATCAAGCTCAACAAGCAGTAAGCATCATTTCCCTAATTTGTAGGAGCACAGAGAACCCCAAGGGATTTGCCTAAGAGCTTCAAACAAGCATGTGACAGATTCTAAATGTGACCACTATTAGTTACTAACCAGTTCTCTGCCAGCCTCTAGCAGCTCCCAACAAAAGTAGCTTCCCAGGCTGCTGGCTGAACAGCCCAAGAACAGAAGAACTAATTACTCCAGACATACAGGAAAAGAAAAAAAGTTAGAAAATGGGCTTGAAATAAAAGAGAAATAAGCTTATGAATGAACTGGCACCCGCCAGTAGCAGTGTCAGAAAGAAAAGCCCAGTCCTCGGAGGTTTTCAAAATGCTGCCGGTTACCAGGGCAGCATCCTGCCTCCAAACACACAATTCATTTTATTACCTAAGGGAGACCTTTTTTTTTTTCTTCTTCTTTCTTTTATTTTGTGCAGAATTAACTTTTGGAACATTATTTTCATGTAACTTTGTTTTAGTTTATTCTCTATTGTGTGATGAATAGCATGTCAACAGTATGTCCTCACATATGTAACTACATTTTATTTGCATTTATGTTTCACAAATCAGTAAGGTCAACTGTCTTTATTTCTTCTTGTGATTGAAACACTTCATTTTTCCAATTAAAGATATGCTTTTTAACATGTTTTTGAAGCCTTTGTGCATTAGGTTGATTCATAATTTATTAACACATAACACATAAAAAAAACCTGATTGTTTGATGAAGCCTATAACAGAGTGAAAACTGCTATTAAAGAAATAGGTGCATGTTAAAACATTTACACTTATAAAATGGAAAAGTCTTATGTTTCCCCTTGAATTATTTTAATTGAATTTATGATTTTTGCAATAAGATTTCAGTTTAGTCAAAACATTTTTATTATTATTATTTTAATCGGGAAAAATCCCAGCTGCGTATTTTTACCAGCTGCAATTCTGAGTGGCTGAGCAAAGTGAAGCATGAAGCTCTGAGAGTAGGCAGGGCAGCAGAAGAGGAAATGCTTTATGTGTAGGAGAAAGCTGGAGTGAGCAGGAAGGTGATATGAAGGAGATAGGCAGGACCTTGAAGGCAAGGCAAAGCATCAAACTGATAGTGAGAAGAGATAAGATAAGATATGAGTGGCAATGGCAACTGCCATGGCTGGAAGAAGGCGAATCGCTGTCCTTTGGACAGACCAGAGGGGTAAGCATTTGGTCATTGGAAGAGGAAGGAAAAGTGTGGTGGTGATACTGTTTTGCAGGGGAAATAATAGAACTTATAGAGTCTGAGATAACATTGTCAAGGACACCCTTGCTGCATTTTGAAAAGTGTTGGACACAGCTGAGCCTCTGCCCCTGCCTGGCCTTCAGAAAGATTTAGGTACCTACGCCATGTCTGGTGTGGATTATGTTCCCAGTGCACAGTAGCCCTTTGGAACATTTAACTCCTTGTGAATAAGGAAGGAAAATTCATTAAAGTGGACAGAGTACACGGTTTTCAAAGGCAGCATAAGAAAGGGAGTGGAGAAGGGTTTTGAAGCTGAAAATGAGACTTTGGAACATTGTCCAGGACAGGGCAATAAGAGAGGGGATCAGAAATGGGAAGCCCATGGAAAGGTGATAGATTTGGGAACTGTCAGCAGAAGGGATGGTAATTCAGATGAAGAAAAGTAAGGATAATGCTGGGGTGGGGCAGGGTAGAACCAGGGGCAGATGTGATTGCTGCACAGTATACGGAGTCATAGGAGAGCCATCCAAATTAAGAAGGATTTCTACTAAGCTGGCAAGCAGCTCTCTGAAGTTAATCTGAGGAAGATGAGAAAGCAGAAAATGTGGTAAATCAGTAAGAGGTGGTAAGAACAGGTGGAACAGAAGTTGAAGGTTGCCTGCACAGCAAGGAGATCAAATCAAGTGGATAGAGGTGAGAAGGGAAGTGCGAGGGCGACAGGAAGTGCAGAGCCCATCGGAAAACAGTGGCAGGGAAGGGCTTGGCTCGACCTACTAACGTAAAGCTGGAGAAGGGATATGTTTGCTATGCACACACAGTGCAGCAAAGAAACAGGAAAAAAGGAGAGATGTTTAAGCTGACAGAAAGCATTTGCATGAGAGCAATATTAATGCTATAAGCATTACTGCAATGTAAGCAATATAAGTCATCCATGAGTGCCTTAGGCTGAAGGAAATTTGCTAGCAGGACCTTGGGGCTGCGGAGTAATCTTCTCACCAGAGGGAAGCAGGCCAGCTGGGGTCAAACTGACCTTTGTAAGTGTGCAAAGAGGGTGTCTGGTCAGGGCTCTCACAGCAGGCACCAGTCCCACACCAAGTCTCGGAGTGCTCCTAAGGCACTGGGTCCAAGGGCAGGGAAGTCTCAGATCTGTTTACTAAAAACCCACCTAAAATACACCCTAGATCTCTCTTCTATGTAGCAGCTCTTGCTGCTGCCTTGTGGCCTCACTCTGGATGCTGGTATCAGTATTTCTCTCCATGTTTTCATGGACTGTCCTGTGAAACAGAAACCTCTTACAGCAAAGCAACCAAGAAATGGCAGAGACTTCTGGTATATCCTGTGCTCCAACCTGTGGCCAGCTTGCGTGACATGAGGGGAACATCAGTGCCTGACATTACTCCCAGAAACATTTTTTACCTCGAGTAAAAGGTGCCACCAGTGCAGCTCCTGAGCCTTGGGGTAACTGCCAACTTAGCTGCTGCAAAAATGCTCTGTGATCTTTTGTCAGCACCTCTCCTTCCTCCTACAGACTGCGTAGGCAAGTTGAGCATGAGTGCAAAAAGGAAACTGTGGTCATGCCAGAAGGTGCTGCCAGCAAGAACTTGCTTGTGGTCTCCAGAGTGATTGCTTGCAAGGCCTGGTATCACTCTAGCTGTTTGGTTGGGCTTGCGGGAGGCACCTTTCCGACACTGCTGGCATGCTCAGGTGCGGGGTTGGTAGCAGCTGGCAAAGGGCTGCACAAAAACCGAGTAGGATACCCTGCCCTGGGGGAGTTTTACCAGGACATTGCCAGTACTGGCTGACTCAGTCTGCCCTCACAGCACCCAGTGGGCCTTGAGGCGATGCTGTCACCAGTCTCAGTGGTGAACAGCCCATTTGGGTGCTCTCGTCTAAGAAGAGCGCTTTCCTCTGCCTTTACTTGACAAGGTATTAACTGCTGCTTCTTACTCAAAATGAGGACTTGCCCTTTTAAATCAGCTGTCCATTACAAAAGGTGGTTAAGGGCTTTCTCTGTCATATTCAAAGAGGAGTAAAGTGGTGGAAAAAAAACACAGCGTTCCTCCTCCCTGCCACCTCCCTCTGCCCAAGGGCCACCCCTCTCCCAAGGGTCCCCACTGCTGCCCTGGGCCAGCAAGGCCCCTTCCTTGGCAGAGCATGCAGGGCTGGCGGTGCAGGGCTCCCGGTGGGATGCAGGAGGAAGCCCCAGCTGAGGAGCTCTATTCTGGGGAAACGTTGTCTATTCTGAACTAGCGACACAACACTTGGGTCTAGCCTTATTGGCAATCAACAGGCAGGGTTAGTGCAGCTGCTCCATTTTAATCAGAATTGTGTAGCCAGCCTGGCGCCCAGTTTGAAGGCAAATATATGTACAAATGCACCATATGGCAGAATTGTTCATTTCCCTGTCTTAAGGGGGATAACTCACATCTGTAGGGCTACACACAAAGAAGAGAGATTTTGGAAGTCAGCGGTGGGTTTTTTTCATCAAAAGGGTATATTTAGGCTGAGGAAAATATTTCTGAATGTACTGAACTCTTTTGGGGAAATGCCTCCCTTCATACTAGAGGAAAAATTATGAAGAAGTCATAATAGTCTATTTGGAGAAGTTCCAGACAAGAAGGCTGCCTTTTTTTTTTTTTTTAATGTGTCGTTTCAAAATAGAGCTTTTTTTTAATAACTAACCCCTTCTTCTAAACTTTCTTCCTCAGATAGAAACAGATGCCAAAACTTGAAAAAAAAATCCAGTAGAACAAAGATGTGTCTGTTTTGCAGTGATAGGAGATAGATTTTTTAAAAATTTTCTCTTCAGCTTTGTCAGCAGAAAGACTGACTTAGCTCCGGTATTGCTTTGAGTGGAGTTACATTACTGTAATGGAGCACTTATGTGCGCAGATGAAATTGTCTGAAAAGAAAACCCTATTTGTCATTTCTCTGGCTATCTCCACAGCAGCAGATGCTCAGTGCAGAGAAGAAGGTTGCACTCCAGACCTTCCCCAGAAATTATCCCTGAGCTTTTTCAGGAAGAAGCAGCTGGAGGCGCTTTGTTTTGTTTGGATCACCTCACTCTGTTTCGCGCTCTGCCTTTCCCTGCTGGCACTGAAGCCTTATGGACAACGGCCTCAACAGCTGCAGCCTCACACAATCGCTTAGTTTCACCGGAGCAGAAATCTGTGCATTGCAAATCTGCCAGCACAGTAACTCATTCATGATAACATGAGCAGAGAGTGGGATTGTCTTGCTCTTGTGTTATGACAAGATAATTGTGGTAAGTCCACAAATACATCTCTAGTGGGTGACATCTCTGAGAATGAGACTCTTCCCTGTTCAACCGTACTCTGATGCTCCTTTTCTCACACTGAAGCACTTAGGTTTTAAGTTTTCGCTCTCCTGCACCACTGTATGCTAGCGCATGGGTGGAGAACTGTGAAAGATGCAGCCTAAAAGAAATAAAATAGTGAAATCATAGAAAATGGGGCTGGCTGAGATCTCATGGGATTGTGTAAGCCATTCTCTGTCTTGAAGACAAGGTCAAAGTGCCCCCATCATCCATGCCACATGGTTGTGAAATCTGCTTCTGTGACCCCTGTTTTTCCCTGGGTATGGAAAGTTCCCAGTTTCTCCTTACAGTCCATCCCAGTGTTTTTCTATCCTCACTCCTAAAAAAAAATCTTTATCTATAGCTCCTTGGTATAATTTAAATCTGTTACTTGTCTTATTCATATGAGATCAACTGCTAACCTCCAAATACCCTCAACTGCTACTTCTATAAATTTGAAGATCATGTTCCCCTTCAATCTGAAGAGTTCATGTTCCGTCATTTTTTTTTTATTTTAGGTCATGTTTTCTAAATTGTTAATCAGAGCCATTGTTCTCCATTGGCAGATGTCCAGTTGTCCTTAATCTTTTGCATTAGAGTGCCCAAAAGTAGACATGGAGCTCCAGCTGAGGCCTTAGCCCTGCAAAGCCAACTGGAAGATTATTTCATTGTGGGAACTGGTTTCACAATAGTGTAGCATTGTTGATTCATGCTCCTCTTGTGCTGACCTCCAGCTAGATCCTTTTCTGTAGAAATGCTGCCTCCAACATCCTGTATTTGTGGTCTTCACTGAAAACATGACCAAACATGACTTGGTATTTGTGCTCAATGAACTGCAACCCATCATTTCCGGGCTATTTAATTTGTGAAGGTTACTTAGAATGGCCATCTTGTCCCCCAGTATGTTTGTAGTCCTTCTCAAGTTGGTGACAGATCCAAACAAATTAAGAAAAGTATGCACAGCCCTTTACCCAGATAGTTCATGGCCAAGATCACTAGTACCAGGAGACAGTAGAGCCCTAGCTGCAGAATCCCATTCTGAGCACCAGGAAGATAAATTTTCTTACTGCTTGTGCACCCACCCACAAGTTTCATTCTGGTAACTTAGGAAGTGGATTTATTAGAAACACTGAGAAACTTTACTGATTCATAGATATCTGATGCCACTGCTTTGCCCCACTGCCATGACAATGTAAATTAGACTAATTTGACACAGTTGCTTCTTGACAAATCTGCATTGGCTCTTACCTTTTTTCTGATTTTTCTTGCAGGCTGCTTACTCCCCCTCTGGCTTTTTAGGAAATGGACTATAATTCCCTATTTTCCCCCTTAATCTTCTTTAATAGCTGTTACTATTTGCATTTTTCCTACATCTCATATCAAGTGTAGATTCTAACAGGTTTGGCATTGCTTCAGCAACCCATCTCCATGTCCTACAGTGAATTTCTTCAGGCTCGATTACGTGAAAACAACTGATTTCCGAAAACACTGTCTTCCTTTTCCTCCTCTGTTGAAAATCGTTGTTTTCACTGCCAGACCATCAAGGCTAGTTGTGTGGACTGCTTGACCAGCCCTCAGCAGAGGAGCATGGCAGTGGCCGTACTGGTGCGGAGCAAAGGGCCATGGGGCCCAGTTTTCTGTCCCAGCAGGGGCTAGATCTGGGTTGAGAAGGGCAGGAGAGCTGAACCCAGGCGGGGTGCTCCTCTTCCTGCTACGCCTGCCAGACCATGCGTCATCAGCAAGAAGGATGCCCTTTCATTCCTCTGCCAGCAAGGGGTTGTGCAAGACTGTCCTTCACTAGCCTTAGGAGAGGACAGAAGTGAAGGGTAGAGGGTATTGCCCCGACCTGGGCAAGAGCTGGCTCCGTTCAGGAGGGACTTGTTGGGCTGAGTGATCCTCAGTTCCAACTGCTGCTTCCCAAACATGCCCCATGCCCAGGCAAACCTTGCTCATGGAGCACCTCCACTTTCCAGCTGTGGCACAGATCTGCTTTGGGATCCCAGGTGGAAATGCCATGGTACCTCATGCCTTCAGTCCTCAGAGTCCACTGAAAAAAATGGAAGACTGAGAGTCCAACTGCTTGCCAAGACTGGTGCTTCCTTCTCCACGTGGAAGTCACCACTGACTGGGTTACTGATGGGGTTACGTGGCTCCTGCTTCCAGGCCTGCCTCAAACTGTGCTCTCCCAGCATCCCTGAGGAAAGGGAAAGCTGCCGCCCCACATGGCTGCCTCTTGGGTGGCCTCCTCAGGAACATAAGAATGTCTTTAAGTAATCATCACACACGCCTCACGTTGCTGTTGTCCGAGAGAAGATGTAAGGAGAAGTTGGTAACGCTGCTGTTAAATCTGTGTCTGAGCCTCTGGTAAACAGGAAGTTGCTGAAAGGCTGCATTCTTTTTCTTGGTTTTTTTTTTCAGTTCTTTTGGTCTGTTTTTCATAGCTTTTTTTTTTTTTCTTTTCTTACTTCATCACAGGAAACACATTTTCTGCCACCTCTTGCAGGAAATGTGCAAGCTACAAAATGTTGAAAACCTCATGTTTAGCTCAGCCCTCTCTACCAGAAAGCCTTCCAAAGTGAGTTGGAGAACTTTACAACGAAAGCATGGCAATTGCTTCAGCACAAGCTAGAACTCCAAGGGTGAAGCTAACAACTCCAAGTATGCATCTGGCTGGGCAGAATACAGATGTGTGCACACACCATGATGTTTTACACATTATAATTCATGAGCTTTTCACCAGTAGTAAAAAGAGTCTTCAAATCTTTTCAATCAAGAATGTCAGAGGCATAGCTCTTGTTGCAGCATAAGGCTCCTTAGAACTCATTTCCAACATCAAAGGCCCATGCAGAAGTCCACACTGAAACCCAGACTCATCTACCATCCTTACTGATGCACAGAGGTGCAACTGCATTGAGCCCTTGCTCAGAGCCTGCTGGGAAGAGCAGGTTGAGTGGGCCGATCAGCAAGAGGCACGACAGTTTTCACTACTGCTTAGCAGACAGCCTAGACTAGTCTTATCCAGCATGGCATCCTCTCTTCACCCAGGCAATAGACAGCAGTGTCAGTAGAAAACCTGCAGGCATCAATGTTCACCATGTTTAAACCTGCTCCTGATCTTGCGTTATGCTTCTGAAGAAAACAAGGAAATGATTGAACTCAAGCCCTTGCAGCCCTACAGGGCTGGCAGGCAGTCCATGCCTTTTGTCCACCATTATCACTGCAAGAGGTAAAGACTATCCACATCCAACCAAGGAGATGGCAATGCAAGGTACACTGGTGCACTCTGGCTCAGAGGGGCAGGTCAGGCATGTTAAGAAATACCAGCAGCACACTAACAATGCAGTTATGGTTGGACATGTAAAGGTTGAAGAAGTGGTCTCATGGCCGGGTATAATGAGGTTCTACTTCCCCCACATCCAGCAGGTCGTGGTCTTGTGGCTGACCTGGATTGCACGAGAGGCAGCTTAGTCCAAGTCGCAGCCCTTCCTACCTCTTGTTTGCCTGCACGCTGAGGACAGTAACTGAGGCCAGCCAGGGCCAAGGAGAGCTTGGACCTCCACCTGCTCCTTCCTCTTCTTCTGCTGGCTGTGGCTGGACATGCACCGCCTGGCTAAAATAAGAGATAAAGCCCAAGATGTTCTGAAAAGTACCAGATTCGAAGAGAAGGAGGGGTGTCTTTCCAGGATGCAGATGCACAGGACAGGTTTCCTTCTCATTACCAAAGTTCAGCTTCAAGATTTCCTCATGTACTGAAAGTGCACAAGGGGGGTTTGTGGGTTTCAGAGGAGTGTGACCAAACAGGTGAACTTTTGCCACTGTTTAGGCAAAATCTATATTTCTTTTAAAGAAACTGATTTTTTTTTCTATGCTGTCTGACACTTTTCTGATATGTCCAATAATTTCAAAACCATCAAGATTTATAAGTTTATTAAGCAGAAGAGTTAGAAAGTCAAAACTTGAGTTAACCTTTTGAAACTAGCAGTAGGTGTGAATGTGTCTTTCTGGCCATGACCTAAACCAAAAAACCAAAACCAGCTTTTATACACAAGACTGACAGCAATGTGTCCACAGAGCAAAGGACATCTGAGAAATCTGTCAATCAAGAAATGAACTGCAATGCATTAGGTAGTCTTCAAAGGAAAAAAAAAAAAACAAAACTCTTTCTGAGTTTGTCTCAAATAATATTGAATATTTGTTAATAAATGTTGCCTAACCAAAAAAAAAAAAAAAAAAAACTGATACTGATTTTTGTGCTTTATTTTCTCAGAATGCCATTCTGTTGGTTTCATCTTTATTCTGTCAAATATAAGCAAAGCCAGATGAGTTCCAGACTGTGCAAAAAACCTTTCTGGTGTGATCTTTTCTTAAAGAAGAGCCCACAGTATAGCTCATGGCAGCTCAGCCTAGGAAAACTTTGCAACTCACTTTGCCAATGATCAATATCATAGGCTGGGCCAAACAAGATTTATCTTTTCGATTACTTAGGAGTTTTATCAGTAAGAACAGAAAAACATAGATCTGAAAGGAACATTTAGTCTAACTACATCTTATCTGAATTTTCTGTGTCTGTGGTTTTGGAAAACTAAAAACACAAAACAAGACCAGAAAAGCTCCACGATAGTAAAATAAAGTAGTCCAAGATAACGAAGTGAAATCACATTGCGGAAAAGATGCACAGTTTTTGGAGGTTTTCTTTACCTTTAAAAATGGAAATGATTATTTTGATAAGAGCAACATCAGACAACTGTTTACCACATATACCACAGAAGTTTAATGTTTAACACACTTCCCAGCAATGCGTTATTCAGCAATATCAGTGCACCCCCAGTGTGCATTCTTTTACCTTCTCAGTGTTAAGTTTTGTATAAAGCACACTTTTTTACTCTCCCAAAGTACGAGAGGAGGAAGCAAATGCAGAGAGTGATTACACAGCTGTTCCCAGTTTCTCTGGAAACCTGTGACAGAAAAGGTTAATTACTTCACTCATCATATTAAAAATGTAGCCCCTTCTGCACCTGGGAATCGTTCATTAGCTCATCCAAACAAGCCTTTACCACATTGTTTTTACGACAAGTTGTAGTAGACTTAAGAATATCTTAAATCAATGGTCCCAAACTATTCAAATTATGCTGCTGACTAATAAAGTCACCTAAGTAGTCTTCAGGTGTCATGGACCATGTCAAAAGTGACTGTCACCATCTCTCCATTAAAATGCTGGTCTCAAGAGTGCTTGGCAGTCCTCCAATAAACTCTTATGGAGATTAGTTCATCTGGCTTTCCTGGGCGTGCAAGCAACCAACCAGCTGACTCATAAGTTAGCTAAGGAATTGGGAAAGCACTCAGATAGGCTGGTCTATCAAAAATTAGGCATATCTATGACTAACATAACCACTGCTTTTCAATGGGCACAGCATGGGTGTGATGCTCTGAAACAAGCTTTAAAAGGGGCGCAGCAGAGAGGCATGTCCGGTCTAGCTGAGAATGAAACCCACGTAAAAAAAAGGCATTTTAATCTGCTAGTAAATGAGAAGTTTTCAGCAGATTCAGCAAAGTGTCTGGCTCACTGTACAGTAGGCTAGGTGAGCACCAGGTGCAGGGGTGGGCATGCAGCGGGAAGAGCTACAACTTCTTCTGGTAGCTGTGCAGGCCCATGTTAGTCCCCAAACCCCATCCCAGTGTGTTGCTGCAGCAAAACGCAAGGTGGGCCGGAAGGCGAGAACTCACCTGCAGCAAAAGCCCTGCACGGAGGAAATTTCCATGCATGGAGAGAAAGCCACACTCTCCTAAAATGTGTTCAGCTGTCCTGGCAGGCAGAGATTTGCAGGGTTGTGCACAGGTCTGGCGTTTCGTTTGAAGCTTTTCTGCTGATTTAGCTAGATGAGAAACAGCAAACGCTTTGACTGTGTCTATGTGCAAACTTGTGCTGCTACAGCTGCAAACATCCTTCGTGACCGCTCCCTCCCTAGCATACCTGTGTGTCAAACCCTCTCTCATCTCAGGCACAAGTCCTGGTGTTTTGTACAGGTAACATCTTCACTTGTCACTGGAAACCACAGGCACTTAAACACAGGGATGCACTGAGGGCTCTTGCACAGCTTTCTGAGAAACTGCTTCGAAAAACATATGGATGCAGTTAGGAGAGGAGAAGATTTGTAACAGCAATTAGGTTTCAAGGAGTCCAGAAGGTTCAAAGAGAGTAAAGGAAAATGACACAAGCGGCATGAGGCTCCTCGGGAGGTAAAAAGCTGCTGTGCATCCCACGGTCAGTCTGTCCACACATCAGTGCTGTGTGTAGGGGCTTCAGTCAGCCAGGGCTTGGGCAAGTTTTTCTCAGCTTTGGGCAGATAAATTTCCCTGCCAGCCACCCCTCCACAGCCATGCTACCTACCTCCAAGCTTGCTTCTGCTTCACCCTCCTCCTCCTCAACAGGTGGCGCAGGTTGTGGTGCTGCCGGAGCGGCCGCCGGAGCCGCACGGGAACCCCCGGCTACCCAGGGCAATGGTCGGGAAGCGCTGCCTCCAGGCGAGACGGGACGCGGCAGCTTGCGGCAGGTGCCAGCTGCCCCTGCGAATGTGAGACAGCGCTTGGACGTAGGCCGGTTTTATGGAAAAAAGAAGCCTCCGTGCGTTTCTTGTGCAGGCTGCTGTGTGTCCCAGTGGTTAGAGCTCCTTCACGGATTCAATCCATGGCTGAGGGAAACCTTGGTCTCCCTTTGGACCTGGCCTGGAAGTGAGCACTGACCTGTTGCCTGAGGAGAGCAAGGGCTGGTACGAGCAGGGAATGCCGGGATGTGGGCATCCCGGGAGCAGAGGCAGGAGAAGGGGTACAAAAATGGGATGTGTTGATGGCACCTGGAGAATAAATGGTCAAGGCATCAATACCTGCATGTACAACATCTCAGGACCCCTTGATAGGGGAAGGGAAGATCTCAAACGATTTATAAATGAGGGCAGGAAGGTAAAGGACAGAGCAGGAGCCTAAAGACAGCCAGATAAGGAGACAAAGGTGGATGAGTAAATTCCAAGGACTCCCAGAGATGGAACAGGAAGAGCAGATGAGAAGTGTTATTGACTGCCCACTCCTAAAGGTGCCTCAAAATCAGTGTGTGGTCCTCAACTTAAGAAAACCCCAGGACACATGAGGAAGACTCAGCAGATGAGTCCTATACCTCCATGAAGTCCCCGGACGCCTGGATACAGATGTCTTTGTAGCTGCATTGCTGGACAGACTCCTTGGGCACATATTTTGGTGGTTGTGGCTACCAAGGTGGGCATGCGAGTGTAAGGGAGCAGGATGGTGGCTGCCAGGATGGGATGCACCCCAGGACGGAGGAAGCTCTTGGGCTTCACTGCAAACATGGGCACATCTCAGTCTTCCCTCTGGCTTTTATTCACCCCTGTGCCGCGTGGCAGGGCTGAGACAAGGGAGCTGAGATGCACAACAGGGTCTTGCTGGATATGGTGAGGATCATGCAAGCAGATGTAACAGCCAATAGATGCAAGACATGGAGTTGTCTTTATCAAACCTAAATTTCTTAACGAATCACAGAAACCATCACGCAGGAGGAGTTTCCTAGGTAGCCCCAGCACTCAGTGAGGACTTAAGGGCTGCAAGAACCCTCCACTGCCTCAGTTTCTGCCCATGTTTGAGAGCAGAATGAGCATGTGGGCACCTGTCACCTCAGGATGTTGCTGGCCCAAGCAGCACCAGACACTTTTGGAGGCATGAGTGACCCTGACCTCACAAGGGAATCATCATCCCACCGTACAGCAATGGGGACTGTCCTCAGGCTTGCCAGACGATGGCAAAAAGCAGCCAAGATCTTCCTCTCATCTGCAGCTCTCCAGCAAGAGGCATCTCTGCAGCACTGGGTGATTGCAAATGTTGCAATTCCCCATGCCAGCCCATCACCCCAAGGAGGAAGGGACTTTGCATGCATGCATCTGCTCAGGAGGTAGGTGCCAAACTCTGCTGCTGGTGGTTTCACTAGCTGATTACAGAGCTACTTTTCTGCAGCTAATTCCTGCTTTACCTGGTGTAAACTAAGAACAGAATCTGATCTAAGAGCATCAGGTTCTGCTTTGTGCAAAGCTTATTTGAATATGTGACTCGGTTCCCACTTCTGGCATCACAGATGTGTAGCTATCTGACTTGGCAGAGCACTTGCTCTGCCCAGCTGGTGGCTTTAGGCCCACACACCTTTTGCTGTGTTAACAACTCTCGTCAACATTTTTCAGAGGCTCTGCAATTGCTGTTCCACTTCCCTCAAGAAAAAAGGAGAAGAAATTCTCTGAAACATGCAAACATTTTCCCATTGCCTTGTGTTTCTTCAAAGTTACATAGACAAAATACTCAGATCAGATTTGCACGAGCCATTCCCAGTAGAGGAAGAAGGATCTGGATCAGCAGTCTCATGGTAACCAAGGCATAATCAGTGTTGTGTGAGTGGCAGCAGGGAGAAAGCTGAACTCTGCCCTTCTGCCTTGGACCTTGGTCTTTATTTTCTGGCCCTGCACCTCTCTCCTAGCCATTCATTTTGTAAGTGACACCCTTAACATATGCTAGTTTCTCCATGCATATATTAGAAAGTAAGCCCAAGTACCTCAGGAAGAGAAGAATTAAGGATATCTTTGTATGAGCTTTGCCTTCTGGAGACAGTTTCAACTCACAACTTGCAAAGAAGAGCAACACAATACAGAGGGGTTTCAGCAATGATCTGATTGCCAGGAGCCCAAATTTATTGAGGAGCAAGAGGGAGAGCCTGGGACAACTACAACTACATTGTACTGTCAAATTCCTCATATTTTGGGGAGGCTTCCAGAGAGCCAGAAAAATTCATTTTCTGAGGTAGTGCAAAACCAGCTACATTTAGAGCCAGCATCTGACCCGAAATCTTGACACCAACAAATACCTTTTAAGTATCACAAATGCTCACCGTCAAGCATTAGACCCGGGAGGCTGTCTTAGGGCTTTTTCTGTTGCTGCACACAGTGCATCAAGGAGCAGAGGTTAGGAAAGGATCAGGTATGAGTAGATGGCCAAAGCTAAGCTTGGAAGTAACACAGTGGCAAGAGGAAGATGCAGTAAGACTTGGATTCTCTCTCTGCTTTCCGTTTTAATTTCTATAAAAGTGAAAATAAAAAAATATATTTTTGATTGTTGCTGTGGCTCCAATTCTGCAGCAGAGTGAAAACATGGATAATCTGGGAGCCAGCAGGTGAACTTGCTGCATTTCCCTGTAGCAGAGGAAAAGACAGGCTCGTGGATTAGATCCTTAGCCCACATGCAGAACTAACTGCAACTCCAACGAGTTTTAAAAGGCAAGTAACCACATATGAGGTTTCAACTTTGACATGTTCGTTGGGAGGAAGATCCTGGTGCCATTGCCAAGATGCCATTGAATCCCACTCCTTGAAGTGTCTTCTGCAGCCCTGCTCGAGGAGGTCTAGGCAAACCACTGATGTCACTCCAAAGGGACCGGCTGGGTGCTCGCCTCAATGACCTGTCCCACACAGGACTGGGGTCGGTCAGACATTCAACCCCTCAGCTTCATCCTGTCCCATCCTCTGCCATGGGCTCTATGGGCCTTGGATGACCTAGGTGCTTGGAAAAGAGGACAACTAGGACAAATGAGGCAATATTATTATTTCAGTGGAGTGTGATGTATGGTTTCGCAATGATTTTGTTTAATGTGCAGGAAGCAAACAAAAAGCACCTCCTTCCAGCCCAGGAACATGTTGTGACACTGACTCAAGTTCCTAGAAGAGATGACTAAGGCACTTGGTTCTTAAGTCAGCTCAAAAGTATATTTTAAAGAAACCTGTATACAATGGAGACTTCACTTGCATGGTTTGAATTGCTTTAACTAGGTCAGCTTACAGCTACACATTTCAGGCTTGGACAGACAGGTCCTCACAATTTTTTCTGTGCCTGTTCAAACCATTGCCTCCAATCCTCAACACCAAAGCCACAAAGGAGGGTGCTCAGTGCTGGCATGCAAAAGTAGGCATTAATTTCCAACCCAGTTTCATCATGAGCTGAAGCGGTGCCAGCAGTCTTGTGCACAGCTCTGTTGGTGGCATGAGCACACGTCTCATCCCACCAATGGGGTTAAAACCTCTGACCCAGGGCTGGCCACGATCAGTCTGGTGAATTCAATGCCCCAACTGCTTTCCTGTGACATTGCAAGGAAGCTCTCGAGAGCCAAACCTGCTGGCACTCCACACCATTTCTCTCTCCTCCTGCAGAGACTTGGAAAGAGAGCTGCAGAAAGCTTGCTGTTGGGTTGCTTTCTTCAAGCCCTGGCTCTATTTTTGTCCATCTCTCTGTGGCAGAAGTAATCCTGCTGCTGTTTCATTTACAGTTTTTCTGTCTTTCTTGCTCTCACCTTAAAAATGCGGACATCTAAGAAGTCCAGGTGCAGCAGCAATGCTTCCTGCTCCCTCTGACTCAGCACCTGCCAACCAGGGCCTGGAAATGGTTTCAAAACTTTGTTTGGTTTTGTTTTGTTTTGCTTTTTTTTTCTCTGAGTTGTTCCTTGGGGATTTGAGGTAGTAAGATACTAAAAAAATCATGAGTTGCAGTGATCATGAGTTGATGGGGTTCAGTATTCAACAAGGAGGAAGCAGGGCTGTAAGCAGCCTTGCAACCATGGACTTCAGGAGGGCCAACTTTGGCCTCTTCAGAGACCTCCTTGGAAGAATCTCATGGGCTAGGGCTCTAGAAGAAGGCGGGGCCCAAGAGAACTGGTCAGTATTCAAGCAGCACTTCCTCCAAGCTCAAGATCGGTGCATCCCTTTGAGCAAGAAGTCAGGCAGGAGGGACAGGAGGCCTGCATGGATGAGCAAGGAACTCATAGCAAAACTCAAATGGAAGAAGGCATTATACAGAAAGTGGGAAAAAGGATAGGCCCCTTGGGAGGAATATAGGAATGTTATCAGGGAATGCAAGGATGCCACAAGGAAAGCTAAGGCACATTTGGAATTAAATCTGGCAAGGGATGTTAAAGATAACAAGAAGAGCTTCTTCAAATATATCAATGGCAAAACTAAAATGAGGGAAAACATGGGTCTGCTGGTAAACAGCGTGGGTGCCCTTGTTATGAGAGACACAGAAAAATCAAAGTTACTGAATGCATTCTTCGCTTCAGTGTTTGCCAAGGGCAGCCCTGTGGAATCCCAGACCCTAGAAGCCAGAGAAGAAGCCTGAAGAGAGGAAGACTTGCCCTGGGAAGAGTAAGGGTTGGGTTAAAGAACACTTAGATAAACTCGATATCCACAAATCCATGGGCCATGATGGGATGCACCCAAGAGTGCTGCGTGAGCTGGCGGATGTTATTGCTAAACCATTCTCCATCATCTTCGAAAGGTCCTGGAGGAGAGGTGCTGGACCACTGGAATAAAGCCAGTGTCACGCCAGTCTTTAAAAATGGCAGGAAGGAGGACCCAGGCAACTACAGGCTAGTGAGCCTCACATCCATCCCCGGAAACGTGATGGAGCAGCTCATCCTAGCTGTTGTCTCCAAACATGTGGAGGATAAGAAGGTGCTCAGGAGTAGTCAGCATGGGTTCACCTAGGGGAAATCTTGCTCGACTAACCTGATAGCCTTCTATGATGGCATGACTGGCTGGGTAGATGAGGAGAGAGCAATGGATGTTGTCTATCTGGACTTCACCAAGGCTTTTGACACCGTCCCTCACAACATCCTTCTGGGCAAGCTCCGGCAGTGTTGGTTAGGTGAATGGACACTGAGGTGGATTAACAACTGGCTGGATGGCAGAGCCCAGAGAGTGGTGATCAGCGGTGCCGACTCTAGTTGGAGGCCTGTCGCTAGTCCCCCAGGGGTCAGTCCTCAGCCCAGTCCTGTTCAATTTGTTCATCAACGACCTGGATGAAGGCACAGAGTGCTCCCTCAGCAAGTTTGCTGATGATACCAAACTGGGAGGAGTAGCTGATACCCCAGAGGGCTGCGCTGCCATCCAGAGGGACCTGGACAGACTGGACAACTGGGCGGTGAAAAACCTCATGAAATTCAACAAGGCCAAGTGCAAGGTCCCTGCACCTGGGGAGGAATAACCCCAGACACCAGTACAGGCTGGGGACTGACCTTCTGGAGAGCAGAAGGACCTGGGCGTCATGGTGAACGACAAGTTGACCATGAGGCAGCAGTGTGTCCTTATGGCCAAGAAGGCCGATGGGATTTTGGGATGCATTAAGAAATGCGTCTCCAGCGGGTCGAGGGAGATGATCCTGCCCCTCTACTCAGCCCTGGTGAGGCCGCATCTGGAGTACTGTGTCCAGTTCTGGGCCCCACAGTACAAGAGGGATGTGGAGCTGCTGGAGAGAGTTCAGCGCAGGGCCACAAGGATGATCAGGGGCCTGGAACATCTGCCCTATGAGGAGAGGCTGAGGGAGCTGGGCCTGTTCAGCCTGGAGAAGAGAAGGCTGAGAGGGGACCTGATCAGTGTATATAAGTACACTGAGTGAGGAGGATGGGGCCAGTCTCTTTTCAGTGGTGGCCAGTGATAGGACAAGAGGAAACAGCCACAAACAGAAGAACCTATAGTTCCACAGGAACTTAAGGAAGAATCTCTTGACAGTGAGGGTGACAGAGCACTGGAACAGGTTGCCAAGGGAAGTTGTGGAATTTCCTTCTCTAGAGATCTTCAAAACCCGCCTGGACGCAGTCCTGTGCCACGTGCTCTAGGTGACCTTGCATGTTCAGGAGCGTTGGACTAGATATCTCTAGAGGTCCCTTCCAACCTCAACCATTCTATGATTCTATGAAAATCAAGCTATAAACACGAAAACCACTTCCCATCTCTGTTACTCATATCACATTTTGTAGGTATCGGAACATCTTTAGATGTTCAGCTGCAGAGTATTTCAGGAAAACCAGAAGACTCAAGCCTAATAAGTACTGTGAACACAAACAGAATTTTCACCTTCCTTTTCAGCCTGTACTCAAATTTAGCTTTCTCACCTATCACAGAGGCGCACACCCACACCAGTGCACAAACATCACTCTTTTTTTCCCCTCAGTCATCATTAAAAAAAGACATTGCTTTTTCAGCATGAAAGGGCAAAATTATACCGTGTTGCCCAGATGCCTAAGGTAACAGTTTTATAAAACCCTGGATGAGGAGCTGAACTAAAAACATCCGGGACGAGCGTCCGCTCCAGAGCCCTTCCCTTCGAGATTCCCTTCCACAGATTGAGATGTGATATTCACTTTTGCAAAAATAGGATTAAAAAAAAGACTTCAGCGGTTCATCCAATCTCACTTCCATTGATCACCAGTTAGCTTTAGCAGTGCAAGGGTACTGTGACACTGCATGGCCCATCCTTACACAGCAGCCAAAGCCTTCATGACTTTCTGACAAAGTTATTTACTACTTTTTCTGTTTTTTCTTTTCTTTTTCATCTTTCTTCACTCAGCCAGCAGGGATATCTTGGAGCAGCCGCCACTAGCATTTATGAGGAATAGGGGTGCACCCAGATGGAAGCCAAAATATTGCCACGTATTGCTGAGAAAGGGAACATGGAAATCCAGGTGCATCCTATTACATTATGGGCTTTTTGTTAGGTAAAGCATGCAACTGTAGGGAATAACATCCCATTTTCTCATCTAAAATACAGGTAAAATATAACACTTCTGTGCTTGGATCCCGCAATCGTCTTCTGATTTCTCACACCTTGCCGCACTGTCCCATCCTTTGGGAAGAGGTAGGTACGAGGCCATCCCGCTGCGGCTTCCCTAGTAGTCACATTTCAACCCCTCTCTGGTTTTCAGTGGGGCTGCTATGAACACCGGTAATGGGCCTCCCTAACCAGGGCCATGGGCGCTTTGCCCTGCCTGAGCAAAGCAGAAGCTCGGCTCTGGCCAAGCACAGCATGGTGAAGCAGAGCAATGCGGCTCGTTTCAGGGCCCTTTGGCCTTGCCCTGTGAAAGATACTGGTTCTAGACAAATATATATATCTATCTTTAACTTCCTTCTCACCACTGATCAAAATCACCAACATTTTCCTTTCAAGCCTACCTAGGAAGCCAACCTGTCTTGCAAAAATGCCGCAGATTGGTGGAAGGACAAGTCCTGCAAGTTTTGCAGGGCTGTCTCAGGAGGGGAAGAGGGAAGAGAAGAACATTGTGGGTCAACAGCACTAAGCACCATGATACAGTCCTGGCACCTGAGAACAACATGAGGGGCCCCAATTCACCTGCATCAATGTGCAAGGTCTCATCAAATCTGATTTCACTGCGGCTCAGCTTATCTGTAGCTGAGATAGAGTTAATGTATCCTGTAGTGCTGATGCTAAAATTACAGCCAGATGCCCTATGCCAGAGTGTGTCTGAGGAGCATGGGGGAAGGGTCCAATCCCCCTGCGTGATCCCTTCTTGTCCCTCTGGAAAAGGGCTGTGGCTGCTCCCATCTCTTCAAAGGTCCTTTTTGCTCAGCTCCAGAGAAGGAGCAGCTGCCTGCCCAGCTCCACTGGGGGGCCACAAGGCCTACGGAAACAGGTGGGTGTAACACTTTATATTTTTAAGAGACTGATAAATACTTCTAACGTTGCAAGGATTTCATTATTTTATTTTATTTTATTTTATTTTATTTTATTTTATTTTATTTTATTTTAATGCAATTACAAGAGCTTGTAATGCTTCTACAATGAACCCAAGTTTTTCCTCCAACATCTCAATGCCCTTCTGCTTCCACTCAGTCAAAAAGCAAAAGAAATCTTTCTAGTCACTTTGGAAGGAAAATGATGCTAAGAAGCATTAAGAATTTTTGATAAGAGAAAGAAATAAAAGACAAGGTGGAGTTGGCAGTGCTGGGGAGGGGGGGAGGCCATCTAACACAAAGGCCCTTATTTTCTTCTTAACAAGCCACTAACCAGGACAAGAGGTGAGAATAGGTATTGAAAGGAATTTTGCAAGGTTTTCCTAGATAACTGCTGAGTTAAGCGCTCAGATGGTGCAGGTAAGCACCAGCATTGGAGTATGAGAGGGTTTTTGTGACAAAGGTATTGTCATCACTCATTTCTACAGACTTATTTTTGATTTGTGTCTGATTTAAGTGACTCTGCTCCCTGATTGTTTTCCATCAGAAAGACAGCAGAAAGGCAACACCATTATTAAAAAAAAAAATAAAAAAAAAAAAAACAAGATTGGTTTACCAGAAATCAGAGCAGCTCTGAGGTAAGTAAAATGCTCCAAATTTACAGCAGCTGAGAAGCCCCTGCTAACTGCCTCTTAATGGAGAAACTGCTGCAAAGCTCCTCCAAAAGCTGTAGTTACTTGCTGTAATGACCTATTCCTAGTAATTATTCCCTATAATCAAGGTTTAATTTCTTTTTTTTTTTTGTCCTGGCCAGTGTCCTCCACAGGTTGGCAAAGTCTTTATTAATAGCGCTTTGCCTGTGGCAACAGGCAGTGCATTTTCTAGAACAAAAGACATCACTGGGAAAAGAGACACTGGATAGAGTGCTGAGTTGTTTGCTGCAGAAGAGACAGAGAAGACCTGAAAAGCAAAAGACTTTTTGAGGTTTATTTACAAAGCAGACAAGCTCTCCAAGCACCTTGTTTTTTTCAGTCTGTATTAGTTGCTCTTTAAAACTTCCCTCTGCCAACCTCACCTTGCTCACATTAACCACGGTAATGCTATTGATATTTTTATGCAACAAAGCAGGTTGGCAGAGGACAGGCTTTCTTTTCCATGCCAGGGGAATTTCTGAAGTACTAGAAAGTTGCATTTTGTTTCAGGAAAAAGAAATTGTAAAAGAAGTTATGACAAAAGATGAGAATGTGATATAGCATGATATTCCAAACCGATAGTGCACCCTGCAAAGGAGCTCCTCTTCGAACTTGCCAGGAGGTTGCATAAATACACCTTCAGTGGCATGGGCATCACAAGCCCTAGGAGTGCATGCTGGAAGCCAGGAATGAAGGTTTGTTCTTTATGTGGTCCCCAGATGCACTCCTGGACACAGGGAGCAGATAAATGCAGAGGTACCATGTGCCCATTGGGGTCCTGCCAAAGTTCATGAGCCATGTTGCTGGGTTTTAAAGTCTTTGCTGGGAAATTAAAAGCTAGGGCTCCCTGGGTTAGCATACAGAGAGGGGTTGAGTGTGAATGCTGGTAATGGTGGCTGCTAGCTCTGAAGAGCAGTAATATAATTATTAATTCTATGTCCTGCACTGATTGTGTCATCCATGGATATTTGGCCTGAATCTGCCCCCTGTTTTTCATCTAAAAATGTATTTAAAGCCTGGTTTAAGTAAGGGACAATTTGAAGACAGTAAATGTGCAAGGAGATAGCTTTGTAGATATTCAGATCTTGCGCAAGTCTGTAGAGCTACCCAGTTCCATTCCTACTGTTTGTCTCTCATTTTTTTTCCTTTCTGCCCTTTAATATGGGGGAAGTTGGACAGACTTTCCAGCTCGCAAACCTGATTATCCTAGTGCAGATCAGTCCTGGCTATTCTCTGCTGGTCTGAACATGACCTGCTTCTCTACTGGTCTTCTAGTGCTCCTCAGTGGAAGAGCCCGTAAAATAACTAAAGGTGGCTATTGCTAAAGAAGCACAATATGCCTCTGCCATGTGTATTGAACAGCAGAGACAGCCTGGGAGGCTGAAGGTACCTTAGGGTCCTCATAAAGCGCTCTAGGACCCAGAGAGCAGTTTTGGGGAATAGCATGCTACCCCTTGTTGAATGAAGTTTTGTTTGCCCTTTCTGTGCTTACTGCAAGATCTTGCCAAAGGACAGATGGCCGGAGATGTTATGAAATGTCTCAGGAACTGGAATCTTAAAATTTTGTTTCGGTTCATCCATGCTGTACACACAGAGCCCCTTATGTTGCTTCCTGCTGTGGAATGTGTGTTACATCTGACTTTTGCTAAATAACGGCTTTTCTCGGTGGACTTTTGCTGCTGTTGGCCACCTGCTTGCTCATACTTTGTTGTTGAAATATATGCGCCCAAAGTGCATGGTGTGTCAGATGGAAATGTGCACGTGTTTTCTGCCAAGCACCATGGCTGCATAGGGGTAATGCAGTTTGAGCTGCCCCTTGTAGCAAGGGTATATCTTCTGGGTAAGCAAATAAGCAAAATATTAGAGGTAAAGATAGGGGAGCATCAAAGCAAGCCATATCCAGCAGGCTTTTACATTGCAGTAAGAACTGCAGGGCTCATTCTGAATGTTTCAGACCACTATATTTCAGCCCAAACCACTGAAAGGAGCAGCTGTGCTCATGGGGCAGCCAAGGGAAAGGATTTCTTCTCTGAAAAGTCTATTGAAAGCAAGTACTGTGTCTGTCTGCTCTGAGGTAGGTCCAACACAGCTGCACAGAGCAAGACCAGCTTAGTGCCACCTGATAAAATCATTGCAGGATCAGCCAAAAAAAGCCATCCGTTTCCACAGTCGTTTTTAAGAACTAGGGAAAAAGCATTTGAGAGGATGGGTTCCCATTTTCAAATGAAGCTTTTGTGAGTGCACCTTGAACAGGAAGCATCAAGGGCCTGCCTCTTGTGGCTATGAGCAGACATGCCGCAAGAGGAGGAAGTGCTGGATATGGAGGAAGTCATGGCACAGTAGGGTTTTAGTTGTGGTTGAATTTTTCTGGTGCAAGTCATTAATTGCTTCATTGTTAGCATAAACAGTACTCAAAGTGTAACTATGGTCTTTGTTTTTCATTAAATTAGAAGGTAATTTGATTTACCTTTATCATCAGTCTATCTAACAGAGAGCTGAGAAATGATAGATTTGCTCTGGAAATGTCCTAGCACAAGGAAATTCCTGAGCTATGTCTTTCATTTGTAGAAAATTCAGATCTGACTGACAATCAAAATAATATTTTCCCGAGGTCTGATAAAGATCTAGACCCCAGCCTTCCCCATCTGAAATGCCCTCAGATTTTCAGTCTGACAAAGTTTCAGGCCAGTCTTATGAGTAGGTTGTTCTACAAGCTGCTCTGCATCTGATCACCTTGCGTTTTTCTCTTTTCTCCAAATTCAGATTTATTTTGACCACCTAGCCACAAACATCAGTTTTTGGTACCCTCCAGAAACATATGGTTATGTTGTGCAGCAGAATACTAAATGCCGCAGGACCCAAAGGAAATGAGCCGTCAGTAGTGGGCACAGTTGTTTCTCTCTTTCTCTCTTCTTTTTTATTGTTTCATCTGGTTTCCTAATGTCGCCCTCTCAACTGGCTGTAAAGCTGAATGGTGACTTTGTCCAATAGCTGCATAACCGGCGACAGCAAACAGGATCCCCAGAGTGGCCGTCAGTGGAAAGGAGGTAACGATGACGCCTGATTAAATGCCCTGTAGCCATTGATCTGCCTGTGGCTCTGCGTTTTCTTCCGTGAAGGTCTCCCTTTGGCTCCCTATGGCCAACAGCTGCAAGCAGAGCACCTCTCCCAGCCCCACTGGGACCAAGGACCCTTCCCCAGCACCCTGAGCATCAGCCGGGAGCTGCCAACCTGCCCTGCGATAGCCGGGCATAGTTGAAAAACTAAGCTGAAAAACTTATTGGACATAATAAAGGGAAAACAAAAGAAAACAAGTTTAGAAAGTGTATCAGCCTTCACTTTGGGGTGTATGTGGCACCACTAATATGTTTTCCCTTCTTCCTCTTCTGTGTCCTTTAGATTCACGCCTTTTCAGTCTCTTGGACTTCAGCATCAAAATTATTTCATAAGCGGAAACAGTCCAAACCAAAGGAACCTGTTTAAAATGAGCAGAGGAGGGTGGTGTTGCTAGAGCCTGGGTATAGGGCTGTGATGCTGCTCAGACCCCCAGGTTTCCAGAAAATATTTCCTCTTTTGCCTGCGATTGCAACCTGATTGCAGTCACCAACGCCGCCCCTTGTTTTTCCTCCTTGCCACATTCCCAGGCAGCAGTCTGGTAAGCTTTTTGGATGCCTGCCTTGGGAAGGATGTGGGATCCCAGCTTGCAGATCTCACCAGTAGCTGTTGGAGCATCCCCCCCATTTCAGTGTCAGCCCTGCAAGAACAAGCCCAACAGCAAAGCTGGAAATCCCAGTGCAGCCAGGGCTCCAACAGTGGGGTACAGTCATTTCCTCAAACTCAAATCTTGTAAAGCAAGTGAGGGTAGGCCCCTGCATATTGTGGCAACAGAGAAAAAAATAGATTTTTCTGTACGGAAAAAAAAAAAAAAAGGGGCTTATACTTAACCACACTGGTAGCAAAGGAATCATACAGAAAAATACAGGTGTATTCTCCAAATTGTCTCAATACCACAAAAATGAATTCATTAACTTTATGTGGAGGCGTTAGTTTTGATAGGCTTGAAAGGGCAGGCATGCTGTTATTTTTCCCAAAGGTAACATATACACTTTGGTCTTGATCTTTGTCTTAAATTGTGACTGTAAGAAATTGAGAGAGAATACATAGTGAGAGCTTTTTTACACATATTGTACTTAGTAGACTTCTTACATAACATTAAGACTACTAAGAGAATACACCACTTTCTGGCCTTAAAGAAATTCCCAAGTATGTGGTGCCTTGTCAGAGTCTCACTATCAGGAAAAATCACTGTCAGACTCAGACTCATGCAATCTCTTTGTTGCAAAATACCACATAAAATCACGCTTGCCCATGCTGTAGAAACAAGCTGACAATTTCCTCAGGCAGAAAACCCCAGAAGCTCCAGTTTGCTGTTTCCTCACAGCAATGTATCATCAGAAGGGCTGGCTCCTTCTCCTCACTCTTGAGTGCTCACTCGAAGAGGGAGCAGTGCTGCTGTTTGCACCACTTGGCCAAACTGTGGGGCTTGACCGCTCCTTCCCTGAAAGCAGAGCAAGCACAAGGCACATGTGGCACAGCCTGTCCCTGATCCGGCTGAGAACCACCTCCATCTCCATGCAAGTTTGTTCAACCCGGCTTGCTCCAGCCTTCACACTCTGCTGGGCAGTCACTGCCGCAGGAGGCACCAATAAAACCTGCTAAACAAACAGGCACAGGGGCCGTCATGACACACCAGGATCCTGTAGACGCTGATGGGATGGTGGTGGCACTCCATGATGGAGCTGCCAAAGGCAGAGCGTCCTGCTGGCATGTGGCCAAGCTGCGGGGATGTTTTCATCCCTTGCTGTCCATCTCCCCAGAGACCTGTTTTGGACTGGAAATAGAGACAGCACCCAGTTCAAAACCAGAGTGCAAATACCATATTTTCCCCTGAGTTCTAGAACAGAGCAAGCTACTGCGAAACTGTTTTATAGGGCCCCCAGGATGCATTTGTGTCTCTCAGAAAAGGGGAAGCTGGAGGTGGAGCGAAAATCATAACCTCTTCCTCATTGTACCAACTGACTTCCCTGCTAATTTTAGTTACCCCTGCTGTAACGTGGGATGAGGGAAAAGGTTGCTGCTTCAGCAGTGTTGTGGCAGCACTCCAGCTGGGTCTGAAAGATCTCATTCTTCTTACAGCAGGTCCCACGGGCGTTAAGTCTGTGTGCATACCTACACACTGTAAACTACTCCCGCCTCAACTGCAGCAGTGTTTGCTGTGTAGATTTAAAACGTCTCTAAAATAGATAAAAAGTCATTTCACCTAGCAGTGCAGACCATGATGCCAAGCTTGCATTTGCACTTTGAGGCCAAGAAATAAATGCAAAATCATAACCGAAATGTACAGTTTGGCCCAAGTCTACATCCTAATTATGATTTCAAGGACTTTCCTGCCCATTTCCTACATGTGACTCCACAGGAATGCTTGTAAACCGACTCCAGTGATAGTTAGGGAAGGAGAAGTATTATTAGAAGTGTTTTAAGTTCCTTTAAATAGAAATATTGGTTTCAAAGCCTGGCTGGAATACTGAAATCCTTTCCTGCCCAAAAGGTCACATTTAGGATTTTCCTTCTGTCCCAAACTGGAACAAGTGAATATCAAAAGGATAGGTTTGGGAGATACTGGGGAGTGGCGAGGCAAGAGGAGTCAGCACAGGATTACCAAATAAATTAGAGCAGATTTTCTGACTCAGTCTTTACCTGCCTGGGTAGCTAAAGAGCAAACCACCCTGCAAAGCCAGTTAGCTGTTTGGGTTTTCCTGAGAAACTTGGAGAACAAGCCGGGAAGCTCGGAGGCTCTCCAAGCACTTGCACAACACATTGTGGAACTGGCGAAGCCCTGCTGCGCTGTCCGGCAAGCAGGAGGTGCAACACGGAGAGCCAAAACCGCCCCAGAGGCCACTCCTTTTCAGTGCACACCTTGGCTTACGGGGCTTCTCTGAGGGCTGCTCTGTTATTATTCCTTCTTGCCACTCTTTGAAATCCTACCTTAAAAACAAAATACAAACTGGTGAAAAATATGGACCTCTAGTTGTCAAAGGAAGTCTAGCTGAATCTTCAAAGAAAAACAACACTGACTCAGGCACCTCTAATAATAGCACTTCCACATTTTTGGAGGAAAAATCTTTTTCCATGATGCTCCAAGGCAAACAGCAGCACTGCTGAAAATGACAACTTCTGGAAAAGCAGAAGCTTCTTCTGCAAAAAGTGAAATGACTTTTGAGTGCCTTACTGAGCGCTCCTGGCAACAGTAGGGGTACCTTTAAACTACATGGTCTATTTTTGTTCCGTTCCTATTTGGCCTGAGAAGACTTAAGGTAATTTCCATCCTCCAGCCAACTTCTGCTCTCAGTTGTGCCATTATATGCTGAAAACAGTTGCATGGTTTGTATTTCCTGTGTGAGACTGGCATGTGCTTAGCCTGTTGACTCAGTCACATCAAGTATTTATCTCCATTGCACACATCTTAGCTGAGAATCCATGCACAGTAATGAACTCTTATTTATAGAGGAGAAAGAGCAGAAAGTGTGGAGTTAAAATACAAAAAGAAAAACAAAAAAAGCAGGCTTTGATCCCAGGGGGTTTGTACTGAACGTAAAAGGGAAAGGAAAAGGTCCAAGTGCCTTAGGTCCCTGCAGGCCCTCCTCCCCATCCCTGGCCTGACAGAGGGCTGCCCCGCTCTGCGCGTGATAAAGCATCTCTGAACTGCCTGTGGAAACCCAGCATGAGCTGCCTGTTTGCCTTCTGCGTCTGAACTGGGGGGGCCCAAGGCGCTCGGCTCAGAAAACGCTCATGCCTGGAGACTGGGCCGGTCAGAAGGGAGCTCTCTGATGTAGGTGTCTGCTCCACCAAGAACACTGTGCTCAGGTACCATCCACCGGACACCCCATTGCACCTGCTCCTCAGGGAATAAAGAGAAGGGGAGCTGGCACTGCATGGGTTTGGATTCCCCAGTGGGCAGGAGCTGATGAGGAAAGCTGAGGACACACTCCTTGGAAAGATGCATTAAAAAGTACAATAGCAGAGGGAGGAAAAACAAACAGCCAAAGTAAGTGGAGGCAGCGCCAGCTCTCAAGCAGCAGTCTGGGAAGATGAGATGTGAGCAGGATGAGTGACTGGGGAGTCCGCAGGCCCTTGGAAATCAAGGAGTTGCCTTTGCACGGGGGATGCTACAGTCCAGCTCATCCTTCCGAAGGCTCCTCTGATGCCAGCAGGGTGCTGAGGTCTTGGTAACAGGGACTACGCCTCAGTGTGTAGCACCATGCAAGCGCACGGTGTCTGCCTGCTTGAGAACAGACTTCTGGCTGCTCAAGTGCCGCTGTGCAGACACACTGCTTCGGCAGCGGCACCCTTGGAGAATGCGGCTTCAGCCTCAGTGGGGGAAAAGTCCAATACAGACAAATGCATCTGTTTTGTGTGTCAAGGCATCATCCAGGAGCTAACCTTGCAACATGAAGAAGCAACTGTGAACAAACTGCTCTGTAGTTATTCAGAAAAGCATTGCTCCACTTTCTCAAGAAGTGCCAAGCACCAAATCTGAGGCGGGATTCTGAAATTTTTGCCCTGAGCATATAAAACTGTTCCTCTGGCTCCTCCCAGAGTGTGAAACTGCATGTGACCGAGCTGGGTAAAGTACCAACACACAGGGAGATGCAGGGCTGGAAACAGCTGGGGCTCGTAGCACGTTTTTCAAGCTCAGCTATGTGCCCATCTGACTTGTGGGCCTGGATACTCAGCAGGATTCGTGTCAAGGACAATGAACACAGGAAAATGAAGTCCCTTGAGATTTTAGACACAGTTAACACCTCCTATCACCCAGTCTGGGACAAAACCAGATTGGTTTCATGACCCTCAAAAAAAAAAAAAAAAAAAAACCCTTTATCAGACTTTGGTCTCAAAGACATTTTGGTCTAAAAAAACCTTTGAAAACTGACTCTCTGCAAATGTGGCTCATCGCCAGAGGGTGAGCAAAGCTCTCTAGCAGTTCCTTGGTCTCCAGCCATTGATCTCCATGCTGCCTTC
>NW_010584681.1:48700-59300 GCF_000705375.1 Tinamus guttatus | reverse complement strand
GAAGAACAGAGGGTGAGGAGGGAGAGGATATACACATGTGGAAGTAACTCCCAGGCAGAGCTGAGGAGAGAGTCTGACCTGGGAGACTACCTGCGTGCAAAGCAGCTCAGGGGAGTGTTGACTCCAGCCAGAAGCTCTGACAGGCACATGAGACAAGGAACACTAGGGAAACATAATTTTATTTCTAGATATGTTTTGTACCTTTTGGATTTTGTTGTTGTTGTTGTTGTTTGTATATTTTTGCTGCTTATCTGTGAAACAGCACAGCAGGAAAACAAAAAGAGTGTGATTTACCTTCAAACTGCAGCCTCCAGCAAAGTGTCTCTTCCTCTTTTGCCCCGACCTCGCTGCAGCGCAGGCTGGCAGTGAGCTAGCAAACACTGGAGGAGACCCTCGACACGGGAGGGACGAGGGAGGCCTTTGTGCGATGGCTCCTGGGCTGGGGGCCGAAGCAGAGCCAAGGAAGAGCCCCAGAGCCCAGCTCCAGAGGCTGCCGGGATCACCCGCCTGCCCGGGGCCTGTGGCAGCGGGTGAGGACGGGGTTTATCACGCTCATACAGCACACAGAGGGCCCCTGCTCTTGGCAAGGAGGCTCCTTTTTGCTCTTGGAGAGCTGCACGGGAGCAGCCGGAACTCCAGCCTGGCTTAAACAGGGCGCGATGACGCTGGGGACATCAGTCTAAACCATGCCTTGCCTAAGCGTCATCTTTGCAGTGAAACCAAAGGGGATCGTGTCCTCACCAGGAAAGTTGTTCTGCTTGCCTGAAGATGGCAGCATGTCGTAGCCGGAGGGCCACAGGCACAATTTCCAGCTAGGACTACGCCTTTCCTGGCAAATGAATCAAGCCAGGGCCATTTCTCAACACGGGGTACCAAATGCCACATGTCCCTGACCTCCAAAACAGGGTGGCCACTTCCAAACTGTTGGCTGCTCCCTAGCCTGCACTGACCGAGCCAAGCTCTAGCTGGCTCTGGGCACCTATCACACAAACTCCAGCAGCCACAAGGCTCCCTGGTACTGATGCTGCTTCAGGCATAACCTTTCTGTCCTCCTGCAGAAGTGGATCTGGTCCTAGCATGGCCAGCAGATTCTGCTTTTGCTAATTAAAAACAAAAACAGGATAAAATGTCACCAGCACAGTCTTAAGAGTTTCTTTGTTGGGATTGTGCTTCCAAGGAAATTAGCGGCAGGTTTCCCACTGGCTTCAGCCAAAAACATACTTCAGCCAAGCTTTCATCTGGGAGCTTAATTTGAACCTGGACAAATTTGAATTTGGACTTTGAACCACTGGTTGGAGCCATTAGTTTTTCTGTACCCATATTTTAGCCTAATTTCCTAAAGAAATGAGGCTATAGTGAGCATGCTGCCCTTGGAGGTTTATCTGGCTATGTGTCATCTTCTGAGTCTCAGTAACATTTCCAAGTCTCAGCCAATTTCAGCCATCAAGTTGGGTTTAAGTTCCTACTTGTAGATGGGCAGACAGGTAACCAGCAGCAATCCTGAGGAAAGGGCACTTGTTTTTATTGCATCCCCAAGGATCAACAAATGATAGAGAGGCACAACTGCCCAACACAGGAAATGCTTTCATTAAAGCTTGCAGATTTTTAGATATAACCAATCTCAAGACAAAAGCCTGTAGGAAACAGCTTTTTCCATTTTTCATTCTCATAGTTAACACCAGTATTATTCAGCTTTTTAAGTTCCCGCCATGTGTTATGACAAAGAATCATATACAGGTTCAAGTGTTCAGAAAGTTGGTAAAAATTACCATTGTAAAAAAACTAAAAAATAGTACCAGCTTTAACAGTCCTGAGGTACTTAGGTTAAAAAGCAATGTACCCTCAACCTTGTCAAAGTAGAGGTTTAGTAATTTGCAGCTGTCCCTGACCACATTGTCTTAAAAACTTATTGGTTTCTCAATTCTTGGTTATTTAAGATCTCAACACTGCTCTGAGAGTAAATCTTTAACCTGGCCATGCTATATTCATAAGAGGAAATGATCCCTTTCTCTCTCCAAAACAAGATAAAAAGTACTTTCACTGCTTCTTTTCATATCTTCAAACAAAATTGTCCGGAGTGGGAGTTAAGTGGTTCTGTTTTCACTACATTTGCTTAGATTGTTGGTTGTGGTTCTTTGAAGCAGCTGCTGGAGAGCTGTGTGAGGTTCACATACGCAAATGGATGAAGAATATAACACACCTTCTTCATTTGGGAATTATTCATATGAATACTATTTTAATGAAAGCAATATCTGTGATAGAGGCAACTACTTTGTGTTTTACACCCATCTCACTACTATCCTCTACACTCTGGCATTTTTACTCAGCCTACTAGGAAACACTCTAGTGCTATGGATCCTATTCAAATATGAAAACCTTACATCTTTAACCAATGTCTTCATCATGAATCTGTGCATCTCTGATTTAGTCTTCTCCTGCATGCTGCCCTTCTGGGTAGTGGACCAGTCCTTCGGGTGGATTTTTGGTGAGTTCCTCTGCAAAGCAGTGAATGCTGTTTTCTCCACTGGCTACTACAGCGGGGTTTTCTTTTTGACCCTCATGACTATTCTGCGGTACTTATCTGTAGTGGATCCCCTTTCAACTCTGAGAGCCCAGACACAGCGCTGTGGTTTTCTGGTGAGCTTGGCCATTTGGACTTGCAGCATTTTAATTGTGGTTCCTGAGGTGATTCACACCACTGTACAAGAAAGCGTGGACGGCATGAAGACCTGTGATTACACTGAGTGGAAATGGAAGAAGGTGGACATCTATCAGAGAAATATACTCTTCCTGATTTCCTTTGCAGTTATTGTATTCTGTTACTTCAAGATATTGATAATTCTCCTTGGAGCAAAATCTCGCAGAAAGCACAGGACTGTGAAACTCATCCTGATTATCGTGGTGGCTTTTTTCCTGAGTTGGGCACCTTACAACATCCTCAGTTTTTTGACTACTTTTCCATCACCTACCTGTCAGTATGAAAAGGACTCCAAACTTGCCTTTCACATCAGCCGTAAAATTGCTTTCTCCCACTGCTGCCTCAACCCGGTGCTCTACGTATTTGTTGGGGTCAAGTTCAAGAGGCATTTGTTACGTTTATTTAGTCAATGTCTACCATGTGGCACTGGTCAAGTCTCCAGCCCCAAGATCTCTTCTCAAGGCAAATTCCACTATGAAGATGCATCCATCTACTGAAGCAAGACCTAGCTATTAAAGCCATTCCTGGATTCACTTTCAAGATTTTAAAAGCCCTGGATAATCTCTAATCTTAGAGGCACTTTCCTGAGGAACAGACAAAAAGCTTAGCCTTTGCAAAAGACTACTAATAAAGTATTTTCAGGTTTGGAGGTTTGGAGAAGCTGAGAAGCTACTTCATTCATCTGTAAGTCTAACTAACTTTGCGATTTTATTCCATGAGATGGATTTGTTCTCACTGATTTTTCTTTAAAGAAAAAAAAAAAAAAGCTGTTTTTTTCTCCCTTGGAACATAAACTTTAACATAAATGGTTCTTCATATTTTTTTTTTGTATGACTTAAAATACTTTTCCAATTTCTAAATATCTCTTCAGTATGTGTCAGTGGATGTGGAGCCCCTCATCCATGAAGGCAGGAGCATATTTGCCCCTAATTGCTGTCTCTCTTCCTCTCTCCCTTTGCCATAGTCCTGAAAAGAATTTAGCTTTATAAAAAGATCACAGTATATGGTGCAGAACAAATGGCTTATTTCAATAGCTGAATAGAAATAGCTTGCTTGCTTTGTAAACTTAAAGTTTGGTCTCTTCTATTAGGAAGACAAACCAGCAAATTTTAGCCTGTATATTTGCATGCTTGTTCCTTCACAATTTTTCTTTTAACTCTTTTATAGAGATGTTGAAATCTTTGCTTAAGACCTGACCATCAAAGCCAGCCATATGTTTTCTTTTGACCTGCCTCATGTCTAAATACCAGATGAGCTCACCCCTGGTCTAGGCAGCTTTCTGGGCAGATGCAATTATTTCATGCCATAAACACGTTTCATCTGCATAAACGCATGGGAAATAAAGCACAAATATTTGCATGAACCTCCCTTTGAAAACTTTGCTAAGGGTAAGTGCAGGAATATTTTTAAATAATTGTTAAAATATGATTTCACAACTAAAAGCAAGTTGAGGGAATTCACTTCAGCATCACACATTACTGCAACAAAATTAATGATATTGTGATTGCAGCAGTCAAAAGCAACATTTTATTTCTCCATGGGAAATGATAATCTTCATGATAGTTTTTTTTTTTTAATAATGTAAAACACACATACTGTCTACCCCACTATAACTAAATTAGAAAACTGCAAACTGTAATATTTCATTATCCAGTGCTTGTATAGAAAGCCAAAGCAACTTTGCAATGGCATCAGACTTGATTTTGCTCTAAGTAGTAATTTGGGTTTTGTTTTCAGACAACCATTTTCAGTGATATCTGTGTTGTTTCTACACTATTACATTTGATCTCTAGAGATCACTTGCAGCAGACAACAGGTGAGCTGCTGTGTAGTTCACAAAAAAATGGAAATCCAGTAATGCCTATACTGAGGCAGACTAAGAGTCCATCTAAACAAATGTCCTAGTTTCCTATAGAGTTTGCCAATAATTGCTAGTTGTGTTTCAGTTTAGCTGCCAGAGCCAAATGCTCTCATCTTTTCCTTATCATTGGGGCACCTTTCTGAACAAGTCAGTTCTGGTATCATAATATTACAGTGTTTGCCAAAAGTTAAAAAAAAATAAAAAATACTCATTAATCCTGTAAGGAACAGGCTTGTGTTCAAAGCACAGAAAGATGCAACTTGGTGGTGAAGTCTGGCCTCCAGCTCTTGTCTCTTGGTAAGAGACAAGTGATTCCTTGTGAAATCAATGTGATTCCTTCCATCCACTTCAAGGGACTTTAGACTGGAGACTCTATAACTTCAGCTATGAAAAGACAAGCTTCTAAAGGACAAACGAATTCCAGTTCTATTTCTTATGTTTTAGTAAACCAGGAGCTCTTCTCTGACACCAGCAAAGATCTACAAGGGATTTAAATGATCCTGCTCTGCCCTGTTTCTAGTAAGTTATTTGAATCTGTTCATAGCTTGAACATATTTTGTTAGAGTATATCCAAGCATGTAAAAGGAATAGTGAAAGGGCATAATACTCAATTAGCTGAATATTACCCAATGTATTGCTGCCTACTCTAACCAAAGTAACTCAGCATATAGAGATTTCTCTCCCTGGTGTGATGAAGTGTACTAATAAACATTCAGAAATTCGGTGGAATATTATGGTGTGACTACTGTTGTCTGTTTTTGATAACTATTGAAGTTGAGTTGTTTTCAGTTGAACAAGTATTTGTAAACTTTTATAGACTCATTTAGATGAGAAGGGATTTCTGAATGTCATCTATTCCACCTCTCACCTCTAGAGCCTGTCAGCTCCTTGTAGACAATTTGCAGATCGATCATGCACCATTTTCTCTTGGTAAAGAATACACCACAGTGGCTATTCCCAACCCTTCTTGCTCTGCATCCACCTGGTAATGGCCTCCTGGAGAACTCTCTCCACAATCTCCCAGCGGACTGGGATGACGTTAACCAGCCCTGGATCATCCTTCTTGCCCTTTTTGAAAACGAGCATGACATTTGCCTTTTTCCAGTCATCAGAGACCTCTCTTGATCTCCATGTCATTTCAACAGCAGCAGACAGTATCTTGCAGTGACATTGGCCAGGTTCCTCAGCACCATCACATGTACCCCACTGTCCCACAGCCCACTGCTATTGAAGTAGTCCCGAAGCAATCCTCCTCTGGGGTAATACCGCTCTCCCCAAACTCTGCTACTATGCAGGTACCTATTGTCAGGAGAAAATATTTGGACATCCATCTTTGCTTATATACATAAGTCATTAGATATAGATAGATACAGCTAAAGCCACAAGATTTGCCAGGGAGAGGTGGACAGGCAGTCTGTGAGACTCAGTAGAGTCTTTACAATATAACCAGCTGTGCTGAAAAATCTCTTTCCTTCTGGCAGCTACATGTGCCTGGAAAACACTGGCCTGCTGTGCTTGAACCATAATGCTCAAGGGACCTTGAATCTTTAATTTCACTCATTCAGTCAACTATTATGTGGTCTGAACAAATGCAGAACTGAGAGAAAGGACTTTGCGAAGCAAAAAAGGAGAAATTAATTGCTTTTGGAAACCACAGTCTATTGGGGGGATATCAACTGATTAGCTACAACAACACAAGCGTTGTAGAGCGTCAGAAGTGCCTTTACGCAGAATGTGTGCTGGATGGCACTTGTAACCTTCACTGCAAATTACAGTTACGTGGACATGCTACTGTTGCTCAGACTACATTCTTATTAAGCTCCACTCAGTGGGAATGGGAGAAAAAACAGTTTCCCCTAGAGCCACTTAGCTGGACTGAAGCTAAATCCTGCCTGTCTCTTTACAGCAGATTAACATGAATTGTGAGCTGTGAGAGGTCCAAAACTTCCTTGAAGCCATAAGAATTTCATCAGTAACTCATTTGCCAGTAGGGAAAATCCTTACTGCCAAGGGATGAAGCACATATTCTTTTCTATTGCTAATGTACATTGCCTTGAGTAAAACAAGAAAACTTTAAACCCCCACATTTAAGAAAGCATCCTGTTCTCACTGAAATCAATGATAATTTTGCTTCTGATCATAATCAGAGCAATACTCAGATTCCAGATTCAACGCGATGCATTGGACGAAGCATGGCATGTGCTGTTTATTGCCAGGAGCATTTTGACCATGAAGTAAGATTCCTCCATCTACACCTTAGTACCAGGAAAACACCAATAATGTTATTAAAATCATAAACAAAATTATATTTCATTCTCCCTTATTCCTAATTCTATTTCTATTTTCCCTTTCATTGTCCTTTCAAACTCAACAGTTTAAAGTGCTTGTACTCATTAGTATTAAAATTGGAAGGGCCCATGTTAAATGGAGAAAAGCTTGACTGATGTTTGCTGTAGTAATTTCACAGTTGCTGACCACTAGCATAATCGGATAGAAGCCCTGAAAAAGTCCATGTGTTCTTCAAGAAGCAAAACTAAAGCGAATACAAAAACGAGAATGGAAAATATTCTGTGAGTCAGCTGTCAGTCAAAATGAGAAGAGACAACAGAAGTACCAGTGAAGATGACCTATGAATACTAGCAGTATAGGATCATAAAGGAGGAACACAAACACAGCTAGTTTACATAGCTGCATGGAGCGGTTTGTGAGAGGAATTCATCCAAAGCTAAAGCACACCACATGTCGATAGTGAACCTGAAGCCCATTTATCCGCATTAAGAGTCCTATTCATGGACTTAAAATGCAACGAACAATGAAGTCATGTCATGGACATCATGCTTAGGAAGGGACCGCAGGGAGCAGACTTGCTCTGCATTTCACCTTCCGCATATAAGAATGTGACCATGGTGAATAGTTAAGCAACCCAGTAAGGCTAGCTAGATGGAAGACCATTAGGGGATCGCAAACAAGACCATTACTTCTCTTTTTATTTGCAAAGTCTTGCATCTGGGATGGAATAACCATACAGGCTGGTGGGGACAATTGTCTGGAAAGGAGCTCTGTGGGAAAAGATCTGGGGGTCCTTCAACAAGTGCCCTTGCAGAAAACACCAGTGGCATCCCTGTCTGAATCAGCAAGACTGTAGTCAGTAGGTCCAGGGAAGACATCCTTCCCTGTGCTTGGCACTGGTGAGCCTGCATATGACATACTGAGGAGCTGGGTTTGGTGAGCCCTGAATAAGGAAGCTCCGGGGAATCCCGATTCCTGTCTGCAACCACTTATGAAAGGAAATGGGGACCAGGAGCCAAGGGCACAAGCTGGAACATGACATATTCAATTAGATCTAACGATTTGTTTCTTTTTGCCATTAAGGTGGTAATATCCTGGAATAGAGACCTGCAGAGGCTATGGGATTACTGTCTTTGGAGGTGTGGAAAATTTATTTGGACACAGCCTTGAACAACTTGAGCTGAGTAGACCTGCTTTGAGCAGAATGCTGGACTAGAGACTTCCAAAGGTCCATTTAAACATAAACTAGTCTGTGATTTTATGATTTCTTGCCTGAGCAATATGAAACAAAATAAATGTTTTTGAAGGTTTGTTTTAGGGTAGCATTCAGCCTGCGGAACACAGTCCTCTACCAGGAGCCATTACAAAACCTAAAATCGGTAAGTTAGGTTTTGTTGTCCAAAGCCTGACAAAGAATGACAAAACATGTTATGGATGTGTCTTATATGAGATTATGCCTGCTAAAAATAGCATAAATTAAAAGGCGTCATTTTGCTTTTGTATGCAAGTAAGGAAATGGCAAGTAAGGAATACAGTTCCTGGAAAGGTTCATTCATGGGTGTCTAAAAAAGGAATACATGCTGCATATTGGACATGTATGTTTTATTGCAATGGTTAAGTAGGTATTGTATGTAGGGAGAGCTCTGGAAAGAAGACAGTTTCATGGCAGTTTTTAGATAGAAGCTTTAATGTCTGTACATGTCCAGCACATATATATATTTCAAGTTTTAAATCAGAAGGTCAGTTTAAGACTGACAATCCTGGCCAGAGTAAAACAAAGAATGGAGAATGACAGGGAGAAGTGCAAGGAGTGGGGCACTCCCTCTATATTCAGGAACTTCTCAGATACAGAAGCTGAAATACTTTTGATAAGACTGTTTCATTCCTCCAAGCAATGCTGCTTTCTGACATTAAGCTTTATTTCTTGATGGCTGTATCCTTCCACATATCTTAAGCAACTCCTAATCTTCAAAGTGCTAGTATGTTTTTTTTTATTATTCCTAAGCCATACATCCATCAGTATCCATATGAAAAGCCTCTGGTTCATCTAAAGTGTACAGCGCCCACAGTCTGCAGTCTGGCACTTCTGTGTTGTTGCTATTTCAGCTGAACCAGCACTGAACCAGTTCAAAATCTCAGCGCCTCACTTCATCCGTACAGATGTGAAACTCAGCTAGTTCTGAGCAGCAGCAGCTCCTAATGCCAGTGCATTCAGGGGAGTCACTCTCAGGAGCTGACCTAAATACACAGCATATTTGTCCAAACCCCTCAGCCACCTTGTCCAAAGTGCCAGTTCCCACTTTCCCCAGAGCTCTGCTGGTGCTTTTTTATGTTGTCTGCCTTTATCTCTGCATGAACTGACAGTTATTTCGTCTTTGTTCACCTATTCAAAGCAGAATGCAAAGCAGAATGCAGACAAGTGAAAAAAAAAAAACACTTTTAAAGCTTTCCTCCCCACAAACACCCCCATAAGGTCTCTGATGACGAGCAGCAGCAGCAGCCTGTTGTTTGGTCCAGCTGCAATGGCATGTTAATCCACGGAGGGTGACCAGCAAGACCAGCAGCTTGCTATCCCCATAAAACTCCTCAGGTGCCCAGTAGAAGCAAAAACCTCTCTGCTTATTACATAACAAGTTACTCTTTCAAAAGCAGAAAACTAAATCTAGCAGATGTTATGGTAATGTCAGACAGATGGAAAGAAGGCGTTCTATGGACAAGTGGTCAAAAACTTCCCAACTTTGAAATATTAGCAGGATATATCGGCCACAGTTTTGGTGGGACCCAGGTAGTTAATATGTTTTACTCAAACCTGCTCCAGTTAGTGAGTCAATTATTGTTAGCATGAGACGACCACTGGCAGCATTTTACTTTATGATGAGCTGGACAGAGAGAATGTAAATTGCCACCTCTGAATAGAGGAAATGGCTCTCAAATAAAAACAGAACACTGTTTAGGCATCACCATTAAAACCAAAAGCATATTTATTTGCACACTTTGTACAGACATGGCTTCCACTTCCCCTAAAATGCAAGGAAAAAAAAGAGGAAAAAAAAGTGAAAAAAAATCACATTCAAACTGAACTTTCAGAAAAGTTCATTCTAAAAGAACTGCATAAGATCTAAGCTCAACTCCTATTAGCAGAAGTGGATTTTACCCTTTATATTTGCATACATTCTAGCTACATGAGAAAGCATATAGCATGATCTTCATCTAAGGCTGAGTGTAAGGAAAAAATAAGTATTTCTAGTCGATTGTGTACTTTTATGGAGTGTTTATGACAGCAAACACAAGGGCAACGTTTCGTCAACAGGTCAAAAGACCTTTCCCAGGAAAGGCTGTCCACTTGCTGGAGGGATTGACATTCCTTCGTGTGGGAAATGTTTTTGAGGCCTGGCTGAGGTGAAGATTATTCACCAAAGTGTGATGGGCGCCCAGTCATCCTTAAGCCTTTTGAAGATGGAGGAAAAAGAGGATGTGGGAGATGCGTCCATGGCTGAATAACTATGTGTATTTATTTCCTCGGTCTTAAAAACAGGGCGCTTGGGTGCCTAAACTGAAGCTTGTGACATATAGGCATAATCAGAGGGCTGATGACGAAACGTTTGGCCATAGGTGTTCTTCAAAACTGCTTCAGGTGGGACCTAGGCGAAATGCCCACATTTATTGGTGAAAAAGAGAAGAGAGAAGAGAAGAGAGGAGAGGGAAGGAGAGGGAAGGAGAGGGAAGGAGAGGGGAGGAGAGGGGAGGAGAGG
>NW_010584681.1:0-46411 GCF_000705375.1 Tinamus guttatus | reverse complement strand
TGCCTAAAAATGAAAATATACATGAAAATGAACTTGAAATGAACACTGGAGCCTTTACTTGTAGTATTCATTAGATGTTTTTTAGATTATTACAGCAAAGGGGCTTGTAAAAACCCAAGTGGTTTTAATGTATGTGTTTATACACCATGTTTTTATTTCTCTTTGGTTTTGCCAATGAAAAGAAACTTCCATAGCAGTTTATAGCTAGCGTGTTTCCTTTCCTTGTTTTCTGAGAGCAATACTGATTTGGGGAATGGGTTTTTGTTTGTGCCTGGAAATGCCATAGTAATAATTTCAGTATTTTGTCCAAGTGTTTTCAAAACAGGGTTCGTATCTTGATTGTTGCAAGATGAACCTTTTAAGCGCATAGGTCATAGTTGGTGGAAGCTGTTGCTATACAGGGGCTTAACCCTTCCCTTTGACTTAATATTTTTGCCCATTGGGATGTCCCATGGAGGGATGTTTTGCTGGGAGGAAGGGTGGATGCGTGAAGGGCCAGCGTTGCTGCTGCCGTGAGGCAACCAGGCTTTTGAAAGCAGACGGGCAGGATCAGGGCATCCCTCCCGCCAAGGTGGCGGCCTCCGCGCGCCTCCTGCTCCTGCAGGCCCTGGGGCAGCGCTCTCCAGCAGGCCTCTGCCAAGCGCTCCTTAAATCGTTGGGTTTTGTAACTCCTCCAGCTCCCGCTTCCCCCCTGGATTGGTTGGATGGCAATGAGAATGAAAGCAAACAAGAATTCTTGCTCTTGGCTCTGGAGTAGCATGATTCACTCCATAACTGGTCACTTTGCGTTGTCTCAGCTTGGCCTTTGCCTAAAGTGCTTTGCCTGCTGTTTGACCACAAGCGCGTGGCCAAAACCTGTAATTTTCAGTGTTACTTGCTGCCACTTCCCTGGGAACTGCTTATGGGCCAGGAGGTGCCTGAGGCAGATGCTGGTGTTGTCAGCTGGATGGAGGGCAGCTGGAGCACGACACAAGGACAGAGCTCAACACCCGCCTGCCCGCTCCCTCCGGACAATCAGCTGGCAGCAGCCGTTACCTTGGGAATTGCGGCCTGGAGGGAGAGTGTGGAACAGCGGATACGGTAGGTGCACGGGTAAAACTCCTGCTGAGGAAAGCCCCGCTGCCCCGCTGGTACGGAGGCCGTTCAGAGCTGCGATCTAGCGGCTATCCCGAAGTCTTGGCAGTTAGGTTAGGCCAGTTTGGAGATGTTAGTGAACACAGCGTAGCATCCCTCACGCACGGTATGGAGTGGCTTGTGCTAAGGGCAGAGAGGGGATCATTTCGTTAGAAGCGAGACTAGCACAATTCCTGTTGTGAGAAGAGGCCTCTTCTCTTTGGGAACTGACTGCTTCCTCAAACGAGCAGCTTCCATGTCATGACACAAGGGCCATCCTTGTGCGAGAAATACAAGCGCATCCCTGTTCTGTTGTTTGCGTAAGTGGTTATTTCAGTTCATGTTTAACTTTCAGTAGCCTAAGGACTATTGAAGACAAAGTGCTGTATTCTCCAAGCGAAGAAATGAGTCTCTGGTCTGGCATATCAGCCTTGCTTGGCGCAGCTTCAGCGTACCCTTTTGAAAGGTTTTACCTTCTATCTTGGTGTGGTGGCCTCCGTCAGTAGGTGCAGCACTAAAAGGAGAGTTGAGTTACCCACTTTCCCCATTCAGTGTAAAAATTAACTATATCTCACACAGTTCTTATCGTATTGCTTGTATACTCTTATCTGGAGCTTAACCTTGATCTCTTTCTAAGCACAATTTGCAAATACAAGGAATATAATAGGGGGAGAAGCAGGCCTGTCTTCCATAGGATAGGAAAGCTTGGATGAAGGTTATTTTTCTGTGTGTGTGTGTGTTAGCTTCTCCTTTCAAGTTAGGTCTTGAGACCGTATTGTGGGAATGTCATAGATTTCTGATCTTATGCTGTAAAATGCAATTGCGCTTAGATTGCAAGGCCTGCCTAAAGAAGGTTTTGTTGTAAGGAGCCTTGAACTATGAACATGTTACTCTTCTCCCAGGCATTTGTAAAATCTGTGAATGTTTTTGTCCTCTTCATCTAGTAAATGCCTCACTGCTTCAAACTGAGGTTGGTGTGTCTAGGAAATTCAGTGGAGGTTTGCAGTCTATTGGCCTGTAGCCTGCCTGAGGTACTGAAATAAGCCAAAATACTTGCAAAATGCGTATTTGTATTTGGAATATGAGGGTCTGTTGATGTGGAAAACCAAGAGGGAACTAAGTGGGATTTAGCATGAAAATTTCACTTCTCGGAACAGAACTGAGCTTCGGCATTCAGGAAGGGAAACCTTAGGTGACAGCCAGGCTTAGCCCTGCCTTTTGGTTGCAAATGTCCTGTTTATTGCCATCCTGTGTCCCTCCTTAAGGGTCTCCTGTCTCTACATGCTGTATTAAAGCACCAGGACTGGCTTGCCCAGTAAAAGCAAGTGTGTGCGCATGAGAGAAGGGCTGTAGCCTTGTCTTTTTTTGTAGTTCAGCTCAAACCTTTAATGGCAGAAAATAGGTCCTCAGCTTTAGGAATGTGCAGGTAGTTGTACAGTAAAAAATGAGAGCAACTGGCAACAGAGCTACTGGGAAACCCATGGGGGCTGGGGGTTTCCTGCAACATCAAACTAGGTTTTCTAGACACAGTTACTGGAGTGCAATTATTTAACTAGATCCATAATATTACTTTGAGAAGTATAGGCTTCCTTCAGCTTTGCAGTGAGATTTGCATTCTTTTTTTTTTTTTTCTGTTTCTCGTAGCCATTTTACAGCTGCTTGGTAGCTTTTCTATGCTACCTTTTGAAAGGGGCCATCGCAGTTAACTAGCTATATCTACTTTTGTGGCAGTTCTCCTTCCTCCCAGCCTACTGTTTTGATCACACACAGGGGAGCATAAGGTTTTCAAGACCTCTACGTCTTTGTCAAAGTTGGTCCAGTTTGGCCAGTGAATTCCAAATTGTTGTTCTTGGAGGCACCAACAAGCTCACAGTCAACAAAAGAGAGAGAAATGTTATGAAATCAAATTAGATACATGTTACTGCTGCTACCGCACTGAGCAGCCAGGAGGCAAGGGAGGAGGCCCATGTCCTGTCCCCTCCTGCCTTCTCTGCCCTGCCCTGTCCTCAGGGTCGCTCCACCAACTTCATTGCAGCCCTGCAGTTTTCTGTTGGTTGCTGCCATTGGCCTCAGTCAAAGGCCCTTGCAGAGGATGTGGCACAGAGTCACGTTCAAAGGCCTAGGGCCTGAAGCAGGACACTGGTGCTGGACATGTGTCACGAGGTGTTTGCGGCTCTCACAAAACAGGTACTTAGAGACATGTGTAACAGGGTAGGAAATGGCAGCAGGAGCAGGGCTCTGCCCCAAGCAGCTCTGGGCAAAATGGTGTGAGACCAGGAAGGAGCGGGGAGGGATTTACAGGAGCTCTTCCTACTCTGAAGACTTGGGGAAGCAGTCTGGGTACATTGATGGCTCTCTAAGGCGTAGTGGCTGTGAGCTCTGCGCCCTTCCATGGGCTGTATCCTGCTTCCTTGCAGCAGTCGGAGAAGGCCTGGGGAGAGGTGTACTTTTCTGCCCTTTTTGCAGCTCATGGGGAAGGGGGAAACCTGGCCCCTGCTGCCCCTGACCTGGAGAAGGGAGAGGCTGAGGCGGGGGTGAAGAGGAGGGGGCTGCTCACCTATGTGCCTGCCACCGAGCTGTGTGACAGGGGTTCTGTGCTCTGCCTAGGAAATCCTGGCAGGAATAGAGACACATTCCTCTGGCTTCTGGGATCAGCCCCTTGGGAACATGCTGCCTCGCTTGCACTGCACCATTGAACTGCCATCCACCCAGCAGATGCTTATTTGTCACTTTGGGGCAAGTGCAATAGCAGGTGCAGATCTAATGGGGGTTGAGACACTCTAAAGCCTGTTTAATCCTCTGACCCAACCCTGGCAAATCTGCACCTGGGCCATCTGCCAGGGACTAGCACTTCCCACGGCCCTTGTTCTCCTAGCTGCTATAGGACACCTCATGTCCTTCCCACTGGCTGCTGCAAAGCGAGGGCTCGGGGTCAGTGTCCTGTCTTGTGCATTGTCTGTGCGTGCTTGCCATGGGCATGTTTGCTGTTTTCATGCATGTCTCACAATCCTAACTGCTCTAGATATGGCCCTCTCATACCCTGTGCTGCCTGAGTCCTAGAAGTGGGACTTGCCAGGAGGAGAGAGCAAGGCTCCCTTGTTGCCCTTTATGCTTCTCTCCCGCCGCAGGGGAGCAGCATTGGGTTTGGCTGTGCGTTTTGACTTGCCAGAGCCCACATTACACAGTCTTGTCTTTTGACATCTGCTCCTTCTCATACTGGTTGTCAAACTGAGCAGATATGGCACATATTGCTATGCGTGCTCAGAAAAGGAAATGTTGACTCACTGAGTTTGTTATTGCCTTTCTTCATTGGTGTCCAAACTCAACAGGTTAGCAGTAAATGTCATATTTTATACAAACAGCCAGATAGGAATCTTGGGTGTGTGATACTGTTGATTTAAGGTGAAAAATTGAGTTTGACAGCACAGTAAGGTCATCGGCTCTGTTCTGCACTGGCCTTCTCTCCTTCCGGCAACGCAGATGTAGAGGGGATTTGCAGGCACAGGCACTTGTCCAGACACCAACGTTTGTGTCGTAATGTATGACAAGGGCCTTCACAGTGTATAAATGGAACTAGCAGGTAACAAAATGTGGATATTAAGAGACACACACTAGTAAGCATCGTTGCAGCCTTTTCTTTCTATTTAGCATCTTTGTGCTTCTCTAGTTTGGTTAAGGTTTACTTTAAACCACCTCTACCTTGTATCCAAACTGAAAACAGGATTGCATCAGGACCATTTGCAAAGACTGTGTAGATACCTAGGAAAAGGGAATCCATTTACATCCAATCCATCCCAAGGAATCCAAACCATCCAGACTTCTGTGTAGACCGTGACAATTTAGTTATTTTGGCAGTGATGCAAATAAAGAGGAAATGAGCTATCACCATGTGACCTAGTCACATTTGTGCCTCAGGAGCCCATAAGTTTACAATTGCAACTTGTTTTTACTGTAATTCAGCTTGAATCAACACAAGCAAATTTTCCAAAGTGTAACAGCAAATTTGATAAAGATTCAGAATGTACCATTGGAGGCAGAGTTCTGTCTGAAGTTGATGTATTTCCTATGCAGTTTCTGTAGGGCTGTTTTGCAAGCTTGTTCGCAGGTCAGTATTTGAATGTTTGGATCACCAAGCCAAGTTATTCCAGGAAAGTGTTTTGTTTCTCATTTATTAATGAAAAAATCTCCATGAGTGTGAGGTACAGTTCACATGTTGTTATTTTGATGGAAGGAGCCGGATGCTTTAGTGAGCAAAGTGTATTTATTGAGTCAGGGATGCTGTAACAGAGCTTAAAATAGCCTGCTATCCTCTTACATGCAATGGGAACAGTGGGTCCTGAGGAGGGAAGTTTTTTCTCACTAGTGTCAGGTAATGAATCTCTTTGTAGTTCTTATGATTAAGAAACATCCTCCAGTGCCAGACAGTCAAACCTGAATCATTTTTGGACACTTTGGCCCGTGCCCAGTCTGTGACTTGAAACACTCTCCAAAATGGAAATATCCTTACATAATTTTTCTTTGCACCTTGTAAAGAAGGTTTGGCAAGCAGTGTAACAGGGGAAATTCCTGTGTCATCAGAACCTCCCTCACAGTCACAAGATGAGTTGCATTAAATCACAGTCTGAGCTGGGCTGTAGGGCTGGCTATGTTGTAACTCCAAAGAGAAAGGGAGAATTGGTACTGCAATTGGCTCTGTAGTTTTGGAAGGTGGAAGCAGAAAAGGACTGAAATAGCAAGTATAATTTAGAAAGAAATGTAAATGAAGTTTCTGGAAAAGAGTTGGGATGATAGGAATTCATCACTAAACAGGATTTAAAATGCCAAAGCACCTCTGTTAAATATGTTTGTTCTGAGATGATAAATCCATTCATTTTATTTTTATTTTTTATAGAGTTGCAGGTTTCACAGATACGAATAATCTTCATCAGCGCAAGGATCATCAAGGATATGAACACTGCTGTTTTGATCTAGATGGATGGAAAGGTTGACAGCCCAGACAAGAAACTCCTTTGGTTTTCAAGATGGCAGCAACAAGCGGCGAGAGCCAGTTGCAGCGGATTATCAGGGACCTGCAAGGTATGCTGTCATGGCAATAGGTTAATTCTGTAGACTGGGCTGCATCCTGCATGCTATAATAACAGAGGGTGAGAGTTGTGCTTTTAACTGTTTAATACTTGAAGTGCGTTGTCCCAGTTGCTATATACAAGGTCTTCCATGTGCTCAGTGGAGACGGGACTGATTTTTTTTCTGTGTGAGGGAAAAAGTGCTGTACTAAAGATCCAAAATCGTTAAATCCTGCCAGCTTCAATACACAACATCAGAAATTTGTCTTAGAACTTGAAGACATTTTTCTGCAGAGGGAAAGCAGAATTATTCTCGTGTGGTATGAGCTAGGACTTTTTCACATGAGAAGAGCTATGCTGGTATAAGACTTCACGAGAGAAACAGAGTATCTGATATTTATCCCCTCCCTTGATGGGAATCTGGTGTCAAGCTGCATTTAATGTGGGGAAGGACAAAATAGGGGGCAAAAGTAATGTGAAGATAGAGAGCCAAAGGAAGAATAGTGGAGAATTGGATGTGCTCCTCTCGCTGCAGTGGAATGTGCTTTCTGCACACCTGTCTTGCTCTCCACTGGCAGTAGCCAGAATAATTTTTCACAGCTATGTTGCAGGCAGTATTGACAACAGACTTACGTTTTTCTGTCCTGTCTGTCCTAAGCAGCCAGGCACTTTTCCTCTTTGTTTTTATTAAGTATAATACACACCAAAGCTGGGAGTCTGGATATTCCTAAAACATAAAAAGGAGACCTATGTGTCTGCTAACAAGGAGAGATTTTTATTCATAAAATGGATGAAGATTGTTAGAGGGTAGGGCTCACTCGAGCAGTTGGAAGAAATGCAGAACTAGATTGAAGGGGTAACTTTGGGTGCTGAGAAGTATCTCCTTCTGGGGCCAGAGAGCAGTGTGCTTTCATTTGGGATGTCCTATCCCACAGTGGGAGTTGGTTTTAGGGAAGAGAAATTGTTGTATGCTTCTAGTTATGTGATTTTTTTTTTTTTTGCCATTTGCATTTTGTAACCAGTACAAGCTGAATCTTCCAGAATAAAACGTAGAGAAGATAAATGTGCTGACTGAATGACTGTTCTTGTGTTACTGATCCCCTTTAGCAGATTATGTGTTCTGTCCTTTCTAATCAGAATTGCCTGTTGCAATAGAAGAACCTAAGTCTGCATATGAGACAGCAAAAAGTTATTTCTCTTTCCTCTAGAGAATCAAGGTTGCAACTGTCTGTTACCACTTTTCTTACAGAGCTTCAGGAGAAGGTTTCACTACTTTTAAGGAGAAGAGATAATAAATCAGTATGACAGCTTGCATAATTTGAGATCTAGTTTTTGTTATAGGTGTCCTTAAATTACAAGCATAGCAGTAAGCTTTTGCATTGTCATTAAAACATTTTTAACTGAAAGAAACCAAAGACACATGCATGGCATGAAGGCAAAAAAAAATATTTAGATGTTTAGGGATTGATTCAGTACTAAATGTCTTTTTCATTAGTTAGTCATTCTTACCTCTTGCTTTGAAGATGCTGTGACTGAATTAAGCAAAGAATTTAAAGAGGGAGGGGAACCAATCACAGATGACAGCGTCAGCTTGCAAAAATTCTCCTACAAGCTTGAGTACCTTCTCCAGGTAAAAAGTGATGTTTGTTATTCATAATCCAGCATCAAAGTTGGGCCTTGCTTTCTGTTACTGTCTCTACAAAGTGTGGGGTATTCAAATAGTAATTGTAAATAGTCAGCTGAATGTCTCTTACTTCAGTAAGTGGGCTGAAATGTGTGGTCTTTCATATATCTGTTTCAAGTGGAAGTATATAAACGTAATCAAAAGGTAGTGTTGGCAGGTTGGTTGGACAATGTAAGACATTTCCCATAGATCTGGGATTTCTGAGCCTGATTTTTGAAGACATGCACTTCTGAATTATCCTGGAAAAGCTGTGTTAATGAGGTCCTGACCACATTTTAATGCAAAATAAATACAGATAAGTAGCTCACAGTGCAAATACACCAGTCTGAATAACGTAGAGAATGTTTTGTGACTTCATTGTGGAAATTCATTTTTACAGTATTTAAAACTTAATGCAAAAGGCTGGATTTAAATCTTGAATGCTGCTTTTTGGGCTTTTCAAAGTTTAAGAACTTTTAAATTGTAAAAGAAGATGCTTTGCTAGGCAAACAAATTAAGTTTGTATGGTCTATGTCTATACACACTATAATCACATCACTGACCTCAACACAGACACTCTAATCTAGCCTTAATCCAGGCAAGGTAGTTTTAATTGAGTTGCACAGGCTTCAGCAGAAGCTGAAGAAATCCTTTGGGATTTGAGTATCCAAGATGCATTCCATACCCATCCTGCTTCAGCCCTCTCTGTATGATTTAGCTCGAGCAAGTTTTTCTGCTATGTACACACAGACTACTGTCACACTTCTTGTTGCGGGCCTTATGGTTCCTTGCAGCTGATAAACGGCTGCTGAAGCTGCTCTAAAACTTAATGTTTCAGAATTTCTGAACAGATGCCTATATTTAACTAAGGCAGGAACATTAATGTCTGTTACTCTTTGTAAACTAGCTTCTGGGGTTGCATTGATGGCATAGACTATCTCTTCCCTTTATGAATACTTTGTCTAAAGCTAAGAGGAGTTATGAAAGTTGTGAGAGGAACAGAATTCCACATTAGCTATATTTAAGTGTATTTATATTTGTTTCACTGATTTTTTTTTCTTGTTTAAGTTTGATCAGAAAGAAAAAAACACACTGCTGGGAAATAGAAAAGACTACTGGGATTATTTCTGTGACTGTCTGGCAAAGGTCAAGGGAGCTAATGATGGAATCCGCTTTGTTAAGTCTATTACAGAAGTAAGTATATCTAGTAAACATCACAACACAGCCTTCGTGGTTTAGTATGTCCTTCTGATGGAGCAGTAGCACCAAATTATATAGGACTAGATGGCCTGAAGTGTTATGTGAACAAAACATATGTTGGTCTCTGGGTCTGCTCTGCTTTTTCATTAAATTACTGACTTTCACTCTAAAAAGGAATGAAAAATTAAGCCAAGGACAGAGCCTGCCATTGTTAGCACACCTTCCTTTGTAGCAGAGCTTGCTGTAAGTGTGAGAGGAAAGAAACAGCACGTTAAACTTTCTTTCGCTGACAAACACTCGTTTATCGGTGAAGTTGAGGAGCGACTGAGAGCAGAGTTTCATCTCCTGTCTCTGCTTCATTCCTTGATGTCAAAAATAGGGTTTAATGGTACAGGTTGGTTGTCATTGTTACCTTTGGTAGGCTAATATAAACAGGGCAAATAAATTATTATTTTTATTAGATTTGGTAATAAATCTCATAACAGCCATGCTACATCTGTAACTAGATTAGTGAATGAGATAAGTGCGTCAAGAAGTTTACAATGCTGATCCTGTCTGAGTCTTTCGACTACCCAGAGTCATTTGAAGAGGAACTTCCCTGTGGGGAGAAAGAGGTGGTGGTTTGACAGTGCAGCCTGATTGTCCTGATGCCTGGTTTTGTCATCTCTGAGCAGCAATGCTATGTTACTATTTACAGCAGATTTACTGTTCTCTGAGCAATTCCTCCACAGCAGATCCAGCCAGAGCTGGAGCCATCTGAAAGAGTGAGGAGACTCCAGCACAGGTGGGCTCTATGTTCCCTCACTCATTTTGTCCTTCAAATTTTCTGCTCCAATGTGGACAAGCCACAGCAGGCATTAGAAAAAGAAGTGAGGGAGAGCCCAGAAAATCAATTTTTCTTTTTCTGCAGCCCTTAGGAAGATCAGAATAGTAAAGGCAGTGACTTCAGCTGCAGAAAAGATCCTCTAGCTGTAGCTACTGTCCTGTGAATTCTCAGCTGCAGCAGCCAACCTAACTTCTCTGCAAAAACAACCATGCTGTGGGCATCAACAGTCTGTTTAGTGTGGTAACACTGTGTATGTTACCAAGTCTTGGGGCAGCTCTGCTTTTCCTCCTTCTCCACTAGCTTTCACTATTTAATGTTTTGCATGATACCAGAAATTATGGTTTGGTAGAAGGACATTTCCTGTTTCAGTTTCTTTGAAGCCATAGAAATTGGCTTTCTTTTAACTTGATAACTTGGTTTGTTAGCTTGTGGTGAATATGCTAGAAATGAATATGGGAATGTTCCCATTCAGCACAGGTGAAAATGAGCAGGCAGTATTTGAATCTAGCTGGGTAGAATTTTAAGTGTTACAAATCTCATGTGTTTATTCACAGAACCGTGTATGTTGTCTTTCAAAGTTGGAAGTGAACAAGGAGGAAAGGGTAATGCCAGTCAGTCTTTGAGGAAGGACAAACATTTAACAGCATGTTGCCTCCTCTTCCGCTTTGTCTGCAATGCTCTGATATTGAGGTGCATGGCACACTAGAGAGACAAAGCAGATAGAAAATGGGAGCACTCCAGAAACTGCCTTGCTGTTAACTAGACAGCCTAGTCCTTGATGGCATGAGGTGAATTGTGGTTGCTTCCCTGCACTGCGAAAGTGATTACACTGAGAACACTTCTTTGCAAGTCTTCTGTAGCTGCCTATTTTTCTGGTTTTAAGACCTATGCCCAGCCCTAGCACCTTAGCTTGAGCAAAGCGTGCACTCAGTATGGAGCCTGCCTTGTTGAAGTCTGACCGGCTCTAGAAAGCTATCTGGATACTCTTTGGCTACTGGTAGCTGCATATGTGTAAATATTTCCCCCCTTTTCTGTTGTCAGAAATGTTCTCATGCCCTTATGCAAAGAAGAAGATTGTTATTGGTAGGCCAATGGGAATAAGGACAGAATTAGCTCGGTAGCTTTCAGTGGGCTTTCTGGCTAATCTTAAGGGATTCATTAAAAACCTAAGGGAGGAACAAGACTTGACAGTGTGCTGTGCTCAGGGCAGGGATTGCATCTCTCTCGAAAATACCCAGAGATCATTTTTATATAATGTATTGCTGAGATTTAACAAAGAATACTTCCTTTGTGTGCTCTTGTGGGCAGAAACCCAGTGACAGCAAAATCAAGGAATTTTAGATTTAAGATATTACTCTCCATGGAGTATTGATCAAATGAAAAAACATCTGTTATGACCTTTACACCTTCTTCCACTCTTGTCTTTTCAAGCAAAAAATAAAGTAGCCAACTAACTTGAACCTCAACCTTCTAATATTTTCTTGGCCTCCATTTTTTTCTCATGAGTAGATTCAAGTTTGTTAAGTGAGTAAGCTGTTTGGTTAGTATATGAGAGCATAGCTGACTGCTGAGAAAATCTTTACATCTTTTTAATTTTCCATTCCTAAATTATTGATTTCATTGCAGAGTAGTAACAAAACATTAGTGATTTTCTGAAGGACAGCAATGGCTCAAATATGAAAGACAAAACAAAAGAGAGCATCAGTCCACAAGTCAGTAGATTTAACTAAATTCCGTGCAGAGTTTTGTGATTCCCCCTGTGTTGATTTATTAGCCATCTTCCTGAAAAGACCTGTTAATTTCAGTCATGCAACTGTTCTTGGTGAGAGTTTTAAGACTTTTTGCATGGGCTGGGGTTGTATCCTCGGGGGTATGTACATGTATTTCTGTACACCTTTGTGCTATGGATAGATCTGTTCTCAAGCACAGCCAGCTGTGGCAGCTTAGAGTGCCGAAAAACAGGCATTACTGGCTTCTGTTGGAATTGCCTTGTATTGGAATTGCCCTTAGCATAATGTATACCTGGGTACTCAACATGCATTAGTCCTCTGATGCCTTCTATATGGGAGAGAGTGTGTCTCAGTGGCACTTCTTATTACTTCCTTTACACCTAATGGCTTATTCTGTTTTTTGCCTATGGTATGTAGTCTGTCCTGCTCATGTCTCTATACATATTTATAAATGGTGCTTAGATTTTATTTTTATTTTCCTATTTAACCCTTCCAGCTACGAACATCTCTTGGAAAAGGAAGAGCCTTTCTTCGTTACTCTTTGGTTCACCAAAGACTAGCAGATACCTTGCAGCAATGTTTTATGAACACCAAAGTGACCAGGTAAATAGCAAAATACCCTGTTGACTGGGGGATGGTTCGGTGCAAACAAGAAACAAAACATAATATTGACAGATGGCTATGAATGAAATGGAAACCCTTCCAGTGGTTGGCTTATAGGGCTGATAATAGGATACAAATAAAAATAGACCATCCAGCCTGGGTTCCTGGTTCATACCCATCTTAGGCTGGTAAATGCTGAAAGTTGTTACAGTTCAGCACATGTGCAGTGAGTGGCTCATCCAAGTCCTGATGCTTCTATGTGAGTTTTGAAGGTCATTTTTTCATAAATACTGAAGATACTGGGTTTGTCTTATGTGCTGTACATTAGAAAGGAAATTAACTGGGTTGTGTTGTGCAAAGCCTCAGAAAGCGTTTGCTACTCCACAGCAAAGGCACTTTATAGTTAGTTGGGAGGAATGTAGGTTGGGTTTTTAGGAAAAGCCAGCTGTATGGAAAAATCCAAAAGGGTGCTTCTTGGAAAAAACTGTTTTTGTAGGCTTAATTGAGTCCGTTTGCCTTCATTTGTATTGAAGGGGTAGCATCTTGGTTGATGGGTCTAGTTGCTTTCATTTTTCATTCGGTAATTTTTCTAGGACAGAGTCAGTGTTTTAGGAGAAAAGAGCAATTTTTTTTTATTTTCTTTCAAGAGAAACTCCAGCTTTGTTTCACTTATAAATGAGTACTACTTTATTTTTGTTTTGTTTTCAAGTGACTGGTACTATGCAAGAAGTCCATTTCTGAATTCCAAAATGAGTTCTGACATTGTGGGTCAACTCTATGAGCTTACTGATGTTCAGTTTGACCTGGCATCAAGAGGCTACGATTTAGATGCTGCATGGCCAACATTTGCCAGGTAAGATAGAAACACTTAATTACTTTATAGCATGTAATTCCCATAGAATTTGTAAAAGTTTTTTCTTCTGAAGGTGGGAATACTTGTGTCAGAGCAGGCATACAGTTACTCCATGTAATTAGTCTATGACTAAGTTGGTCTTTTTTTCTTCTGCATTATACTGAGATCAGTTCTGATGCTCACTGAGGTCTGTAATTGAGTCTTTCCACTAACAGCAGTTTGGGCTCAAATCCCAAAGTATTTTCACCTTCACAGGCACAAGTAGAAATGTTCCTGACTCTTTTGTTTAAAGATCTCAGGCCCCCAATGCCTGAATGGCCGAGGAGTCTGCTTCACTTGCTCTAGGGTAGAGTTGGCAGCGTGCGCTCGCTTTAGGAGGCTGATGGCCCCTTGGAGTGGGGAAGAGCAGACACTACTAGGTCTGGTGCAGGGAGCTCTCCATGGCCACAGACTGCCACCGTCTGGTTGAGCGCTCACCACAGAACAAAACAATTTCATAGGTGAAAAGAGCATTGGATCTTGTACCAATCCCATAGTCTCCTATCAGCACATTTCTCTGTTTTGTTTTCCATCAGCTTCATTGACTGTTGGCCTATACAACAGGCACAGTTATGTATTGCTGTTGTGGTAGTTATAACTAGATATAACTTACAAATAGGAGTAGAAAAGCATGTGTGTATGTGCTTAGCCCTCTCTTCTTGCTCCATGTGACTGACAGGAGAACATTGTCCTCCCTTGGATCTTCAGCATATTTATGGAAACCCCCAAGTCGCAGTTCCAGCATGAGTAGTTTAGTGAGCAACTATTTACAGGTAAGAAGATTAAAAACAAGTGTTTGAACAGAGGTATTACTTCCTTAGCATGATAAATCTTTAGTTACTGGCACAGTTTCTTAAAGCTGGATAATTTTATGATGCTTATGACTCTTACAACAGTAATAGATATTTAATTTGAAATGAAGAGGGTGGTCCAGTAGCTGATTCAACTGAACATGCAATTTTTTTTAAAGGAAAAAGAAAACATACTTAAAAGACAGTGTACAAAATATGTTTTCATTTATCTTTTGTGAAAACAAACCTTTCTTCTTTTAAAATCATGTTTTGTAGTTCTGTGAATTCAACCTGTAATGTCACTGTGCTTTAAGAATCCGAATTCACCCAATGCTGTCATTTGAACAAAGCTTTTAAATGAATGTTTAAATTTCCTTGAAGCTGTTACGAACAAATGGGAATCATTTAAAATTTTAAGTGCATAGGTGATAAAGTTTGTGCTCTATGGAAAATCCTGTAAATCAGTCAATCAGGAGGATATCACTAACTTGAATTCTTAGCTGCCTTTTTTTTAATCCTGTTTTTATCATTATTATTACAAATAGTAACAAAAAAGCTAGGCCATCCTTATTTTTGGAACTTTTGATTTTTTTTGTGTGTGTTTGAAAATGCAACTTTGAATTAAATCTTATACTCTGTTTTCCCTTCTGCTCATGTAGGCCCAAGAGTTTCCCTCCAGCCCTGATGCAAATAACTCACTGAATGTTGAACACCTTGAGGGCTTTGAAGAGATGCGTGTAGAGCTTGATCAGGCTGAGCTGAGACAGAGAGAACTTCAGGATCGAGTTCACCAGCTACAGATGGAAAACCAGGAGCTCCAGGCAGCCATCAACCTGCAAAAAGAACAAGTACAGGTAGAAAAGGAGAAGAGCAGTAACTACAGCGAGGAGAACTCACGGCTGACAAAGATGATCGCAGAGCTGCAGAAGCAGTGTGAGGTCTCCCATTCCACTCAGAGCACTGTTCACGATCTGCAGAAGTGCCTGCAGTCACTGGAGCTGAATGCAGTGGAGCAGCAGAAGGAATACTCAACAAAGCTGGAGCAGCTGGAGAGCAGCAAGGAGAACTGTGCCTCAAAGTTGCAGCTCTTGAATCAGGAGCTGGAGGCCTCCAGGGTTTTGATCACTATGAAGGATCTTTGCATTGATGAACTCAAGGACAAGCTGAGTTCAACAGAACAGAAGAACATGGAGCTCCTGGCAAAAGTTGATGCCGCCTTGGAGGAAAAAGCCACAGCCCACTGTGATTCTGCCGTACAGATACAAGGATTGTTGGATAAGCTTCAGGAGAAAGAAAAGGAAAAGGCAGAAATGCAAAGACTCAGTGATGAACATGCATCTCAGCTTAAAGCAGCAAGGGAGGAGCTGCGGTTGAAAGAAGAGATGCAGAAGGAACTGGAATCCAGATACAATCACCTTACCACTAACTCTAGGGAAGAGAGCGAAAAGCTGCTTGGGAGCCTGGAAACCATGGCAAAGGAAATGGAATCTCTTCAGAAGGCCCTGACCTTGAAGGGGAAGGAGGTGGCTGAGCTCCAGACCCAGGTAATGGGGTTGCTGGCTCAGGTAGGGTCACTGGAAAAAAGTCTTGAGGAGGCAAGGAAAGAAAAAGAGGAACTTGAGGAGGAGCGTAATAGGAGGGAAGGAGCATTGAAGAAGGACATCCAGTCTCTGGCAGAGCAACTTGAACTACAGGAAGGTCACTTAACAAAGGTGAGTCACACTGTGCATAGCCTTGAGGAACAAAACCAGAAAATCTCGTCTGAAAAGGAGCACCTCAGCCAGAAAGTCAAGCAGCTGGAGGAGCAGATGGAGCAGCAAAACTCTGCAGTAAGTGAAAAGGATGAGGAGAGCCGTAAACTAAAATCAGAGAATAAAGATTTACAGCAGGACAAGAAGAAGATGGAAGAGAAGCTGAAAAATGTGGAAGAGTCTAACGCCTCCCTGGAAGCTGAGGTGGCCAGGCTGAGAGCCTCTGAGAAACAGCTTCAGAGTGAGATAGATGATGCCTTGGTATCAGTTGATGAAAAAGAGAAGAAGCTCCGGGAGCAGAACAAACAGCTGGATGAAGACCTGCAGAATGCCAGGAGGCAAAGCCAAATTCTGGAGGAGAGGTTAGGTGCTCTACACTCTGACTACAAAGACATGAAGCAAAGAGAAGAGGCAACCAAGGAGTCTTGTGCTCTTCTTGAAGGACAGGTGAAGCGTGCCAAACAGTATAACTTAGAAATGGAAAAGAGCTTGAGCTCCTTAAAGGAAGGCGAAGAGTCTCTCCAGTCACAGCTCGCTGAGAAGGAGGCAAAAATGCAAAGCATGGAGATCCAGTGTGAGCAGTTGAGAGCAGAAGCTGAAAATCACAGGAAGAAAGCAGAGCTTCTTGAGATGGAAAAGCTTAGCATTGAAAAGACATGTCTGCACCAGACAGAGCTGATTGAATCCCTCACAGCAGAGAAGAAATCAGTGGAAAAACACCAACTACAGCAGACAGCCTCTCTGGAGAAAGAAGCAAAGGAGCTGGCCTCCAGGCTGATCGTGAGTGAAGAGCAGCTGCAGGTCAACCGAGGTGAAGTGTCTAGGCTGCAAGCAGAGGTCCTGGACCTGCGAGTCAAGCTTCAGGAGACCACTGCCGAGAGAGAGCAGATGAGAGGCGAGCTGGCAGTCACAGGGACTGTCTTGGAGGAACAGAAGGTGCTTGTTCAACAACTGAAAGAGGAAAGTGAGTCACTTAACAGAAACCATGTGCAAGAATTGGTGCAGTGTAAAGAGAGAGAAGAAGTACTAAAAAAAGAGCAGGAGAGGGTAGCCCAGCAAAAAGCTGAGCTGGAAGATAATTTGCTGAACCTGAAGGAAGAGCTGTCCAATGTTAAGCAGTACTTGGAAGTTGTTAAAATGGAAAACGAAGAAAACAAAGATCTGCTCCACAGGACCAACACTGATATGGCTGAACTCGGTATTCAAATTTGTGCTGTGACCTCTGAAAAGGTGAATACAGAAGAGAAGTTAGTTGAGGCTACGGAGAGGCTCAAAGAACTAGAAGAACAGACTACAGAGGAACAGGAGAGGCTGAAGCTTGACATCTCCACTCTCAGGCAGGAGAACAAGAGCCTGCAAGAGAAATTGGAGGAAGCTCAAAAATGTGCCGCAGCTGTCCCGAGTCTGCAAATGCAGCTGGAGACAGCAAAGAAACAGGCACAGAGCTTCCAAGAGACCAGCCAAGAAGAGCTGTCCGCAGTAAAATTTCAAATGAGCACAGAGATTCTAAATTATGAGACAAAATACAAGGTAAATTAATGTGATCATTATTCCTCAGGGAGTTGTGCATGATTACCCCTGCTTCATCATCTGATACAGAAATTACTGGGTGAAATACTAAGGTTTGCGGTGCTGGGACCCCAAGACTAGCAGATCACAACTAGCCTTAGCAGGAGAATCTGAAAATTCTTGTCTACACTCACAAGCTAGGTGACTTGAGATAAAAAAGCCCTTTGGGTTTTTTTGAAGATGTGTAATGTGAACCACCCCTCTGAAGCCAGTGGAGGGGCATGTGCCATGGAAAAGGCAGCCAGTAGTGGAAAGGGGGGGTCACTTTTTATGTTCGCTTCAGCACTAAAGGTAGCATCTCTTTGAACTATGCCCTGAAGTCACAGTCTTTTTTTTTTTCTCTTTTTTTTGTTTGTTTGTTTTTTGTTTTTCTTGGTATGAACATTGAGACCTGCCCCCATGGCCCTACACTACTTCCTCTTACAACTGATTTTGATGAAAACAAATTTAGACTGTGACAATATGCTTTTGCAGATAATTCCTCATGTATTTTTGTTTTTGACTGCTCAAGGTAACGTCTGAGAAGATCAAAGTTTTGCTCCCACAAAAGCATGAGTCAGCCCTGTGTATGCGAAGCGGCACACCTGAAGGCTAAAGATTTTAGTGTGTTTGTTCTGCCATTCTGAGATAGTGTCTAAGACTGGCAGCTGATCAGAGGTTTGTGCCCCTGGGTATGCAGAAATCCTGTGAGTGTAAGAAAACTGTGTGCATTCCATTGTGTTTCTTTCTCATATGCACTTAAACCTCAACATTACTTGGGCTGTCTTGCTCGTTTGAGCCAAAACAATTAGTAAGCAGAGTTGTCTTTTTATTGAAAAATGTAATAGCCCATAGCAAGTTTCAGTAAAATCAGCTTATCTGCCACCACAAAAGAGAGTTTTCTTCAATCCATGAGTCGTGTGCCTCTTTAACTGTGTCTTTCATGAGTCTGAAAAGGGCGTTGTGTTTATCCCATGTGTGACAGCAGAGCATTCACATCCCACCCGGGGCAGTTTCCTCGGTGGAGGGGTGGCTGCTAGAGGGGTGCTAACTCCCCCTTCAATGTCTCTGCTAGGCTGTCAGCGAGGAGTGTGTGAAAGTGGAAGAGCAACTGGAGGAGCAGAAGCGACGGCGGTGTGCAGCAGAGGAGGAGATTGCAGAGCTACAAGTAGGTTCTTGACCTGGAGGTGTTTGTGTCAACAGGCATTAGTGTCACCAAACAAGCAGCTGGCATTTTCAATGACTGGTTGTGAGCCTGAGAATGCCCTTGAACTAGTTGCTGCAGCCAGATGTTTGGGAACCTAAGGTTAGCTGCCAAAGCAGAAAATATCAGAGGCAGCACTTTGAAAAAGTCCTCTCCTGCTTTGAAAGGCAGTCAGGTGTTACCTAAGGCCTAGATGCATCTTTGATTCTTAAATGGGAGTGCAGTTTAAACAGTGTCTGCCTTAAGCCCTGTGTTCCTGTCCCGCACAAACCTGCTTGTGGATCCAACTGTTTGTAGGCTGCAAGGGGCACTGAATCAGAACAGATCTGGCAGATAAATAACACAGCCAGAAAAATATATATATACATATATATTTTAAAGCATTTATCAAATAGCTAGGTTAAGAGGGTAATACTGAGATGTCAATAAGAGGTTGAGAAAGCAGAGAGTTAAGGTTAAGGAACCTGGCCCTGTGTGCTGATGGAAATACATACAATACATACACCTTTAGAGGCCTCAGTACAAGTTACATTCATTAACTGAGAGTCCAAATTTGGCAGATTTGTCTGCAGAGGCTGACTGTGGAATAAGTTTTGCTTACACTATCCATCATGTTCCATATAGCTGTAATGAGCGGTCCAAACTGTGGATACTTAACTGTTGTTTTCTTTTGAGACTTTTAGATGTTGAAAAAAATGCTAGACCCATTGGCTTTAATAGATATTCCTTTATAAGGAGACAAAAGCTCATTACATGGGCTAACAAGAATTATAGGCACTGTTTAATGCTGTCTCACTTTAGAGTTCATCCTTTATTCAGTGTGACAGAAGTAATCAATCATTAGTACACAGGTAATTAATGTCTGCTTGCATGATAAAATCTGGATTGATCGCTTGGCTTTAATTGACTCTTTCAAAGCATTGTTTAGATGCCTTCTTAACCATGAAATGCTTGATAAAGTGCTGGTTTTTCTGTATATATAAATATAATTATTTGTTTTACTAGGCTGCAAACACAAGTTTGTCTAGCAAGCTGGATGAGGCAAGAGAGCAGCTGGCTGAATCTGAATCTGCTCGGCTGCAGAAGGAAGAGGAGGTGATATCTCTGAAAGGACTTTTAGAAAGGTGAGAATTTGGTTCTCTTGCACAAGTTGTTATCTGGAGGGCAAGTGAAGAGCCAGTAAAGCCGTATGGAAAGCCGTATGGAAATTTGCTGTGATATATGAAGCAGTGAGTGCCAGCGGATTTATGTAGGGCAAATAGGATGTGGATGCTCTCTGGCAAAATCAGATTGATACCTCCAAGGAGAAGTATGTACATTACGAAGTAATCATGAATTAGGATGCATGATTTAAATTTTATTGCTTTGTTGATCTGGCTGCTGAATTACATACCTTGTCTCATTTCCTTTATGAAAGTGCAAGGCATTTCAAAACCCTTTTACTCTTATAGGTTAATCACAAAATTAAAATAGCAATATTGACTGGGTTTGTTTGTTTGCTTGTTTTTACTAAAGGATGGAAGAATTGCAATTTTCTTTTCTTTCCGTGTTTTTTCAGGGGCACAGTAGGATTTGTTTGAATAGGGCCACATCCTGCATGTCTTATTCAGCAGTTATCTAACCAGGTTTAGACATCTGACTCAGGCTGTGTTTACAAGATCCATCGGTTTGGATCTGTACAGTGCAGATTACCCAGCAGTCCAAAGTAGTTCTTGATGAGGCAGGAGCACACACAGTTCTGATGAACCAGCCAAAGCCTCCATCACTTTTACTGGATAACAGACCTGCATGCAGTTGCTCTGGTGCAGAGAACTGGACAGTTTCTGGTTAGCTGTGAAAATATGCACAGTAATTCACTGAACAATTTCACTGAAGCTTCCTGTTTATCTTCCTTAGAGGAGACTTTCACACACATGAATTAGAAAAGATTCTTAATTGCATTTGTATTTGATCAGGACCCAAAAGGAAGCCGATGAAGCAAAAGAGCAAGCACTTGAATACAGCGAGAAGCTCAGCAAGGTGGTAGCAGACAAAGATAGCAGCGACCAGAAGTTGTTTGCCGAGCTGGATGACCTGACGAGAACAAAACAGTTCCTTGAAGAACGTTTGATAGAACTTATCAGGTTAGCATGAATACAGTCAGCAGGCAGAAATTAAAATCCTGATTTGGAATTTTAAGGGTTATTGCCTCGATGTGCTTAGATTTTGCCTAGAATCCAGTGCATAGATGCAGCCTAAAATCTGCTATTCCTGAATTGAAGGTACCGATACTGCCTGTGTAGTTATGTGAATGACATGGATTTTTTTCCCTTCTTCCCAAATAGTTTAGTGATTTTCCCAACCCATCTTTTATTCCCGAAGGCTCCCTGGAAGTTATAGCAATGCAATTTATACTGTGAAGCTTTCACCAGTGTTCAGTTTGAGGTTAGTCAACAAAGCACCATGGATACTTCTTATGTGTTTTTCCTCCCTTTAACTGTGTCTCTGCAGAGATAAAGATGCCCTGTGGCAAAAATCAGATGCTCTTGAGTTCCAGCAGAAGCTTAGTGCAGAGCAGAAATGGCAGGGGGACGTGGATGTTAACCACTGCCTGGACTGCCAGAGAGAGTTTTCATGGATGGTGCGCCGACATCACTGCAGGTGAGTCTGGGACTCTTAACATGCTGCGCAAAAGGAAAAGCCAGTTTATAGTTTACCTAGAGAAAATACTCCTTAAAGTTCTCAGTTCTGATTTCTGGAAACCAAGAATTTGCATGAGAGAAAGAATCGCTTGCTACACACCATGTTTCTTGCAATCTTTTCTCAACCTGACTGCTGACCTGTGTATGTGGAAAACACCATTCACTAAGCAGGGGGGTTGGACTAGACTTCTAGAAGTCCCTTCCAACCTTAAGCATTCTGTGATTCTATGGTTTTGTTATTGTGATTTAGAATGTTCCAGAATGAACCCAACATGTTGCGAAACTATAAATATGGTTACTGCCTTAGATATATTGAGAGATAATTACCAATTGCACAGTAATCTGTGGAAGAAATAAAAAGTTTGTACTGAGTTGGTTACTCTGAAGTTAGCCTGATTTAAGTCATTAGTTACCTCACTAAGATTTCTTCAAATAGCTCAATAGCTTCAATAGCTCAGATAGTACATTCAGTACATTTCAGAGTCTTAGTGATATATTTGCTTTGGCTCTTTTCTGTCCTTTACCCTATTACCTGATTCATCATGTAAGGCATGTAGAAGTGGGACTCTTTCAATTTTATGGTAAAATAGAGAATGTTTCTTGGTGGTTAAAGAATAATGAAGTATTTTCCAGTAGCAGCTTTCAAATTACTCATTTCTACTAAAACCTGTGAAACCTGTTCATGTTTCCAGCAATACCTACTAGTGATTCAGATAATTATGAAAACCAAAAATGCTAAGACTTCAGACTTGACAATAATACCTTCTAGGTGCTTGTCTTCATGAAAGTCTTAACATGGTAATTAAAATGTATTTTATCAGTTTAGTAATGACAGGCTTTGGAGGTGAGTAGTGCAGAATCCTGAACGTACATACACAGCTCTAATGTTGATCCTTCTTCCTTTTTTAAAGAGGGTGCCAGGGTGACAGAGAAAGTAGAGGCATATAAACTTGTTCTTATACTCCTTAATATTAATTAAATATTTGCTATAACTGAATATGAGATTTGGTCTGTGTAATAATATTTAATATAGGTATTATTTACTTGTATTGCATGCTTGTGGATAATTTAATTCTTTTTATGTGTTTCTTTATATCTAAATGCATAATCTTTCTTTTTTTTCAATATTTGATGTTTAATATTTTTAATGTTTAATGTTTTTAATTTAATGTTAACATTTTTCCACTTTATTAAGAAGACAAAGATTGAATATACATTTCTGTTTCCTGTTTGTCAAGAAAGCTTGCTTAGTCTTGGAAAGCAGCAGAGTGTCCATTATGAGCTTTGCCGTGGATGTGACTTTTACAGTGAGCAAGACTATGTGGCAAAGCCCTGGCTTCTGTCACGTACGAAATGGCCACCTGTAAGTGGCACTACTCTTATGCCTTTGTTTTTGAATCATTTTTAGAATGTGTGGTCGCATTTTCTGCTATTACTGCTGTAACAACTACATGGTGACAAAGCCTGGTGGGAAGAAGGAGCGTTGCTGCAAGGCTTGCTTCAGTAAGCCCAGAGTGTTTGTGGACTATACAGATGACTCTGGGTCCAGTGCAAACCAGGAAGGATCACCAGCTTCTTTGGAATCACCGGTGTCACCTATGGAGGCAGCTTTTGGTTAGTGCACTGTTTCATGTGCTGCTATGAAATAAGTAGCGTTCTTGGATGTTCTTCAGGAAACCAGATGGTCACCTCCTGCTTCATGAACTTGCATACTCATGGAGTGCTGTCGGGGTGGAATTGGTCCGATCCCTGGATGTTGTTAACATTGCCACGCATCCGCATGTAGATTAAGCGAGGCCTAGTGAGCCTGAGGATTACAATTGGTTTTTAGTAGTTGCCTGACACCTCTGTAAATGTAGAATAGTAGCCCAGGATTCCTTCTTTAGCTTTTACTGGTGGCGGTAGCTCATTACTTGGTTTTGTTTTGTTTTGTTTTCTCAAACAACCACAGATACTTGTGCTAACGTTACTGATGTTTTTCTTGATGTTGTTTTATGGCACAGTCACAAGTGAAGCCTCTAAACCACCAGATGATGCAGCATTTGATATAATCACCGATGAGGAGTTGTGCCAAGTACAAGAATCAGACTTGGTCCACAGTGAAAGTCAGATGGAAGGAGAATCTCTGGATCAAAGTGTGACAGATCTGTGAGTAAACAGTGTTTCATGAAATAGAAACTCTTCTAGATTTTATTTTTTTTTGTGTTGTTTTTAAATGGTTATAGCTGACTTTTGTATGAAGAGAAAACACTTCCATTCCTAGCCACATGTTCAGTAGACCAACACAAAATAATTTTGGCCTGTTTCCACAGTCAGTGGCAAATCTAGTAAATCCAAACAGGTCTGTCCTCTCCGTCTGCCTGCTTCTTCTCCAGTATACAAAGAATTAGTCACAATTCTGTGCTGAAAAAGTCAGCTCACAAGCCAGACCAGGTCACTAGTTGTTTCCCCTTTTTCTGTGGTAGGAACTAACAGATACTCTTCATCAGACCAGTCATTACTATGGATGGAAAAAAGAAGCAAAAGTCTTTTGGCAGACTTCATTGAAGCAAGTGTAAAACAACTGGTCTGTGTAGGATTACTTACTACTTAAGAGATTTAACAGAAAGGAAAAAGAACAGCAATTACATAACTAAATCTGCCACAGCTTCACTTTATTTTCGTCAGAAAAGTCATGCAGAACTGCATATTTCAGTCTTTTTTAACATTTGTTTCTGTATAGTTTAGCAATTAAGGCAACGAAAGTCTACTGAGTTTGCAACCTTTATGCTGTGCTGTTACAGTTTAATGTTTTATTTCATTCAAATATTTATTAAATTCCCTTCTGTAAAATGTTCAAAACATGTCTCATGTTTCAAAAATCAGTAATTTCTACTCATATTCTCATTTGACAAAGTTGCAGCTTTCCTATATTGGAAAAGAAGATGAAGAGCAATTTTACCTAAACTCTCTACTTGTTTTGCTTCTCAGAAGAAAAATCAAGGTGATAGATCTAAGTGCTAAACTGAAAATATCCACAGAGTAACCAGTCTGCTACTGAAAAGGCTTAGCTAGATTCTTTTGCTCTCAGCAGAACCACTTCCTGCATAAACCACAGTCACTGCTACTTAAATAGAAGGCAGATTGTACAGACTTGTTTACTTGAAGAAAAAAAAAAAGAAAGAAAAAATGCTTCTCAAAACTCTGTGTTTTGTTTCTTGGCATAAAAAGTTCTGGGAATTCTGCCTATTTTGGATGCCATCCACACTGACAATAGATTTGTGCTTATCATACATGGAGCAGACATGATTGTGTTAAGCCTCACAGTGCTTTTGTCAGCTTAGTATTACCTTTGTTTTACAAAGTGACAGCTACAAGCCAGGGATTTTTTATTTTAGCTCTTGTGTAATGTACTACTGCTCTGAGTTAATGCCTTGGAAGGTTTCATGCTGTCTGCAGAGGGGACATCAGAGGAGAGTTGGCTCTGGAGCCTACAACCAGGAGAAAAGCAAGTTTGTCTGTGGCTGATTTTTTGAGGATTTTTTTAGCACTGGGATGTATTTGTCTTGCCCCATAGTGTATTTAGGCTGGAAGGAAGGATTGCTGCTGAAACTGGAAGACTGCCTTCGGAAGGCTCCCTCCAGCATCTTACTTGCACTGGGTGCTTTTAAAGGTTATGTATCTCCTGTAGTTCACAGTAGGTAAGCAGGAAGAAAATAAGTGCTGCCTTTGGCTGTTTTACCCGTTGCTGTTCTTATTTCTTTCTTATTGCAAGCGCGTCCTAATGGGGGTGTTAGAGTCATCCTTTGGGCTTGGGACATACTTTTGCAAGGCTTACCTGCCCTCTACCAGGGCAGCTGTGAAGTTTGCAAGGTCTCATTAGCTCGAACACGAACTTGCCACAGGAATGGCCTTCTTGCCATGCAGATGGCTCGAGTGTCTTGTGATGATTGGGTGGTTTTGTGATACGAGAGGTGCTGGAATTGATACCGAAGTCAGATGGTGGTGTGACGCCTGTGCTGTGTGCTGAAGACAAAGCCACAGGCAGCATCACCTATCACAGCACCAGCGTTTTCACACTTTGTTTTGTAGTGGGGAGGGTGTGTGTGCCTGAAGCCTGAGAGCAGCTCAGGACGAGAGCAGGAGCAGCGTGTGGTGCCCTGGGTCCTTCAGGGTACGCGGACAGAGCTGCTATCCTGGGACTGAGCAAATGCTCACCTTGCTCCCCCGGCCCTATCCTGGACAGCAGCCTGCAGCACATAACTAGCACCTAACTAGCAAGTTACGTGCTGGTAACTTGCCAGGGTGTTCTCCTACCTGCCAAGGACCTGCGGTGCAGGGGCTTTCTGAGCTGGCTGTGGTTCTGCAGATTCCTTGAATGTACGAGGCTGGCAGGCCACCTTGACTGCACATGGCCCTGTGAGTCTTTCTCATTTTGGCTAGTGTCCCGCTAACTGTGGCCTGGTGCTGGTTTGGAGACTTCAGGTAGTCTTGAAGTACAAATAACAGACCACTGTCATTCCAATAATGTTCTGTTTGAAAAAAAAGCATATAGGGTGGCATTTTCTGTGGGATTGTGCCAGGGAAAGACCAAAAGGATCCAAGATTGTGTTTGGTGGATGCATGTTTGAGGAGTAGCTGGGAGAGGGAAGAGAAGGCAGGTTGGCTGCTCCAGGTTGCCAGTGGCAGCCTCTGCTGTCAGTCTCTCCCAAGGCCTCGCTCTGTCGGAGGGCCTGGGGCAGCTCGTGGCCCTGGCCTTACCTTGCTCTGCCTCTGAGTCCTAGCTGGGCTGCAAGTGGGAGCTGCCACTTTTAAGTGGTGAATATCTTCTACAACGTTCAGTTTTCTGTCTGTCCCTCTTTGCTGCTTGCTGTGCTGATCTATTTTTTACTTTTTTTTTTTTTTTCCGCATAACTGAGTTGCTGTCGTTTGCTCCTTGAGGTAATGTGAAATGATTCCTGTGGCAAGAGCTCCTAACAGCAGATTTTGAGCAACTGCCTGTGCTGGTAGCAGTCAGTTGAGAACCAAGTAAAACTCCTCCTGGTCATGGTCTGCCCAGGCGTGGGGCAGGTGAACTGCATGGGTGCCCACGTAGCCCCGGGCGGCACCAGTGCAGCCCTTCCCTTGGGGCAGAAGGGAGCAACCCTGTGTCTCTGCAACACGGCTTTGGAGCGACCTGGTTGAAAGCTTAATGCGAGAAGATACAATAATCTTTTCCTGCTGTGGTTATACCACACTGCTTCGAGACAGGTGGATTCTCTTGTCAGATGTTATGTTTTTAAACCACTTTTATTTCTAATGTGTTCCCATTAGAAGACTGTGCCTGAAAGCTAAGGCCAGGATATGGTGTCAGAGACCCTGGAGTAAACTAGTGCACTGAGCTTCCATTTCAGCAGATTGCAGAAAAAGCATGTCTGGAATAAGTGCTGCAGCAACAGAATCAAGATCATAGACAGCAGAGGTGTTAAAAAAAAATAATACCACTATGGTTGTGTGGGGAGCACAGGGTTTGTTCGCAGCTTGGCACTGCTGTTGGCGGCGAGGCCGATGCAGTCTACCGGCGCTGCGGTTGCTTTGGCTTCTTTCTCTAGTGACTCATGACGTCCTGTCCTGACCTAATTACACCTCCCCTACAGCCGGGTGCTTGTCAGCACAGCCTGGAGGACAGACTCCCTGGCAGCACGTGGGAGGGCTGAGGAGCAGAGCGGGAGGGCAGCGCCACTCAGTAGCCTCCCCTGGCAACTCCGGCCTCCTGGCCGCCTGCAGGGGTAGCCACTTTACCTGCCACGCAGGCACCAAGGTAAAGCACGTCCCTCCCCAGCTTTGTTTTGGGGGCTGCAGCACCATTTCATCATGGGAGGAGCAAGAGCAGTTGCGTAGCAAAGGGAGGATTGCCTAAGCAGCTGTTTTCTAAGGGAAAAAGGGGACATTGGCACTGTGGTGGCAGTAGGGTCAGGGGAGATCTGGTAGGAAGGCCTGAGTGTTAGTAGGAAGAAAAGGAGCATGCAAAGTGACAGCAGTTATTGCTAAATGACTTGAATGGGTCAGAACTGGTATTTCAAAGCTGCAATGCAAGGGACTTTTAAAGCCCTCCTGCTCCTCTCCAGCCTCCCTCTCCTTTCCTTTCCCCCTGTGCTCTGGTCCCTCTGCAGCGGCTTTTGCTGTCAACCTCACTCTGCACTGCTCCCTGCCACCTTTTTGCCTCCCGGTGGCGAGTGGAAAGGCCCAGGGTGGGAAGCTGTGGGGGACAGAAGGAAGGCGAATAGTGGAAGGGGCCACAACTCTGTGGTGTTGGGTACCCTGTGTGCCAAACAGGTTCTGGGAAGAAAGGCTGCGATACTTTTATTATCGAATAATGCTGCAAAGACTGTGTGGGAGGCAGAGTGAGCAAGTTTGAGTTTCAGGAAACACTGTGAGTGTGGAGAGCCCAGGTGTGATATATCTCTTGTGCTGAAATGAAGTCTAGTTATCTGGCAACATGGGCTTCATTTTCCGAGGTGAGATAGATGCGTTCGGGAGATTGAGACCTGATATTTGATGGCGAAGCAGATGAATGTGCTGTTTTATGACAGAAATGTTACAGCATCACTGAAGAAGTAAAAGGGATGTGGAGGCCGTCTCCCAGCATGGAAAAATACAAAAAGAGGCATTAAAAAAATCACAAAGATCAGATTGAAACTCATATATTTTTAATCCAAAAATTCTCATCAGATAAATGAGCTGAACTAAAATCTCCGGAAAGCTTTTGTTAACAAACGCCTCTCATGGAAAACCATCGGGCCAGAGGTTTGAATAAGTGTTTCCAGCCTCTCTGGGGTCATGAGGTCCAAGTCAGCTTTATGTCATGAGGAAAGGTGTTTTACAGCCTTATCTCTACCTACTGAAGAACTTCTGCAGAGTTAATTTAGTTGCCTGCTTTGTCTTAGGATCAGCCCTGATTCCTAGGAAAAGTAGGAAACACTGAAATGTTATGATTAAGATACATTGCCCTGAAGCAGATCACGTGCCTTTACTAATGGGACTCTGTGTCCCCTTCCATGAGTGCTAGTTATCTCAGTATAACAGAAAAAAAAGAAGCCGTAAAGAGTGCCAGACTCTCTAGGTGGTTTTATAGCGGATACATGGTTGTTGCTTCTGCATTATTTGAGGCAGTAAAAGTCTTAGAGCCTTCATCTTCAGTGGTTTGCCCATGTCTAACACTAACTTGCCCTTTGATGCATCTTGACTTTTTAATAATTTTCTGGAAATTCTTCCTGAATTTCACCCCAATGAAGAAATACAGAACAGGATTGAGGCAGCCATGGAAATAAGCAAAAGCTTCTGTTATGACGATTGCGTACTCAAAGCTGCTGTTCAAGTTAAAGCTCCAGTCTGCAATCTTTATCAATCTCAGGAAAGTATAGGGTGACTGAGTAAGAATAAATGTGGCAACTACAGAAAATATTTTTTTCAGAGATTTGTGCTTCTGAAAACTCCTGGCGTGCAGTAATGTCTTAATGATTAGTGAGTAGCAGATGATCATGGCTAGCATGGGGATAAAGTAGCCAAGAGCCACTTGGACTACTTCAAGAACCACTTCTGTGCGGTGGTTTGGGTAGTTTTCCTGACATATTGCCTTATCAATCTGAAATGCCTCGCTAAAAATAAACTGTGGCGTAGCAAATGCTAGCGAAATCACCCAGATCAAGATGCAGATTACTTTGCCCCATGTCATTCGTTTGCCTTGACACTGGTGTGCTTTGGTGGCAAAAGTAATAGCAATAAGCCGATCAAAGGTTATACAGGTTAGGGTTAGCATGGATGTGTACAAATTCAGATTATACAAGCCCCGTATAATACGACATGCCCCAGTGCCAAAAGCCCACTCCTGAGCAGCAGAATATGCCCAGAAGGGCAGGGTCCAAAGAAAGACCAAGTCAGCTGTAGCCAAGTTCAGCAAATATATATCTGTCAGCGTCTTCAGTTTCTCATAGAAAACGAGTATGATAAAGACCAAAGTATTTCCTGCTAGCCCAAAGATAAAAACGCATGAATACATACACGGCAGAAAGATTCTTGTAAATGTGTAAAAATTGTCATTTCCAGTTTCACTGAGATCAAAGGCTGTGAGGTTATAAAAGTCATCAGCATCTGTAGTTGTCATGTTGCCTTCTTTTTAAAGACAGCAGCCTGTGAAGAGACACATTTATTTATTTATTTATTTGCTTATTTATTTATTACTTGGCAAGTAGTTAAATCTTAATGCACCCAGGAAATAGACAGCAAGTGACAGCAAATGAGAGATGCAGTAAAAGACCCGCAGCAGAGAAACAAAAGCAAACATACATTTGCTGGAACAAGCGTCTTGAAAATGAAGACCCAAATACAACAACTATGGGATTTAAACAAATCATTTGTTAGCAGACATACACTAAGGGAGACTCCAAAGCATAAACAAAAAAACTACAAAGAGACTTCTGAGAACAAGAATTATGGATTAAGCTTTCAACTACATCACTCTTTTAGAGTGTTTGGACCAAGGAATTTGGACCAAGAGTGTTTGGACCAAGGATAAAGACATACAAATTAAGTTTCATTTTGCAAAATTTAGTCTTGTGGCTCTGATTTCAGACACCCTAAGCCTCTGAAGTTGTTTGTGTTGTGCTTGGGCAAGACCTATCTCTAAAAGTGGTGTTTGAATTTTAGTGTGGGTTCTTCTGGGGTCTTGTGGTTCACCCTAAGCTTGTTATGTAGATGATAGTTGCATCATCAGTTGGTGGCACTTCTTCCTGGCCCCTTCTCAAGTGACTTACGGGAAAAGTGGAGGATCTTCGTGAATGACCCTTCCCTATTTGATTTGAAACAGGCTACTGCAGACGTCTGCACTATTGTCACGGAAGCAGCCACTTCTGCGTCAAATCCTCTCCATCAATCACCATTTCTCTTGAGTTGATGCAGCATAACTGTGAAGTCTCCAGGGCAAAAGAGCCCGTTCACTGCTGTTGTCAGTAACAGACAGAGCAATAACAACCAGATTTGCAAATAAAGGGTCTGACTAAGTGTCGCTGTTGTTATTCATAGGATTACAGTGCTATTTTTTTTTTTGCAATTTTGCATTAACTGGAAGCTTGGCAAAATTTTATCTTTATTTGGGTAGCAGAAATGCATTATTCATTATTTGTTTTTCAAAATCTGTTTAGCCCTATGCTTGGAAGGCAGTAACTGTAGAAAGCAGAATGCCAGGCTCCAGTGAAACACCACATATTGCAGGCCGCCTCCTAAACGGGACAGTGCCAGCATGGGTACGTGCGGAAGCATCAGGCTCTCACCAAGTTAAATCCTCTTCTTTTTACTTCTGTGACTGCCAATGAGTACATTTTGTAGCATAGTTTTGCAGTATAGCTACGCTAGCTGAATAATTTGTAGTCCCTGATGTTAGTAAGCTGTTAACCTTACAAATGAAATCTTTTGCAAGACAGTTTTATGAGGTTTTTAAACATTTAGCCTAACGTCAGATGCCTTCTCTGTCAAACCACAGAGAGCGTGTTTCCGCGAGGCTAACCCGGCTGCAAGATATTACTCAGCATAAGATGAGCAGAGTTCAGCCCCGAATCATTTGCTCCCTTGGATGGGCTGAAAGGCCTCTCCTGTATGAGTTGTAATGTGCAGCAGAGTGAATGTTATCAGAAACAGTAGTTTAAGCTGTGGAGCCAAGAAGCAAAGTCAATGAAGCCTATTAGTCACCAGAGGGGTGCTATAAAGCTGTGTGCCCTTTTGAAAAGTTACTGTCTTTTTATGAAATCTTTTAGTTTTCAGTTCAAATGAGAGCCAAGCACAGGACTGAGATAAGAAAGTTAAGCTTAACAAGGTGAAGGTAACATATACTGAGACACATAGAAGAGCTTTATTCAGTTTATGTACTATTTGCAACAGTAGTCAGCTGGTACTTGCCTCTTTTTTGGGGAAGAAAGATGCTTTCCTCTGAGCTGAAACAAAGTAATACTCAGTTAAGTAGTTTAGCACCCTAACACCACCTTAGTAACCTTGCCAAAATAATAGTTATTTCTCATATCTAAGCTTCCCGGAAATTAGCCTTTAGGAGAATCTTCTTGAGTCATTTAAAAGAAGTATTTTAATATCTGTTTTCAATTTGCAATAGTTTTTTTGTTGTTGTTGCTATTTTTGGTTGTTTGTTTTTGCTATAATAAGATGCAGCATTCACTGCTTGGACAGTTGAAGATGCTTAAAACTTAACCAACTTCATTTCTTGCTGCATTAATGTTGTTTGTAGGAATTTTCACATTCAGGCAATAATACCCTAATATGGTTTTGGTAAAGGCAGATGGGAGTTTTACTACTGATGTAGTGTGGAGTCCAGGCTAGGATAGTTGTGTTATGAAAGATGCAAATGTGAAAGATTTTTACTTATGTACAAATGAGAGGCAATGGCTTTTGATATCTTGTTTTCCTCCATGCACTGCCTTTGTACTGATATGAGCAGATCTATTGATGGAGAACAGATACTGTGGAAAAGTTATTTCACTGTTAAAAATGTTTTTTTTTTTTTAAATGCCATGCTCTTTACATTTTTCAGTTGGACTCTTAAACTCAGGATGTATGAGTCAGGTTCTAACATGGAGGCTGGTTGACTGACACCGCTGAACAGACAGCAAAGGATTAAGGGGAGTCCCTGAAAGGTTTTACCTGATATTTTGAAAAATTGTTACTGTCATTTCCTGAATAGGCCTTAAGGGCCTTGGTGTTCTTTCTTTTCCATGTTGTTCCTGTCTGGATGTAAGCATTTAAGTTCCTTCTCCTTCAGGAAAAAATGAGTCTCAAATGCCTGACAGGTTACGATACCCTCTACTAAAACAAAACAAAACAACAAAAAAGCCCTAAGCGCATTTGGAGTTGTTCAGTAAGGCTTTCCCAAGGGCTGACTCTTTCTTACAAGACTGAGCTGTTTCTCGATCAGCTCACCACCGCTGCCAAGTATTTTCAAGCTTTGCTTTTGAAAATGTGCTGTGAGGATGTATAAAATGGTGTTGAAATGAAAACTGAAGGAGCAGATCCTTACCTTGATTAGACCAGCCTATCCAGTCCAGTAAGCTTTTTTTTTCTTTTTTTTTTTCTTTTTCAGTTGGTGGTAACTTGTAAGAGAAAGACAGACTAATTATTTATGAGCTCTTAGAAAAAAAAAAAAAGGTTTTGATTTATTCAGGATGCCTTATTATTATCATAGCTGATATTTTTTGCAAGCAGAAATGCTTTAGTAGTAGTGCCTGTTACTTACACACCTAAGTTTGAATCCGCATTATATGTTGCCTCAAACTTTGGAACTGCTATGTCTTGTTAATGGAGATGTTCCAATGATACCCTAAAGAGAAAACAGTAGGAATATTTCAGTCTGAAATGAACTAGTGCAGAAAGCCTCATATAGATAGATAAGGAGAGAGGGGGAAAATTGCCTGGTCCTAAGGAAGACGAGCAGGATGAGTCTATTTGCAGGGAAATGTTGTTGCAATTTGTCTGGACAAAAGTGCGAGAGAGTAAATGGAGGAAATGAATGGAGGAAGCTCTGAAATTTTAATTGAAACTTACTTTGGACAGGAGCATCGTGGATAGAAAGGTGAACTGAAGAGTCATATCATGTCCATGGTGCTAATGCAGAATTTGTTTTGAGGTCTGGTTCTAGTACAGCTAACTTTTCAATTCCAGACAGGAGAATGCAAACAAGTCATGGAGAGTCACAACGTGATTACCCTGGCATAGAGAGCTCTACTCCTGTCACCAGAGGAAGGCTACTTAACATTTCCACCACTCTGGGCATTTGAGGTACCTGGGCCTGAGTAAGCCTGGAGCATATAGGGCATGTAGGTTCACTGTTAATAGGGCCTTTTGTCTTTTGGTCTCAGTTATGTGATTTTTCCTATGCTGATTGCCCATCCTGCTTTAGTAGTCGTGTCTGAAAGGTAGGGTGTAAAGAACAGTAATGATCTTGCCAGTTTATTATTTGTTTATTGTTTTTTTATTGTTTGTTTTCTAAGGGATTCCAAATAAAATAGCCAATACAGATCACTCTTTTTATATATATAAATCAAAACCAAAACTTATTTCATATAATAATTATTTATATAATGATATACAATAATTATAATATAGTGGCTATTTATATAATAATTTATATAATATCATTATATAAATAATATATAATATATAAAAATAAATACACAATATTACTTACAATATATAAATATAATATATACATATATTAATATTAATATAAATTATGTATAAAAATTTATATAAATAATATTAATGTAATGAATGTATTATATAATGATATAATGATTGTGTATATAATTATTTATATTATAATAATTATATTATTTATATGATAATAAACAGAATGATTTGCTATGGCTATAAACATAGACTATAAACAGAGAAATGGTTAAATAGTGCTTGTCAGCATCATTTTAAGCCTTGCTTAAAAATCATCCATTTTCACTACAATGGGTTTTGAAGATTTTAATCAGAAAAGGAGAAATTGTCTCACATGTATAATTGTTGGAAGAGAGAAGATATTTTCAAGTAAATACAGATGGAAAAACAGATTAGTGAGCATAAAGAGAAAGGAGATAATTAACCTCTAAGTTCCAGATATCCCAAAAAATCCTCCAAAGGATTTTCAAAGAGCTCCCAGGACATCCAGAAGGACCTGATAACAAAGTTAATGGCAAACACAGCATCTTCACTAGTTTGCACAAAAAAGGTACTTCCTATTAAACTTTTCACCTTGATGCTAGCAAAATCTTTCAAGTTTGAGTGTTTTTAAATTTAAAGTCTTTTTTTCTTACCCTCTATCTATTCACTTAAAGTCAAGAAAGCCGACACTTACTAGCTGATGTCTCACCTTGGGGGAATGCAGGCATCTGTGCTTCAGAGGAAACCTGAAAGCAGCGGTTTGATTTGTTTATCTGTGCTATTTCATCACAGCTCTTGTAGTTTTTGAGCAAAACAGCTTGAAATGAAATTACTCATGTTTTGAAACATGCTCTTGAGTGATACTGCTACAAAAACATAGTACAGATAAGCTGTACCCTCCTAATATGTTGGAAAATGTTTCATTTGCCCGTTTCCATCATATTGAAATTACCTGAGTCAAATGGGGTTTTTTTTGAGAAATTATTTGCAGAATTAAAAAATTAATCTGTATCTACTACTTACCTTTTTTTAACCACTCATGCGTGTTTTGTGACAGCTATTGGAGACTACTGTTTTTTTTCTTTTCCCCACTTCTTCTGTTTGTTTTGATGTAATAGCTTTTTAGTGACAGTTTTTTCTTCTCATGTTTTGTTTTCTCATGCTTATGCTTATTTTTCTTGTGTTTTATTAAAAGATTTCCTAGGTTTCTTTATCAGTGGTGGTTCCCCCCTGAGCGAGCCTTACTGCTCGCGATACGTTTGGGAGTCTCCTCTTCAGGAGCAGGGGCTGGGGAAATAAAAAGGAGCCTTTTTAATGTACAGATTTGCCGGGGAAATGAAAAGGAGCCTTTTTAATATACAGATTTGCAAAGGGAGGCCGGCAGCACTCAGAGCAACTAGCCCGTGCAGCTGGATCTTTGCAGGGGCCGATGACAGAGTTGGCTCAAGTGGGGCTCAATCCTGCAGAGCCGAACGCTTGCAGACGAACCTCCGAGGACTTGAACATCTGTAAATGTGTGTAAAAAGCAAAAAACAAATAGGTCTTAACCTCGTAGCAATTATTTTCACGCACAGGACAGGGCTAAGCTGTACGCTGTGGCAGTGCGGCCGTCCCAGGCCGCCTCGAGGAAACAGGGGGTTCCGCCATGTTGTACAGGTAGAGTGGTCGGCCTTCCTGCCAGCCAGGCCCACCGAAACACCTTCAGAACAGAAAGAGTTTGAGGTCTCTCTGGAAGCGCCTTAATCGGGCACTCAGGGAGACAGGATGTGAGCTAGTCCATCAGCCTGGCCCACAGCAACCACGCTAAGGCGCCACTCTCCAGGGAAAAAGCATGGGAGAGGTGAGGGCTCCTGCCGTGCACGGCCGCCTGTTTGCTGCTCGGGGAAACCGGGAGACTCTCATGGGACACCCCAGCTTAGCTGACTTAACAGTGACCCCCAGGCATCTCAGCAGGCCTGGGGCTGAGGTGGTCTCGGGAGAGGAGAGTGGAAGCAGCTGCTGCCAGGAGGCCGATGGTCACGAAGAGGCTTGAGCTGCGGCATCGCGAAGCCCCCTCTTGGCAGCTGCCCCGGGCCAGAGCAGCCCTGCAGAGCTCCTGGCTGGGCAAGGAAATGGGCGAGGAGAAAACTCAGAGGTCTTGCTGAGAGAGCTGCACCCGCGGCTGCCTTTCACCTGGGGGCTGCACCGTATTTAGGCTCTTGGGGACAGCAGCTTGCCCCTATTGCTAGGGCCCATTCTGGTGGTTGTCGTGTATTTGCTGCCTCCTGCTGGGGAAGGGAATCGGAGGCGCCCTGGTCCCTTGTTCTGAAACGTCTTGCATGTCTGAGGGTGCTGCATTTGACTGGCGCCTCAGAGCAGTCTGCACCTCAGTGCATTCCCTAAACCTCTTGCAAACTGGCATTTGGTGCATATAGATTCTCTGTGGTGACTGCTTTTTTCCTGAGCTTTCTCCATATGAACCAGCTGCCCGTGGACTTACAGACAGACTGCAAGCAGTTTTAAGGACAGAGGCAGCCTTTTGGTTTGCCTGCACATAATGTAGTAGGATGTGATATAGTATGTAGGGGTGAGGAGGAAGAGGGTAACTAATTTCAGGTATCTGAGATGGTAACAGGAGGATCCAAGGTAACATTAGTCCATTCCAGCATAACTCCTTTGCCTCTTTCTTGTCATTAGACACACAGCAGCCTCTCATGCTGCTTCTCGTGCTCCCCAGGCCAAAACCTATTGCGAACAGCTCGTACAGGAATAAATCTGCCTATCAGCTGGACTCAAGAGCTCCAGTTAAATCACCAGGCTCCTCCTTGTGTTTCTGCACATGTGCTTCCAGACATCGGTTTGGACCATCTGACTGAATGGGATATTACAGAGAGCAGGAGGATTTGCTCTATAGTTGCAATGCACTTGGATTTAAGAGACAAAGTAGGGACTTCACATTCCCCTAGCCTGGAATAAGGAGGTGTGTTGAATTTGTTGGCGAGGGCAACATGTGGCAAACCAAAAGGGGACTTGAGTATAAAAATGTGCTTGCTGGGATGCAGAAGGAATTAAACAAAAAAAATCCTTGTGTTAGAGCAGAGTATGGACTATGTGTTGGTCCCGAGGTTTGATTTACACTTCAGGGTCCCAAAAGAAAGGTGAAATTAATGGAGTAATTATAGAACTAATAGAATTGGGTAATCAATCATGGAGTTTGTCTCTTCTCTACAGTTTTGTAGTTCTCTTGGTCTGTATGAATACAAGGCTGTGAAATTAAGGCTGAATACCAAACATGATGGGAAAGAAGAGTTTTGTGATTCCAGCATGAAGTCTCCATCATGGTTTGCACTGAGTGTGCAAACAAAACATGCAATTTAACAGGCAATATTTTATTAGTCTTTCTTATGTAGTTCTGTAAGGGTAGGTAGTTAATAATTAAATTATTTGTATCACCTCCTAAATATTTGCATAAATGGTCTGTTAATCACCCCTTATGTACAAACAGGCCTTATGGTTGGACTCGATCTTGAGGGTTCTTTTCCAGTCATAATAATTCTATGATTCTATAAACTGTGTCTTCCCAGCATCTCACTGGGCAGGGGTTGTTTGGTTATGGGCGCTCAGTCACAGATTTGTTCTTTCCTTGTTGCTCACAGCACTTAGGGCATTAACAACATTGGTATGACTCTGCGGAAGTCAAAAGTTGTCCAGGAAGCTACAGGAATAAGAGAACATGAAATCTGTAGAGATTAATGCTTTATATGTTCAGGAAGCATGCATAGACAGTGGGTGTTTATGGTTTTATTTGTGGTCAGAGCAGTCAGTCCTGGTTGAAACCAAGGAGGTTTCAACCAAAACTGTTACCTCACAAAACCTGCCCACGTCTGTGTGTACCGACACAGCCTGTTCAGGCTCTATTCATGTCCAGCAGAAGCAGCTCTGTACCTCGACATGGTTTCTCACACTCTTCAGCACTGAAGAGTGCTGATCCCACTGGCTTTTGAAAGGAACTAATTGGTTCGTTCCCTATCTGCAAAAATCCTTGTTTTTTTTTTTTTCTGGAAAAAATGACAGCCTGATTGTCTCAGTTATCAGTGTGCTGAGGTGCAGAGACATCAAGTGAATGTCACTTCGAGAAGCACTAACTTGCTTGGAAACTCTCAGCATTTGTTCACTCACTTTCCGGCTCCCCTGCCCTCTCTGCAGCCGACCTCTCCATGCCCCGCACTGTAATTCGTAGTTGGGGCCACTCCACTGCCCCAGAGTTTTCCCTGTGTCAGGCAGTGGATGGGAGGTTCTCCCATTTGCTTCTTTCAGGAGGAGGCGGGTGACTTTCTCATCCTGTAACTGTTTCTGCAGTGGACTCCTGTTTGAATCATCTAGTATTTATCATGTGAACAGAAGATACACGGAGAGATTCTACTGCCGTAATATGTATTTTGAGTACCACTATCAAAATAAGGGACTGGGCAGTATATTTGTAAAATATCTCATAAATCAAACCCAGCACTAGTGTCTCATCGCTGTGTGGATTTTTTATTAGAGAAGAGTCCAGACTGCTTTTCTTGTGTCTGCCCTCCATCAAGATTTCTTCCTGTCAGGGAAGCTTTTAAGATCTGGCAGCATCACAATAGGGAATTAATACCAAGACTATTGAAGAGGTGCTCTGGATTTATGTATTCTCCTCTGCTCATGAAACCACAATAGTTAGCCGAATGGAGCTGCAGTTTTTGTGGGGGCAATGTTGTCTCTGGAATACACAAAATAAAAATTCTGGAACGTGACATCGTGGCTACCAAAACTTTCTGTCTTGGGTAGGCGTCAGCAAGCAGACAATGTTTGATCGCATACTGCTCAGAGAATAACAGCTTTCCTTTTCTCTTCTAGGAACAGCACGTGTAATTCTTCAACATTTGATGAATCAGAAGAGTGGCAAGTTGCTCAAGATGCCGAGATATGCTTGTTGAAGTCAGGAGAGATCATGTAAGCAGAACAGTTTCATCACTACCAGGCTGAAGGAGTGAAGTCAGCTGTCAGCTGTGTGAGCACAAGTCTTGCAGACTCCCACAAGAGCTGATTGCCTGTGTCTGAAGGCAGAATTTGGTCTGAGAAGCAGCAGGCAGCCCAGCTCTGCTAAGCTGAGCAGCAGCAGTGAGCCAAGCCCTCTCTCTTCACTTTTGTAAAACTGACTTGCAAGTGTGAGGGAGAAATAAAAAAGAGAGATTGAAATCCTCAGTCCAAAAACAAAACAAAAAAGAGAGCAGAGATTTAGGATCAGAAAAACTTCCTTCCTGTGGTTATTGCAGGAGGTGCCATGAACAGGGAGGGGCTTAGGAAGAGATCTCTGGACCTCCAGGCATCTCTGGACGCATCTGCAAGGGGAAGTCAGAGATTATAGTGCCAGTTGACCCTCTGTGCTGGGGAGGGAATTCAAGGCCTGTTATTTACTGGTGGCCCTCACGGCCTCACAGAAACTTCCTGCATCAAATATGCAGCTGAGCCTCAGCATAGTGTCTGTGAACTGTGTGTGCTCAATTCTCTGCATGCGAACACTGCTCAGAAATTAATAGTTGTGTGCAGCACATCACTTGCACAGCCATGGGGAGAATCCAACACACCAAAATCCCCGTGGCTTAGAGAAATTCCACTTTGTGGAATTTTTCACTCAGATCTGAATTTCTCACTCAGATCTGAATTTTTGGCTTAATTGTGGGAAGATCTTAAGCTTTTGCCTGCAATGAGGTAATGGGTCCTTTTTTCAATTTTGTTGGCTGCTGTTTGAAGGAGCGGGCAAATGAAGCAGTCACTAGGATCATAACTAGTGACTTGCAGTGAGTGGTGAGTTTGCAGTAGGGCAAAACCAGGAGTGATCCTTAATTTACTAAAGCCAAAGGTCACCTGAGACATGATAATAGTCATTTTACTTAAGAAGAAAAGCTAATGAGATAGTAAAACTTCATATAAAGTTTCCTCTGTGGACAGGCTACAGTAGTTACCATAATAGATCCATTTTATTCCCTATGCACTGCGTAGTAACAGCTGGAAATTGAATTATTTAGAACAGAAAACCCTCACACTAGCAGTGCATTAGCTTCTGGCAAATATGATGATTTTTGATAGCTTCTGACAGACATATCACAATACTGTGATTTACAGTGACCTGCTTGGGAAACAATTTATCTACTCTAGGGATTGACATGATATATCAGTTTTAGTTTAGTAGGTGAGATCCTCTGCTCTTAACAGTTTCTCCAGGTTTCCCCTGGAGAAGGTGATTCTCTCTCCTGTTTAAGCAGCTCATTGCAGTTTGAAATAGATGATCCAAATGTGGTAGGCTAGTAAAATGCTGTGGCACCCAGGAGTGCCAGTGAGAACTTCCTTTCTGGCTGGAGGCACTTTGAGTCAGCTTTTATGCAGTTTGAGCTGCTGCATTAAGTGCTCCCCAAAATCTGGAGAGTTGTTCATATTCAGCCCATCTATCCCCTTTGTCCCCCTGCTCCTCACTTCCTGCAGGAAGGTAGCTGAAAGGTGTGAATTAGGTGACAGCAGTTTGTGTTTAAAAAGAACAGCAGAGGGCAGCAGTTCCTTTATTATCATGGTAACCCTTGATTTAAAAAGCTTAATTCAAGCACTGGCTTTTTTTTTTTTTTTGATCAAAATGGAATAAATGAGTGACTAAAGTCCACTTTTGCCAGAGTAGTGAAGTGCTTGATATCAGTCACCTTTTATGTGGTTCCTGCATTCACCAAAAGGCTGCATCTTTTGCTGCATTTTGTGGCCTTAGATAGAAAACAAAAGGCAGTTTATTGTGTCTGTCTGAATAATTAGGTTGGATCTCTTTAAGTAATTGTGTTTTTCTCCCTCACAGGATAAAGTTACCCCTTACAGTGGAAGACATCCTAAATTTTGGGGAAGGCAACAGAGAGCTGTTCATTAAATCCAGCACTTACAGCATCATTCCCATCACTGTGACAGAGACAGGCCTGACAATTAGCTGGATATTTTCATCAGACCCGAAAAGCGTATCCTTCAGCGTGGTTTACCAAGAATCGGAAGAAGCGCCCCTGGATCAGTGCAAAGTAAGGCCTTTATTTCCCAATGTTTTTTTTTTTTTTCCTTTCCTTACAACCCGGCTATCTGTAGCACAGTACAGTCCAGCTGCCTTGTGGAGTCGGTCACCTGCAGGTATCCACAAGAGTTCCAGCTGCTCTTGCTTTTTAGGAAGTTGTTTTGCCAGAAAAATTACAATTCTACTGAATGCACAGGTACGTTTAATTATTAAATGTCATCTGGGAAAGTTGAGTTGAAAAGCATTGTAGCTTCAGTTGTTCACACTTGAAATTCACTTACCATTATTAAAATAAATGTCCAAGCCTGCAAAAAAGCCAATGTTACCTATTTTACAAGTTGCTTAAGGCTGATCTCGCCAAGCCCTTGAGCAGAGGCCACAAAGAAAGAGATTAATTGATTAAGTTATATGTGGTGGGTTTTTTTTTCCGCAGATAAGCACATACTTAAGTGCTTTGATGGATGCCTGCATGTTGCAAAATCACCCTGCCAGTGCCCAGGACACCTATTTTTTTATTATTTATTTGCATTGCCTGTATTTCATGAGGCTTGTGCCTTAAGTAAATTTGCATTACTCAGCTCATTGTGGAGTTTTAGTGAAAACAGGGCAGCTGTTGGTTCAATCTGCCTTGTTAGGGAGTGCTCTTATGCTGTGATTTCGCTGAGGGGAGAAGGCCACAAATACAGCGTGAGTTAATTCACTGCAGTTTACCTAACTCTCTGTAAAATCTCTGTTCTCTTCCTATGAAGGCCTAGCTTTTGTCAATAGTTTTGTCTTGATGCATTTATTTCATACAGTTTGGGTTGTATAGGATTGACCTTGATCCATGTCAGCTATTGTGCTGAGGTGAAAACCACCTTTTGCAGCAAGTTAACCACCTAGTTTTGCTATAAATTTAGACAAACAGTTAAGATTTGCTGAGGAAGCTTGTTTTTATACTACCAGGAGTATAAAAGGGCATTGTAAATGACATACTTGAGATGATTACTTTAGATGAGATTTATAGCCATAGCTTAATGTTAGAAAAAAGTTATCAAAGGAAAATGGATGTCACGCTATGAGATCCCAGTGTAGGTGAATTTTTAATGCTAATCAGTAAATATAAATATAGTTTTGAAGGCATTTATGCACTTCAGGATTTTCAAGATGTCTCAGGATTAAATATATTTTTTTCACGAAGGTAAATGTCAACTTCTAGAGCAAACAATAACTTTCATTTTGATTTGTATTTAATTCCAGGTTCTTATTCCTATGACACGCTGCAACTCACATAAGGAAACTATCAGAGGCCAGGTGAAAGTCAGAAATTCTGGTATCTACATGCTAATCTTTGACAACACATTTTCTAGGTAGGTCCTAACTGAGTGTAAAAGGTGAAATAGGTTTTTTTTTTTTTTTCAGATTATGGCATTGATGGGATATACTGTTGCTTTTACTGGTGTGAAATGGAACTAAGTACTGTAAATTGGTTCCAGCTTGCCTAAAGAACTTCAGCCTGGCTTTGTTTTTTTGTCATTCCCCGCCACATAGCATAATTCCACTTTTCAGTCTTGACCTCTGAGAAAGTAAACAGAATAAGCAGGTAATTTACAACTCTTTTCAGGTCAGATTACTCAGGATTGTCATTTTATAAACAACAGGTCTGACAGCTGTCCTGCAGACAAAACTTTTTTTCAGCCACAAGTGGGGTTTTTGCCTGAATGTAACCTGGAAATTGGATACACTGTTAAGGCTTTCTGACTAGCTGACATCATCTAACACGATCATCTCATCCTGTTTTTTCTTTCTCTACAGATTTATCTCAAAAAGAGTATTTTATCACTTGACTGTCGAGCGACCTGTCATCTATGATGGAAGTGATTTTCCATAGCCTTGAAAATACTGTGTTATTTTTAACTATATTTTTAAGAAATGCTATTATTTATGTATATGCAAGCAATATGACTACCACTGTTTGAACACTTTGAAACTATGCAATAGTTATAACGCACTTAGAGATCATGTACACACTAGGAAAAAGAAGCTGTTTTAGGAACACTAATGTTCTGTACTGTGTACAGATTGCTCAAAAGCCATGTTGCTTGATTTAACAGGTCAAGTAATGTTTCAATTTGATTTTTCTTCAGGGGGGAGAAAAATAAAGGAGGAGCTCTCTAAGTGAAAACCCAAATTCTTCACTCAAAACTGCATGACCTTTCTTCCCCCCTGCCCGAAAAAGTTCAGAAGGAAACTTAAAGAAAAATGCTTATTTTTGTTGACCTCTTTAGTGGAGAATAAGCATACCTATTTCTGTTCTGCTCATAGTGTCAGAACAGCTATGCAATACATCAGTCTTTGTAGACATGTATTCTAATCCACCTAGAATTTTTTATCTTTTTAAGGTTTTATAAACAGCAAATATAGAGGGTTTTTTTACATTTTGGGCTAAGATTCCTTGAGTCTTAACTGGCTTTTAGAAATGCTCTGGTACTGCATACCAATTACAAAACACTCAAACATGAAGCACCAACTCCTTCCACTTCTGCTCACCATACTCTGTAAGTTGATGCACTGAAGTCAGCACTTAAAGTGGACACCAGTGGCAAAATCAGGAGTCTAATTTGCAGAATAAAGTACCACTCACTGTGTGATTTTTGGGAAGAGGAGCATCTCTTTTTCCTGCTTTAGCACCTTAGTCATCAGCATTCACAGGAAAGCACAGTCCCTAAGCAGATCTTGCTCTAGACCAAGTGGAAAGTAGCAATAATATTTGAAATGGTCTCAAAAAGTCCATCCAAAACTGAATTAATATCAAGCCCTAAGCAGCTCACCATCTTGTGTCAGTGCATTTTGCCCATTTCCTTACTCTTGCTTTCATCTCAGCTTCTCAGTATTTGCTGGGCTGTAGCAAACTGCTAACTTTTCATCTTAAATGTGGGACAGAGCTTTCTGTAAACATACTGCCTGCTGGGGGAAGGAAGAGTAGATTTTCATTTACATAAAATTTTCACGTAAGCTGTCTGCTTTCTATATAGAATTTCAACTTTTTGTCAAAATAACTGAAAGCAGAAAACAGGGAGCTTCTCCAGCCGGGCTGTCTGGCCCATTGACGACATTCCCTTCCCTTTAGGTGCTTCTGTATTTACGACATTTAAGTGCAAACACTCTATTTAGACTGTGCAGCACCTGCCAAGCAGAGGTGGCTCCCGGGAGGAGAGGTGCAAGGTGCAGCCTGCAGGGCCCACGCGGTTAAACCCTCACCTGGCTGCCTGAGTCGGGCAAGAAACTGACGGGGGCAATAAGCAATGCACTGAGCACTTCATGAATTAAGGCGTATTTCAGTGTTGAAGCTATATTTTATATTTAATTAATCAAGAAGAGATTATTTATTGCTTAAAAATGGAATACTGTGTACCGTATGCTATGCAATTTCCCAGGACTGTAACTGAAGTCTGCTGAAGTTTTCCTTAAGCTTTTAGGTGTGGTTTTTTTGAAAGCATTTTGCTGTTGTTTTAGTTAGAATACTAATCTCACTAGGATATCTTTCTTAAAATGCCAAATGTAAGTTAAAGGGACACTGTCAAATGTATCAGGTCATAGTATTACCTATCTGCTCAGATGTATTTCAGTTATGTCTAATAATGTGTTTGACAGAGTTGCCTCTGGGTTTCCTCTTTGCATCCTACTCTTAACATTGGTTTTTGTTTTCTTGGGTTTTTTTTTTTTTTTGCATCCTGTAGCATATATTTTTAAGCTACTATTTATGTAATTCTTAAAATAATTGGCTCTGACCTGTTCAGTAAGGGAGAGGAGACTAAAAACAACAAGGTCTTTTTATTTAGCCTTTCAGTCTTCAGAGTACCTTTTCTTCAGATTTTCCTGCCCTGTGAGAATAGTTTTGTGGTTTCTTTGCTTTCTGAGAGAGGAAGAAGAGTAGAAGCCAACACCTGTAATTTAAATATATATATGTGTGTGTGTGTGTATTTGCTTCTAACCAAGGAGGAGCGTATTTAAGAAGAAGTTTCAAACGAGGAAATACTTAACAGGGTAGAGCACAACAGGTGAACAAAAGTGCACGGGTTCAAAGGAACTGTTTAAGGAGAGTGGGAATCCCACTGTGCAGCCTGGAAGAGGGGCACTTTTCCACCTCAGAGGCTGTGCCAAGAAGACAGTGAAGAACTTGTCGTTATCTGACCTTTGTTTGATCGTCCCAGACCTTTCATTAACAGAGTCGTGGGAGCCTGACTTATTACGAGGACTTACTACAAGAACTGATCCCATTCGAGCACCTTATAGCCCCGTTTGGAGGGAACTTGTGCACGTGAGAAGCTCCAGCGACACCAACACCTCCGTTTGCCTGCACATGTTCAGGTGTCCTGCTGAGGCAGGCCCTCCATGAACTGACCATCGCCGGCAGTGCAAATCAGAGGAAAGAAATACTGGAAATTGACCATCAAATTAATTTAAGGGAGCAAAGAGTATGTGTTGTGGATAGACAAGCAACCAGGTGTTTTTCCTGGGAGCTGGAAAAGTGGAAAGCTGTACTTTTTCTTATACACAGGTTTCTGCAAGGAAAGGGCATCATTGCTTTAAGAACATGGCAGTGTTCCTTTAAATTTCTATGAATGTTACTCCACATTGCTTTAGGAAAAATCACTGACATCTATTGCACAAGAGTTTACTGCATTGCAGAGTAGCAAAGCTGCAAAAGGCTGATTTTGCTCCTTTTTAAAAATTTAAATTGCACTATAGTTTTAATAAAGCTCACTCTCATATATATTGTAAGTTGTTCAGAAACATCTCTTGCTCTTACTTGCCAAAGGATTGCACAGCCTGTTCACATCAAACTTCACGTTCCAGAAGGGGGAGAAAAAGATTTACGTATGCCAGTGTTTGTACAGTTACAGGGACGTAGGCGATTGTGTACGGGAATGTTTCTTGATGTTTTCTTTTCCTTTTTTAACCTCAGGAATTAAATAAACAAAAATCTACATCACTAAGCGCATACGTCACTTTTCACCTTGTAGAGATGGCTTTGCCCTGACACTTGTGTGACCTGCTTCTGGGCAGGAAGAAAATCCTAGAAAATGAGGATTATTCCTGCAGTCTGTCTCACTAGTCGAGGTGTGCAGGGCACAGCTGCACAGAGCAGCACAGCAACAGCAGAGATCCTTAAATCAGGGTGAGTGAGTTAGTCCTGGTTCCTATCTTCGCGGGGTGGGGAGGGAAACATCTGTATTTGCACGTGTAGTCACAGCCCTGTGGCACGTGGCAGATGTGCAGGCTCATCTGAGCTTCTGGGGTCACACCTAGATGGCATGTGCTCTATCAGGAGGATAACAGGCTCTGCCAGGAGCGGTCGTCACTGTTTTTTACCTTATTTCTGCTTCGGTGGCGGCCTCGGCTGTTAGGTGCAGGCTGAGCTGCTTCCCTGCCCCTGCTCAGAGGCAGCTGTTTGAAATCAAGTCTTCTCTGAAGCCTAGCCTGGAGTTCAAGGGACAGCAAAGGTTAAGTTTTATATTACTAAATATAATGTACCCACATGCGAGGAACTCTATCAACTCTGTAGGGGAGGTTGTAACTGTCGAAAGTCCATACCTGCGCCCCCAGGAATGGACATGGAGCCATGCTCATCAAGACCGTGTTCCTCGGGTGTGTGGGCGAGGCACTCTCAGCTCTCGGTCTGTCTTGTGCAGGATTTTAACCTGCCAGTTTCGTAGCATCTATCCCAGCCCCAGCTTTGGCACGCTTTAGGGCATTCTGCTGCGTGGGCTGGGTGCTTCTGCGGTAGGTGGTGCTTTTCCCCAGCTTTCATAGAATCATAGGATCGTTAAGGTTGGAAAGGACCTCTAGAGATCATCCAGTCCAACCCCCCTGCACACGCAGGGTCACCTAGAGCACGTGGCACAGGACTGCGTCCAAGCGGGTTTTGAAGATCTCCAGAGAAGGGGATTCCACAACCTCTCTGGGCAGCCTGTTCCAGTGCTCTGTCACCCTCACTTTAAAAAAAAAAAATCCTTAAGCTCCTGTGGAACTTTTGGTGTTTCAGTTTGTGGCCATTACCTCTAGTTCTGTCAGTGGCCACCACTGAAAGGAGGCCAGCACCATCCTCCTCGCCGCCTCCCCTGAGGTACTCGTATACACTGATCAGGTC
>NW_010584675.1:690753-732357 GCF_000705375.1 Tinamus guttatus | reverse complement strand
GGAATGTGTGTGGGGCTGGAGCACAGTGAACACATGGGGCTGGAGCACGCAGTGAACGTGTGGGGCTGGTGCACGTGTGGGGCTGGAGCACAGTGAATGTGTGGGGCTGGAGCACGTGTGGGTCTGTCTCACTTGTGGGTCTGTCTCACATGTGGGTCGCGCTCACTTGTGGGGCAGGGCATGGCGTACCTACGTTCCCTGCACTACATCCACCGTGACCTGGTGTTGTGAACGTGTGGGTCCGGAGCACACAGTGACGTGTGGGTCCGGCTAAGAAAGCTCTATTGCAACCGTGTTTGGTTTTGTTTGTAACTTTCAGTGTTTTGGCTTCATCCTGACCTACAACCAGATAGAATTTGGCCTTGTATATACAAAAATACACTTTTCAGGAGGTATTTAAGTTAGGTGATTACTCTCGTGCAAGGCAACTGGGAAGGCATCTAAACCCAAAACACATTCCTTTTTCACATGTGCAGAAATGTTGATTTCATGAACAGGAATTCTACATGTAACAGTGGACTAAAAAATCAAAAACAACACCAATATCCTAGAAGAGATTTTTGCCTGTCCTGCACTGGAATTTATATTTACATGAAACATTACCAAGACCCCAAATCTTGTTAAACTGCGCAGCCCTTTTCCTTTCTGCATATGCAGAGCATAGTTTCCAATGTAGCAGCTCATATTTTTAGCACTCTGAACGTTCTTGGGACATTCCCCAGCAGATCAGCTCTTTTAGGGGCCATCACAACAACACAAAGCTCTCTGATTTGTCGTTTTTCACTTCGGATAAAACTTCCTCTATCACAACGCAGAGCTAACGGTCCAGATTTAATCAACAAAAGCATTTACATTTCAAAATAATGAAAGCCACTCAGCTGGTAACTTGTTAATTAGTTCTCCAGCGTTCTTCCTTTCAGCCTTTATCCTCCTGTGCTGCAGCTCCAAATAGGCCCGGCTGCAGCTGACAGTGCTTCTAATAGCAAGGGAGGTAACTTGAGCAAATGTTATCTCCGAATCCTGTCTCGCCCTTAGGCTCGCTTTACATCAAGCCGTTGATTTCAGGGGAACTACTCCTGATTTTCCTGGGGTATGTCTTAATGTTTCCCACCATCCCTAATAAGCTTTTTGTCTTCTGTTTTTGAATGATGAATGTCTGTGAAGCAATTACATGTCTGGGTTTAAGGTCCTCATGCCCTTTATTTTTTAAAAATGCTATTCTTTCATTCTGGAGTTCCTAAGATTTGGGGTCAGATTCTCATTTATAGGAGAGCTATATATACACCTCGTGATAATTTAATAGAATTTGTTCTTAACTCCAGCAGAAAGACCCTGTTACCCAAGGCAATATGAAGGTACCAGAATATAAATAAGAACTTGTTCATTAATCATTTTTCCTAGCACTCAGATATTTGCAAGTGAGGATGAATGAGGATTTGCTCCTAATTTATGTCACTGTGCTTATAAATTCATATAAATATAAATGCTACCTCTCATGGTCTTCCCCAACAGATTCCTTAAACAACTGCTTAACTCCACCAGTTAGTCCCCTCTTTAGGATATGGTTCAACTGACCTGCTGGCATCAGCTCCTCAAAAGCCTGGGTCAATCTTGTCCTGCAATTATCAATTCTCCTGTCAGAGAAAACAAGCAAGATCTTAAATAAGACTTTTTATGAAATAAAAACAGGCTGTTCTAGTCAGCATGTAAAATCTTTCTATATCCTAATTTTACCTTTAAGCACACGATTCAAGACTTATTTGGAAGTCTTTCCCGAACTGCAAGTTATGTCTTCTCTGCTGCAGTTATGAGGGTCTCTTTGTCTCTCTCTTTCCTTTTTTTTCTCTTTTTTTTTTTCCCCTATCACATGTAATTCATCTTTGCAGTTTTTCTCTTTCCTAAATATGGTAGGTGGGCGAGGGACCAATTATATCATAATATAGGGTTATAAAAATGGCATCACATTCCCAGCTTTTTTAAGAGGAATTTGTATTTCTGAATTATTTCACATTTCAGTTTCAATGGAAGACCGAGGGCTAAGCATTAAAAAGATCTGGGGTTTTTATTAATGTTTGTCTTCTACAAATAAATTACTTATGTTTTTGAAAGCTATAAATTAGTATCAAAGAGCCTCATAAATAGCAAGTAAAGCAAAAAAAAAAAAAAAAAAAAAAAAAAAAAAAAGGAAGAAAATGCCATGCAAAACTTCACCTTTCCTAAGTCTCCTGAGCATCATTTGAATACCAAAGGATAGTTAGTGGTGGTGTGTTTATGACATGTTACAAAGTCTTCCCACACGTGGCAAATATGGAAAAATATTGCCAATAGTTTTAAGTATTAACAGACAAGTTTCACGTTTTATTTAAACATTTAGAACCCGTATGTGTAAACTCAATGAAAAACTAGATTCTGATTTTCACAGAAACATGACCAATGTTAGGGTTGGTGGAAGAAGTAGTGATTTTAGATCTGAATTCCAGAGACAGTTCTGAACACATCTTCATGAAGTAGAGAATCTCAAGTGTGAATGTATTTTACTTGAAATATTTCAAAGCAGCACTTTATTAAAGGTAATCTCACATACTTATAGGGTTACACAGGAAGATTTATTCTATCATAAGGTTTCTAGCTGGATAATCCATAGGAGGTGTGAAACCTGAACAATATGACTTGATAATCAATCTTGAGATATCCAGTGCACTAATTATCTGTATCTCCATTCCTTATCTGATTAAAACTGCCTAATTAAAGAGATAGCTGCCTAGAACAAAGAAAAGAAATAAGAGAAATAAGAGTTTGGGAGGTCAGGGTGCTCTATTCCTGTTTCCCGAGTTTCTTACTCTGAGCTTTAGAAAATAACATCCAGCTAGAACAGTTGCTAAATAGCACCAACATTCACAACAGAAAACCCAAAGGGGACTTTGACCCACTTCCACTAATAAGGAAAAACTGCCATCGGGACCAGTGAGCTTGACACTGGAACCTGTTTCTGTCTGGCCTGTCAGAGCTCAGCTTTGCTGCCCACTTGGTATGTCACACTCAAAGCACTTAAGAAACAGGATGGGAAGGGAGAGTTGCAGAAAATGTGTGTTCTGAACTACTTGTGTTTTATTTGAGTATCTGTGCAGCCCAGTATAGAGCTGGCAACACTAATCTACTCACGGAATAGCTAGTCATGAAGGGTAGGGAAGTTCCCATTCTCAAAGATCCTTCCTAAATATCTAAAACTAAAGATAAAATAGTATCAATCACACCTCTCTTGCCATTGCAAGTTGAGCTGTGGCTTACTTCCTAATACAAATAATCTTTGTGTTGCAATTACAAATATACTTTTTTTTTTCTTTTTCCCAATTTTGCTTCAAATTTGGAAGCTCTTTACCTAAACCTCTGTGGAGTAACCCCCCATGACTTTAATTATATTCTTTGATTTCTGCATAACTCTGTGCAGGGTATGAGGTCAGGCAGCTCAGGGAGGCTTTGAAGGATTCTGGGCTATTGCCTGTACTGTGGCGTAGGAATTTCTTTGCACGTACCCACAAGTGCAAGAAAACAGCTGGATATGTTCCAATAACAACAGTTTTGAGGCAGGGAGTTATAGAGAGGGGTAAGAAGAGGATGAATACTTTTGACAACTTCTTGGTATAACGCTGGAGTATAAGGTGGGAAGGTATAAATGCAGGTATTAGATAATCAAGTGTTTAAAATCTATTTTAAGTGGTCCATGATCTTCATGGGTAATTTAGAAAAAAAACCTTTTTGGGCAGTATAAGGCTATGAATATCCTCATTTGTAGTTCTGTGGCTCACTGACTAGCTTCTTTGTTTGATTTTGTGTTTTTATAAGAAAATGTATCCTTTACAAATTTTAGCATTGGCAAGGGACCCTTTGGAATGATACTTCCTCAGAGTTGTGTTGCCATCACTTTTATTTACTCCCTTACTAGTAACAAATATTTTGCTAACAGTTCTTTGCTATCTGATTTTATTCACCTACTAAAATCTTACCTATGGGGGTCCAATGGGGAGTAACACATGTAGAGTTCCCTTCTTCCCTAACCTAAACTGTCCTTCTTCTACAGTTTATAGCAATATTACAGTATCCTATTAATTTTTGTCATTCCCTCATTTTTCAGAAATTCCCATTACATCAAGTTCTTTTCCAACTGCCATATACTCTGCTTTCACCTGTTATTATTTTTAAGCTTGTGGTTGATATACATTTAGAGCATTTATTTTTGGCTATGCACCTATTTTTAAACAACTTCTCTTCCTGGCTTCCTACTTCAGATTATACCACTGTGATTTCAGCACAGTTATCCTCAAGGTCATTCTTGTTTCCATCTTTTAGTACTGGATTTGCAGACAACATTGTGCCAGCTAGCACTAAGGGGGGAAAAGATGTGGAAATGCAGACGTTTTTTAGCAGGAGACTTGACTGCCCACTTCAGCCCAGTGTGAGACAGGGTGCTGCCTCATCCTACGTGGTGTCTTGAGGTCATGGCTGTGGGGCTGCAAAGCCCTTACCATAATTAGATTTCCCTTGGAAATCTTCCCTGTTTATCACCAAGACATTTCAGAGTTCACATCTATTTTTTATTTATTTTTTTAAAACAGTGAGACAGCTGTTTTTTCCCCTCTTATGAAAATAGGAACAAAAAACAATTTATACTTTCTTTTTTTTCATCTATTCCATTACTGATGTTCCCCTTGGCTCACTGGAAACAGTGAGAGAGGGTTTGATTCTACTTTGTGGAAAAAAAGAGGAAAACCAGGTTAGGCTTTATGTAGAAAATTTTCCTTTATCCAGCAATCTGCTTGAAATTTTGCATAATATTTCATTGAAAATATATGTGTCACCTTTGAGATTTCTTTATTCTGTTCTGCTCCTGAAAAGCCTGCAGATGGAGGGAGGAGCTGGTAACTCCCCATGTCAATTAGCTCTATTCATTCGATGGCTATATTTATTAGTTTCATTAAAAACACATTGAGCAGCCCAGGCTGCTCCATCTGAATGCCTCCACAGTCCCAACTGTCCCCCTGTCAGGGCTCTATCCTGAGGCCTCTTGCAGCTTCCACATGAAACACTAGTCCAGGAGGATATCACATGGATTTAGGGCTTGCTGGAAAGATTTCACAGCTTGATTGGTGGTGTTAGTGTGTGTAGGGGTGGGCTAGTGACCCACAAGATGGGAAATGTGCTTAAGGTAGAGTGATAATGAACTTCTTCAAAAATGAGAGACAGGAAACAAAAAAAAAAGGCTGTGTAAAGCTTGAAAAATATCTTCATTGTTACTGCCATTTGGAAGTCTGTGACATGACTGTGCATGTAGCATCTGATGAGAGTATTAGTCATAAACTATGGTACTGTACGAAATATGACATACTAGGCTGTCATCACACAAAGGAGCGGTACTCAAAGGAGATTGTTAATTTGCTGCATTATTAATGCCAAGGCAAGAAATGGTCTCCCGCAGAAAATGTTGCTCTCTCCATTTGCCTCCTCCTGTTCTTGTTAAAATCACAGCCATTTGGAAGAGCAGAACGATGGCAGGAGGCTGCTCCTTTCAGGACCAAAAGAATGGCTGCCAGCAGAAATATCATAATCAGATATCAGATTGATCAGATCCTTTAGTACTTTTCACTTTTTTTTTTTAAATCTATTTCATTTTATGACAGATTTTTTTTTTTTTTAAAAAGCATGGCAAGAATCAATAAATCTCTGTACTCAGAATAAAAAGGAAGAGACAGGAGTAAGGATGCTCTCAAACACTCCCAAGGATTTTAACATACAGCCTCTTCTATTTGTATTGCTTTGGTCTCAGAGTTTTTTTTACATAGCCATATTACTTTTTTCCTTTTTTTTTTTTTGTCTCTTATGTCAATAGGTATTCAAGAAGACAAAAAAACAAACAAACAAAAAACCTGCTTACTACCAAGCAAATGTTAATTATTCTTAACAATTACTCTTCAAAACATGTGATCTTCACTATTACCCTGACAAGCAGTTCCTACTATTGCTTCCAGTTCCTAGCTGAGAAAGCAAAGTTGCACTGGTATCACAAAATACCAACATCTCACAGCCCACGTCAGCAAAGCCCTAGCTGTGATTCAAATGCATATGGCCCCTTATGTTTACAAGCATTTATTTGTAAAGATCCCTACTGAGACAGAGAATTGACCTTCTTCAATTAAAGGGGATTTTTTTGGCCTTTTGCAGAGTACACTGGGAACCGCATTAACACGTATTTCCTCACCAAAAAACAACAACAACACCCTAGGTAGTCTCTCTCTTTTTTTTTTAATGGATCTGTATCCATCTGCAGAGCTGCTGATGTCTGACACATGTAAAAGCAATCATAGCTGGTAAGGCTTGAATTTATGTGGTGCAAAGACTGTGTTAGTCCTTCAATCTAAATAGGTCTTTGGAGTCAGACATCAGGCACATGGCTTGTGGAAAATCATAAAATTTCCCAATTTATCCAGTGTTTATCCAGCAAATTATCCAGCATCTACATTTTCTTTTTCAAACAAAAACTAAAAAAAAAACCCACAAACCCAAAGTGCACTGAAAGTGGTCTTGGCACCATATTGTTTTCAGCACCATCTCAGTGTAAGATAATCAGCACTGCAATCAAGTAAAAATTATGCAGGAGCTGTGAGTCGGTTATATCCTTCTCATGAAACTATGGGTTTTCTGAAGCATTTTACAAATGATTTTCAAAAAACAAAACAAAAAAATCCCACAAAGCTCCCTCCCAACTGTTTACCCCTAATTCTTGGGCTCCGTGGCCACTATGAGTTGACAATATTTGGTTAAATTTTACCTAAAGGGTCTGCAGCAGCATCCTGGAGCAGCTCCTCCCCACACAGCTCCACTAATACCTCACTGCACTCAAACTTGAACATGAGCAGAAGCTTTCTTTTCCCGCTTCACTTCTGTAAAAAAAAATAAAGAAAAAGTCATTTAAAACTGCCCCTGTGTGTTGCTCTATTAAAATAACAAAACTACTTCCACACACACACACCAAAAAAAATCCGCTTACACTTTTTATCAGAGCTGTCGTCTTCCCTTCACCTGTTCCCTTCAGCTTCTGCACACCTCCATCTCCATGCGGAAACAGAGCCCTTCCAGAGCCCCAAAACATGCTTTTTGGGTTTTTTTTTTCCCCCACTTGAGGGAAAACCTGCTTCACTCTGCTGGGCAGCAGTTACCGTGAGGCTGCAATAACTAAAACAGCTGCGCCTGTGGGTGCCTTGCCACGCTGCGCTCAGCATGGCCGCCACAGCGGCAGCCATTTTGAGGCACCTCACGCCGTGGCAGCCATTTGACACACTCCCTCACTTTGAGCAGCCCCCGTGCTGAGGAAGGAGAGGGTTTTATCCCCTTGCAGGGCCTGCATTGAGGACCCTTGGCAATGGTGGAGAAGGAGGAGAGGAGGAATTGATCCTGCTGTATAAGACCTGCTCTGCTGCTTTGCCCCACTCCTGAATTGCAGGAGTTGTGGGAAGCTCGGCCGTGACAGGAAGGAAGGGCTGTTAATTATGTCTAATTCAGGGTACAGAACGAGTCAACCTAATAATGGCTCCTGTGCTGAAGAAACGCCTTTGATTTGCCTTTTTGGGTCAAAGTCACTGAAACTGTTCCCCTGTAGTTGACTCCCGGAAAACCAGCTCCTGGGACGACAGCCGAACGGGAACAGCTGAGGTTTAGTAATGGCGATGCTACACCTCGGATGTCAGGAGTTTGTCACATCTTGGAGCTACTCTGGTCACTTTGAATGGAAAAGTAATGGCCCAAAACTGAAATCTTCCATCTGTGCCGCAGATCATAAACTCTTGGGTGATATTTTAGCAGCTCTTATTGTTTCCCATTTAATTTCCTCATCACAGAGGCTTTTTTATCATTCCTTTCCCAAATTAGCTGAGTTCTAGCTTATCTCCCAACATACCAGAAGCAGAAGCTCAGGGTCACAGGAAAGCGGTGCAGAGAAATTTACATTTTAGGAAGCAAAATACTCACTTCAGAAGGCCAAGGTTGTCCTCAGTGAATTTCAGGAACATGTACTTTATTTTGCAGCTTTCTGCCAAAAGGTTTAAGAGGCTTTTGTTGGAGGGTAGGAAAGTTCCCATTCTCAGAGATCCTTCCTGGATATCTAGAAATACTTTTTTAAGTGATATTGCTCCCTCACACATCTCATGGGATTGGGACTGGAATTCCTAATGCCAGTTAGACTGGATCCTTCCAGAACCTAAACAATTAGTGAATCTGAAGCCCTGTGAAGGAATACATGGGAGAAAGCCTCTGGAGTCTCCTTTGTAGTTTTAGATTAAAATTGATGCAGTCTGGTGGAAAACTCCCACTTTCATTCACTTTTAGCATTTTTCTCATTTATTCCCACCAGGAAAGATGAGATAAAGCCAAAAAGGGGTGCGTGAGAGAAAAATCTGCCCTTTTAAGAGTTTCATAGCAAGCAGTCTCTCTCGTAGATGGTGTACAGATGACTGATTTTGACTAGAAATATCCTAGACTAGACATATGTCTATCAGAAGGTGAAAGGTAGGTAAGACGCTAAAAACTTCCAGAGGTTTTCAAGGAAGACAGAATATAAAACAAATTTTGTGTTTATGAGAAAAAAAGCTATAAATCCAAAATTCTATAATTCTTACACAAAACAATTATTACATAGTTGTAGTTAAATTTAGCTCTAATTATTACACTATTGTATACTATTTTCATGTCTAAAAACAGACCATTGTTTTCTGCAATGTATTTTTTATGGTGGGATGACAACTACTTATGACTGTCTGCCTGTGTCAACCATGCTCCATGAGTGACACCAAGATACCACTGCTACACAGAACCAGACAGAGCACTGTGAAATTTTAACTAGTTGGATCACAATCCCAAACTTCTGCCTGTGCTGAGCTCTCTTCCAGTGCTCAAGTGTTGTTAATAACATACACACCAACAATACATACTGTGTCCGTCATCAAACATCTGGTACATCCTGAGTAATCCGAGCAGCCAGGTGCATCACTGCAACTTTTATCTTCCAACTTACCACGTGGCTTTCCAGAATTGCTTGATGTCACCTCAGCTCCCTTTGCATTCCCCTCATGCCCTAGAGTGAATCACTTCTGGACATGCCTCTCTCTTCATTAACTACAGAGGGAGTATAAATGACTATGTTAGAACAGTCATCTGACTTTCAGATGCAGATGTTAGGTCGGGATTTCTATCCTCTATCTGCCTGACATTACTAATACCAGTAGATCTTCCACCAGGGAGGCTTATTGCCTCAGAAATAGAAGTTAGCAAATTTGCCCTATGAGATGTCCGTATGCAGCACCCACTTAAGTCGCTGCAACGTGGGAACACAAGAGAAAATCCCCTTAGCAATAGCTAAAGGGATACAGACTGGACTTGAAACAGTCAGTCCCTTTGTTTTATGCCATGACACTGCAAAGTAGCAGTGCTCAGAATGACTGTTTTTACTGCCTAAACGTATTTTTAATACTTGAGCATCCAGGTGGGATTAAACTGTGTTTGCAGCTTTGCAGACATTAAGGAAGGAGATTAAATGATGGAGGCGGGGGAAAGTAAACGATGCTGTGCTCGACTCCAGAGAGACAGCAGGATGCAGGGTCTGGAGAGCAGCTCAGCTGCTCCGGAGCCTCAAAGTCTAGTCCTGTTCCGACACACAGACTGACAGATGTATTGATAGCCAGGCACATAAAATGCAATGCAAGTGCTCTCTGTGTATTTTTTTATGAAAACAATACCAGGTGAAACCTTCAACCAGTGTAAAGTAGCAAACAGCAGTTTATAAGAAATTATAAGCCAGATGAAAATCTGACTAGTTTCAAGACTCGATCATTTCTTTCTTGAGTACATTTTCCAAAAGCGACGTGTGTTATAGCATGAGTATAAACAACAACTGAGCCATTATAAAATACCAGTTAAAAAAAGAATTATTAAAATCACCAGATATGATTCTGATAAGCTTAATTGGAAGTCATAGGTTTTAGGTGCATAAGTGTTTACAGAACCATAGCCTTAACTGATTTTCAAAAACAGTATCACTGCCCACAGAAGTTTTCATAGAGAAATAATATACAAGGCACACTGAACACTCTCAGGCCAAACACATTCTACTGTTTATTACACATATTACATTCTTAAATAAAAATGCGTCACATAACATTTTTGCATAGATATCTTACAATATACCAATTTAAAAAAGAATTATGAAACAGACCAGTAACAAAAATAAATTTTTTTCTTCATTAATAATTTTGTAACATTAACATACCACCATCATATAATACAAATAATATTTTTAAATCTTAAGACTTTTTGTACAGCAAAAAAACTGACAAAGTAATATATATATATATATATATATATAAAAAGCTTAAAAAAAATAAAATGTCAAAAAAAGGCAGAACTGAGGGCTACAAGATTGGGTACTTCCGTGATATATTAGAAATACCAGAGTAGGCCTGAGAGAACGTGACCGAGGGCATCTCCAAAATGCACTTGTCAGACACATCTGGCAAAAGAAAAATTATAGTGCAAAATGAAAGTCCTTCAAGCAATATTTTTATTATTATTATTATTATTATTTTTAAATCAGGGAGCATTCATTTTTAGTTGTTTTTAAAAAAATCCCCAAAGCAAAAACTTGATGTCTAGTAGAGAGAAAGAAAGGTTTAAAACAACATGAAAAAAAAAACAGGCAACTTCGCAAAGCAAGGAGAAAAAAAAGGAAAAAAAAAAACACTTAGCCTGAATTATTATTATTTCAGTTAGCAAAGCAGACATGCTAAACTAAGGCCTTGTTTCTAAGAGAAAAGCTGTCATGGTTCATATGCAACGATTTCAAACCCAGGTGGTTAAATTGGTGCAAGACCCTTCCTGCAGAGGTATCTTAATTGGTTTAACCATTTCTTACATTTTATCTTCGCCGTGTGGCACGCCAATGCAAACACAGGCCAAGCACGCATTGCTGCATCTGCAGGGGGATTTTAACTAGACAGATACCAGGGCAACCTCCCAGGTTGGGAAGTGGCCTTGGAAACAACGTAGTGTTTAAAGCAGTGTTTTGATCTACTACTTCCACAATCTGACAGGCCAGGGTTGTAAAATACAGCGAGACGGTAAATTGTATGTCGCAAAACACAAAGTGAAGATCAGCCCCTCAGCCACCAGGCCACGTAGGGACTGTGCGTTGCTTTTCGTTTCCCCGAGGGCCCAACGATGAAGGCTACAATTGTCACCTTTCTGTCCATCCTAGTTCACTTTTCGCGTGTACGTGCTAAGCCCTCTTCCCCCTCCCCTTCCAAACCCGAAATTTGCAGCCTACTCCTTCATAGTACACAGCAACATATATTGTCCAGCAGCCTCAGAGCTGACATGATTCCTAAAATGCAGTGGCAACTGGAACTGCCCTCCCTCGACTGAAGCGATAGGCACGGTTGGCTACTACACACTGAAAGAGTAGCTCAATTTCCTCTTCTGTGTGGGGATATATGGTATTTTATTGTACATCTGCACCCATACAGAGACAGGGCGTAGAACCTGTTTTCTGGCAGTATATAGAAGTTAGGACCAAAGCACTTAATAATCAGAGCTTTCATCTTGAAAACTGTGAAGAGTTCCAACTTTAGCTGTTACACCAAAAAAAGCTATTAACAAGCGTTAAGGAGAACTATAAAACCCTGTTTGAAAAAATGACACCTGCATTTGGAAGTTTTCAGGTAGGGAGACCCATACTTAAAGTGATAAAGGCAGCCTACCCCTCATCTCCACAGCTTTATGTGTGTAACTTATATATACAACTATATCATTATATATATAACTTATATAGTACAAGTCTGTCTTGGACTTCCTCTAAGGAAGGAGGAAAACCTCAGCTTTACAAGAAAGACCTCAGTACCTGGTGGGCCAGATCCTACAGTTCTTAAATGCTAAATCTTGCCACTGAAGCCAATGTAGAGCTGTGGAGGAGGCAAGACTACAAAAATTGTCCCTAAACTATCAATAAAAACTAACATAAATGTGGCACAAGGAAGAAGACTTGATCTGGAAACGATCGTTCAAGAAGGGGTAGATTGAATGCTATTGAGAGACAGGCAAGACTTGTCAGTGAGGAGCTGTAAAGTCTTAGGAGGAAATCTTGTCAAGACAAAGCTAAATAGAGTCATTGTGAAATGCTGTTTGCTTTTTTCTTGGCATATGAGCACTTTTTAACTGCTGTTCTACCAGAAATCAGCAAAAAGTACTTTAAGAGAGTGATAGGGTTGCCCATGAGTATGAAAGCGTAGGAACAGTCTTACCAGGTGGAATGCTAGGATGTGGCAAGTCCTGAATGAAATCAAGAATAAAAGCCCTTGAGCCACTGGGTGCTGGCCTGAATACACTAAATTATTTACAGAATTTTACTCTTTTTTATTTTAAAAATTTGAATACTTTGACACAGATAAAGGGGAGCAGGGAGAGAAAGAAGATATTTGAACAAGTTTCATTTTCATTGGTTTTGTTAAAAGCACCAATTAAGACCTCTATGCAAATAAACAAAGTACATTAAATAGGAGGAGCAACCTTTGTGGTAGAGGTGGCTAAAAAGCCCAAATTGTCTAGAGCCAGGAGAAAAGCCTTATTTGGTAAATATCAAAAGGGTCATATATCAGATATAATCAAGTTACTGTAGCCATCATGTTCATCAATTCTTTTTTTAGTCATAGACCCCAGTGATTTGTTTTTATTCCTGAAGTTAACAGTTCCAAAAACAAGAATTTAGACTGTCCTCTTACATTCACTTTTTCCCCAACCAGGTTTTGACAGTGCTTTCCAGATATTAAGTAAAAATGTCCTAGTCTAAAGAAAGAGTAAATCCAATTCTAAAATGTCTGAGACAAATGAGAATGAAAAATAAGATTTTAATGTTCACCTCCATAGAGAGATATGTTGGCTCAGATGTCAAGTACAAGTATTGTTTGCTGGTTATCCCTTTGATCTTCCAGGCTAGCAACCTGTTTTCAAAATGTTTTGTTGGCCCCTGAAGCAGTGTCATTGCTTTTGATATAATGATACTTCACACCAATTTGCTCAGAGTTTTTTGTTTTCTCTTTTTTTTTTTCTTTAAATATTCCATTTTCTCCACCTTTCCCTTACAAAGAAGCCTTATGAAGGATGAAACTATCAGCCTTTGAGAGTAACCTTATAGACTGATCTGACACTATTCTGCCAGAACGAGACTGGAAAGCCTGAAACCACTACACATTTCATCAGTGAGAGCTCTGCTAGGAATCATGGAATCATGAATTAATGTAGGTTGGGAAGTATCTCTGGGGGGTCTCATACTCCAACCTCTGCTTTAAGCAATTCAATCAGCTCAGAGCCTATCCAAGACACTCAGTGAATCGGGGATTTCAGCCCTGGAATTTGACAGGGAAGTATCTTTCCTCGTTCATTTGCCGAGTCTGTTCTAATTTTTCAGAGTGAGTGCTGACTATTGAAGTTGAGCGACTCTGGGATAGTGAAAAATACTCTGGAATCTTTTTTTTTTTTTTTCCTGTTAAAGCAGTCTTTATAAAATATGTGTCATGGTTTAGGTTGCTCTTTTTTTCTAACAGAGAAAACAAAGTAGAGCAAAGATCCACTCAGGGTGTCATTCTGTTCTGAAAGGTGACTAAAATAAAGCACCATGGGTTTCCATCTTCGATATGAGTGAAACACTATATATGTTTTTTAATTTAAGGTAAAAGAGCAATGATTATGTTGGAAAGAAACAAGAATCTTGTCTGCCAGACATGGATGTATAGAAATCCTAGTTCTATAAGCACATTTTTATACATAAATTCAGCAAATCCGATTTTGAAATGCGTGATACTGTAGCTTCTTAGAAGATTTTTCATATGCCAGTTTTCAAAGTAGAATCTCATTATAGAATTAGTGGAAAAATCCAGAATAAATAAGCTACATCAGCACCATAATATATGAAGTATACCTTGATCTGGAATACTCTGCCCAGTTCTGGACTCTGCATTACAAGAAAGCTACTGAGATACTGCAGCAAATCCAGAGGTGGGTCACCAAGAGGAGCAGGGGGCTGCAGTACAGGATGGACCGGAGAGGCTGAGAGCCACAGATTTGTTCAGCCTTAGAGAAGCGTAAGGGCAGATCTGACTGCTGTCAAACACAGTGAAGGATGAGAGGCAGGGAACACAAGTAGGAACGTGGGAAATCCTAAGGAAATAAATAGGGAGAAAATACCACAGAAGTGGTCAAATATTTGATCAGGATGCACGAGAGGTTGCAGAGCTTCCACCCTTGGGGATATTCAGAACTCAGAAACAGCCCTGAGCAACTAGCTCTGGTTGGACGTGCTCAGAGCAGGAGGCTGGCTGATACGGCCTCTGGAGACCTTCTCCTGCCTTCATGATACTCTCAGTGACTGCTTTGTTCCAAAATACTATCTAACTATTCACAAAAATCCACATTTGCCTATGCTTTTTCATTTAGGTATTGCAATTTTTTTTCCTCACTGTATAGTTCCATGGCTTTGGAAAACAGAATCTGGCATTTTTCTTTTTTTATAATGGCTTCCGTTTTGCAAATACATAAAATCCAGTATAAAGGAAATAAGGCAGAGCTTCTCCTTTCTAGAGCTCTCTGAAAACTGCTACTGACAACCTGCTACCCTCAACTTTTATCAAGTCAACTGTTCGTGTTCCTGATTCCAAAACAACCTGACAAGCTGGATTAGCCTTTCCTCTTGATTCTGCTTCTACTCATAGGTAGGAAACGGAAGATGTCTGTACAACTTTAGCAAGGAGATACAGGCCCAAGAAGGATCGAGCTATTACAGATTACTCAAGTCTTAAATGCACAATTTGAAATATTTGAAAGAAACAAATTTTCTCATTGTAAAAAGAGACTCCTGTAATGTGTCACTAATTATGCCCTTCCAAAGGGGAAAATTCCTACAAAATACAAGCTGTGGTTCTAAGACGCTTGCATATGAGCACATAAAACCTGAAGTCCAGAGACTGACCAAGTACACAGCATATGCACGTGAAAAATATCTCCCTTTAAAAACAGAAGAGCCTGAATTTGTTCAAAGTTCAAGACCTGCTACAGACAGGGCCTGAGAAATCTGGATTCTGATTAATATTCTAATTCCCCTTTTGTCTTTTTTTTTTTTTTTCTGTTTGGATCAAGATTTAGATGTAGGCCTACCTCTAGAAACAACAAAATAATGAGATATTCCAGAGTGATTTTTTTTTCTCCATGGGGCCCATATTCTGCCATATTTAAATTAAACGTTGCAAGACAAAAAATGACAACAGGAAGTAAATAAACAGTCTTGGTTGATTTTTTTGCCTTTTTATACAGAGGCTGGTACATAAACTGTCACTTAATAATTACATTGTGTAGGCTATTGCTAGCATACCTAAGGGAAGGTGTGTTCAGAGGTCAACAGAGGATATTTATGCACATTCATGGCCAATTAACATTGCAGTGGTGGGCTTGTATGCTACAGTAATGAAATTCTATGATTCTTTTTCCTTTTTTTTTTAATCTAATGCACTGACTGGATGCTCTACGGTTTCACATAGCTGAGGTTTCAGTTCTCATTAGATATCTGGCAGGATGGTCTATATATTCCAACACAAGTTGGATCCTAGGGCCCTCAATCCCCGTGGAAGAGCTGTATGGAATGGCCATAAAAAGTACGCAAATACAGAAGAAGAGAACTACAAGATTGTCAGCAAGCAGTGCTCTGTATTTTTTTCTTTCATATATATATATATTTATAGTATGTTTAGTTTAAAATCTTTGGAATAACTATTTTTTTTCCTTCCTTCATCCATCCCTTCCTTCCTTCTTCTCTCTCTCTCCTTCCCTCTCTTACTGTTATTATGAATGGTACACCATTGCCCCTAAAATACGGTGAAATTTTGGTCCATATTTTGTGCCATATGGGCCAGACATTGTATTCCCCCTGTCCCCGAAATCTTCAGTTGACAAGTCACAGTGTTTTGTGAAAACTGTGAGGAAAAACAGCATCTTTCAAGTAAATTCAATCTCTCACTGGAACCAAAGGTTGCAAAAAAGCTGAGAATTCAAGTGCCAAGGATCCCGGTGACAACTCTTCAACATCTATTGAGTTTCTTGTTTCTTTTCTTTTTTTTTTCTTTTCCCCCTCAAGAGTACAGTTTTACCTCCCAAAACATAAATTAAGGAAATATATAACAGTCAATGAGTCAAAACAGTCAAAGAAGGGTAGTTGGCTAGTACAGTATAAAAGAGCAGCAACCATTTGTGGACCACGCGCCATTTTGTTTCATTTCTTGACACATTTTGTAGGGATGGTCCCAGAATATACAAAATATACAACTTAATGATCACTCTGCCTGCTTGCATAGGCCATTTTCATGGTCTTAAATGCAGTCTTTGGAGACAGGGCCAATGCCAACTAGTTTTGAATGCAAGTTATGGCAAGATACTTTTTTTTTTCTTTAAAATGAAGACTTTAATCCACTCTGAGCCCCCAAAATCCAATTAGCAAAATGGCTGAAAGGCAAGCATGAGACCTCCACTTCTCCTTGATGGTAGGACAGTTGGCCAAAACAGACTTTAGGACTTTAGGACCAATCTAATGGAAAAGCCTCAGTGCTGTGTGTAAAATCCAACCCTTCATTCACCATTCACACTTTGTTACAAGTTTTCATACAGGAGTGGCCTAGAGCACCAACCTGATAAATGGAAAAGGAGGACTTCAATAATTTGTTTTAAATAAACTAATGCTGAATGAAGCCATTGTACTTGGAAGAGGTTCTTGCTTTCCCACTCAGGGACTGCAGTTTTTGGCTTTTTTTTGTGTGTAAGATGCTCAATAAGCATTAGGTTTAAATTAAAATGTCTGCAGGTGCTTTTTACACAAACAGAAGTCTAATGTTTTAAACTGGTTAATAGAAGAACAGCAAGAACAAGCAACATAATTCATCAAATAAGTCACTGTGGGTTGTGGCTAACATGCTCACATGATGTGGAAGGAATCCTGTAGTCATGCCTGTGTGGCCAGTCCCAGATATCCAGGTGAAGACAAGGAGTTCTGAAGATCACTTGTTCGTGGAGAAAAGAGAAAAAAAAACATTTACGCTTCCGAATAAGCTTTTAATGTTCTTGTTCAACAAATAAACAAGAAGTCCTAGCTACGGCAATAAGGTGATGCCTACAGAGATATTAGGTGCTGTTTCTCAGGGGCTTATGCCTTGGCCACTCAGCCATCACGCCAGCAGCTTCGAGAGTCCCTAGTGCATATGTTGTGCAATAGCCAAAACAAAAATTAAAATAAAAATAAATCAAGAAATATAAAGTCCTCCATGAAATCTACATACTCAGGCCAAAAGAGGATGTTTGTGTCACAAGTGTCACTCCACAGTCTACTGCCATTAAGGCCACTGGTATTGACTTAAAGGGATCTTAATAGCTCAGTTCTAGGAAGAACCTAAACCAAGACAAGTCAAAGTGTCTGTGAGAAGTCTGATGCATTGAACATTAGGAATTCTCAGACAAAGAAGAAATGAACCAAGAGGTTAGTTTTGGCTACCAAACTGGGATTTGGTTTTCTAGGTCATTGTTTTCCCCCTGTCTATTTAAAAAGAAAAGTTAGTGCTACAAATATGCGACTTGAAGACAAGATATTCTCTTATTGAGTTGCACTGAGAAGCAAGTTAAATAAGCCCCTCCTACTGCTGTCCACCTGCAGGGAAGCCTCCTCCATTTGCTTTCATTTCCATTGGCAAAAAACAGAAACAAATCCAAGAGAGCCGAAGTACTGCAAGCAACTGTTCCTTCTTACTGACTTCTATCCCACTTCCTCGCCTGCATCTTCTCCCATCCAGCTGGGGCAAGGCATAAAGAACAGATGCAGGTATTGAAGTATAGTTGGGTGCATGACAGTGTGAGCGTGTAGCCTCTGTACAGAGCGTTACATGTGAACAAGTTCTCTTCTCCTGCCAGGCAGTGGGTTGTATCTTGAGTTCCACTCTCATCTCATAACACTTAGCTCAGATGACATCCACGCCAAGCGGACTGATGTTTAGATGTGTCTCTTCATGTGGAGGGCAAGGTGATCAGACCTGGAAAAACACCTGCAAAATAATCCAAGGGGGAAACGAAATAAATATGAGATTTGGCAAAAAGAGGGTGCCTGCTCCTCCCTCCTTACATACTGCAGGAAATATTTATCCCAGATTAGAGATATTCTTTAGATTATCCATGTATGGCCACCAAACCATGCATGATTCACCTCTGTGACCCTACATGGCCAATTACCTGGGCTCTTCAGCAGCTGGGTCAATAAATAAACTGTTCTTCTTTTGCTGCTCCTCTCCCCCCGTTTTCTTGCATCAAGTCAAACATCTGGCAAGGGTGCTCAGTCATGCACCCATAGTAATAAAACCAAGTATTTATAATAAGTGAATGTTTGTGTGTGTATGTATGTATGCATATTATACATATATATGTGTGTGTATATATATATAAAGTAAAACATAAAAAGTCATTTTCACTCAGTCAAAAAACACATCAGCTTTTAGAAGTATGTGAAAGAGGCACCAAAGAAAGAAGTCAGACTTGGAGCTGAATTCCCATATCTAATTCCTAATTGGAAGGAAAGCTGGTTGGGGCTGCATCTCTCCCTTTTTCTCTGCAGAGAATCTCAGTGGTAATATGTGGGTGTTGATCAACGCTATCTTCCTGAGTAATGCTGAGAGGAGATAAGGTCTAATCCCTGTTTTTAAGGGTGAAAATTGAGACATGGAGAAGGCAAGAAAACCTGGGAAACTGCTACAGATCATACAAGAAGTCTAGTAAAACCAGAAATAAATCCCAGCATTTTGACTCTCAAGTTTGGGATTTTGTTTTTTTGTTTTTTAATCTACAAAGCCCTTTCTTCTCCACCTCCTTACAAAACACAGTATTTTGACATTCCAAAAAGGTAGATAGATGCTAATGAGATGGACCCAGAATGGCAACTCTGGAGAATTAGCACAGCTGTTGACTTTTAGGGCTGGTCTAAATACGCAGTTAATTTGGGATAAGATAGGGTATGAATTCAAAATGCAACATCTATTCTTGATGAACTCCCTTTCTAAAGGCTGCCTTCTGAAATAATATAATCCACTTGAGAAGGGGGTTAGAAATCCAGAATAAAAGCACTTATTGCAGGAGAACAACCCCACAAAGCTATAACCTGGAATTGATGTTTGAGAACAGCTCCGACATAGCAAACGTGCTGTAGGGCACTCTCAGCACCAGGAGCAGCAGCCTAAACTTCAGCACTTCACCGAGATAGCATCAGTGTGATGAGAAGACAAATGCTCTTCTGTTTCAAGTGCATTTTGCTTTCTTCCCACCCTAACCCATAACAAAGTGGCTCACCTACTTTGCAACAGCAAAACCCACCTATTTTAAGTATCCCATAAAAAGATCTGATCTATGGCTTTTAGTAAACTGTATTTTTTGGCTCTGAGGGCACCATGACAAGCTACTTCCAAAACTATCTTGCTTTGAGCATCATTTCGCTGCCCCAGATTTAGAGTATAAAAGAGCCAATAATGCACCTTAGAAAACGAACAGTTTCTTGTGAGAATGTGAATAGCTCACATCCATACTGCACTAAATGGACTTCCAAAAAAAGTTGAATTTTTTTTTTCCTGAAAAAACACAAAATAAAGATATTTCAACTACTGAGTTAAAAAGGCAGGAAGTACACTTAACCTAAAGGAAACATCCAGGGGACAACCACCATGAGCAGAGAAAGGCTGAGGAACTATAAAAATGAAAAGCTTTTAAATTGTTAAGGGACCTTGTCTGTCCCTGTGGCACAGGCACACTATATGCAAAGATGGGGATCAAGATCTATATTTTTAAGACAAAGAAATCTCCTAAGAAGGCAGCTTTGACAAGAAAAGCAAAATACTCAGCTGCTGCGGCTGAGGACAGCACTGCCTGATCAGCAATCATCTATTGATCTGTAGCAGCTTAGAGGCGGTCAATACCTTTGTATAAGGCACAGTGGGGCAAAAATCAACAAGAAACCCTTGCCAAAGGAATGGAGGCTGCTTCCCACAGGCTCACAAGCCAACCGGGGAGCTGACAGGAGCGCTCAGCCCTCAGCGCGGCAGGCTCCGCGCAGCTAGAACTTGCTAGCCCTAGGGTGCCAAAGCACATCCTCGAACCACCATCCCTCTTGTCAGGCTGCACTTAGAAGGCAGCTCTGGCTGTGAGGGCTGCCAAAACAAAACAACAGCCTGAGCGGCTGCCAAAAAGACAAGCACCAGCTGGCGTTTCAGTCTAGGATGAGCTGGAGGACCAGCACCCAAGCACGGCCCTTCCCCTCTGCTCGTCTCGGTTACAAATGCAACCCAGGAAAACTGTGCTGAGTCACAACACAGCACGATCTGTTAAAAATAGGGACTCAAGACATTGTTTCACATCAAGGATCACAGTATTAGTATCTAGTATCCTCTTCAGCTCTAGTATATTTTATCGCTCTCAAAACGGTACATTAGTAATTCCTCAAGTTTTCCTGCGGACTAATTTGGTTAGTTCTATCTAGTGGTGAGGCTGCTGGATGGGGACATTTAATTTCAGCAGTAAAAACATCCCTACCAAATGCTGCAGCTAAATCATGCTGATAGAAATAAAACAAAGATATTGATCAATGGACACATTTTTCCCTTCTGGAACTGCTGTCAGCAGAAGGCCTCGAAGGTGAAGGTGACAAGAGAAATTCCCTTCTCCACAAATCACGCAGTTTACGAATGTCCCTGGTCTTGCTCATGAAACAAGATGATGCTCTGCAACTCTTGCAGTTCCCACGCAGCTCTGCCCGTCTGCATGAGGCCCATGACAGTCCTCCCCATCGTCCCTCCCCCAGTGCAGCCCTTCTGAGCAGTTTACGCCAGATTGAGATGCCCTAATTCTGGAAGTCATGCAACGGAGCACGAACTGCTTCCCCTCTCCTTTTGCTCTGTTTCTGTAGCAACACGGCACTGATCAGCACCAACCCTACCCAAAAACTGACTCAAAGGGAACTGCACGCGACCCACGTGCACAGCACCCCTTTTTTTTTTTACTATTTTTAGCTCCACTTTCACGTTCTGATTGCCAAGGTATGGCCTTCTCTGCTGAACAGCAATATTGCTGTTCACTGCTATGTCAGCATTGCTAAACGCAGCTCCTACGGGCTCCTTAATGCTCAGCAAGCCGGGATGTCCAAGGGAGCAACCACAGCCCCTGGCACTAATGGCAGCTGCAGAAAAGGGCAGCAGTTCAGATATGAAGAAACTGTTTTCCAGCTGGGACCAACTCAGGAATGTCTTTAACATTAAATATCTGCTTGAATGTTTTCCTGGGCAGGGACACACTTAGACATGTGTTTCTGTGCTTGCCGGAAGTGGCACCTGCAATAGGAGGTAACAGAAATATCTGTGAATCAGAAAAGGATGAAAAATAGCGGAATGGCAGCGTGAGCCAAAACTAAAACCAACCAACAAAAGGACGACCAGATACAGTCACTTCACTAGCTTGCAACAGCCAACTGGGTGAGGAACAACAAATCTGACTCCCAGCACCACATGGGCTGAGCGTGGAATTTAACAGTGGCCAACCCCAGCACTCCTGACATCCATAAATATTTTTCCTTCACCCACAGATTTCTGCAAAAGAGCAGAAAATGCATTAGCTGGTTGAAGGTAGCCACCTCTGCTGCAGGGACTGGAGTTGGCTGACACAGAAAACACCCAGACAGGCGTAACACGGAGTGGGAAAACCAACACTTCATGAAGGCGACTGAGGACTTGAAAATATTGACTGTATTTCTTTCAATCTCTGCTAAAAACGCTGTCTGTCCTGACATTTTTGCATTGCCTGTGTGTGTAGACTAGGGTGGTTAGCTCACTCTCTGGAGGAAAAAACAGTAAGACACTGCCTTACATATAAAATGAGAACACAAACCTTCTCCTTCACAGAGGTGCCTATACAAAAGCAAACTCCAGAGGTCTCTACACAGCTTATCCTGTCCCTCATTTTGAGCAAACAAAGGATAATCCAGGGATAAAACAAAAGAAAATTGCAGAGGAAGCCTAAGGGAAGGGGAAAAGGAAGAGGGGAGACAAAGGGAGAAGAAAGCTCAAGGAGATGAAGCTCTTGGAAAGACAGGATGTGAAAATGATCGAATTTCCTTCCCATAAAAGGATGGGGTCCCTTGTTTATGTCCCACACATCCTCTTTCCATGCCGGTCCTTGGAGGGTTTGGTACACCCAGCGGCTTCTTAGAGCCTTTATTGTGTTACAAAATGTTTGCTTATCAGAGCAGAGAACCTTAATGCTGCATTAAAAAAAAATGGGTAATTTTCTTAAGCCTCTTTAAAAAATATATAAATAGGATTAGCTGGATAACATGCTCAGATGCAAGCACATTATTCGATTACCCAGTACTGGATCCAGGTTTTACCCGGGGCACTGCCAGGCTCCAGCTGAGGGTGCAAGGGGGGAAAGGGCTCCGTGTTGGGGGCTGTCAGGAGTCATTACAGGGGTAATTGCTTTTGTTCCACCCTACCCTATTATCAGTTGGGATTGGGGGGAGGGTTTTCTCCTTGTGGTTTTGTTTCTAGACTCAAAAGAGCCCAGCTTTCAGCACCCAGCAAGGATGACCAGATTTTTTCAGACAAGCTCATCATTAATTCAGCAGCAACATAAAGTGGTGAGGGCTGCAAAAAGGTATTGGCAGCGGGCAGCAGCTCCCACTGCTCCCCCCGAGAGCTGCTGGGTGCCCAGTTTCTGCAGGCCCCTCATTTTCCAGTGACCAAAGGAGGACTGTTGCATGACAGGCTCTTCAGGAAGCCCTGCTCTGGACATCTATCATGCTTTAAAATCTCAGCCTGCGCAAAATAAAGCTGCGGAGTATTTCCCAGGTAAAGAAATGTCAAGGGTGAGATTTAAAGCTGGAGAAGACTCACTCGTTAGTGGGAGTGCGCAGGGATCTTACATAAAGCAATCCCACAAAGTTGAGGTGTCAGAGATGCCTAAATAACACCTGGGCTTTTGCAAATGAGGCTGTTTGCTGCCCTGTGGTGACTCTCCAGTTTCACCTGGGGACAGGAGGAGGGAGCCCTGTGGGCAGGGAGACAGGCCTCTGGTCTCAGGGAGTCAGCAGCTCCATGCCGTGCCCAGTGACTGCATTTCATGAGAATGCTACGTTAGGAGGCCGCATTACCTGTCGCAATGGTTGCATTTAAAGGGCTTTGCACCCGTGTGCTTTCTGTAATGCCTCGTGAGCTCGTCACTCCGTGCAAAACGCCACTCGCACCCTTCCCACGAGCACTTGTAAGGCTTCTCACCTGCAGAGGGGAGGAGAGAACAGTCAGCGTGGCAGCAGGGTTACTGAGCACCAACACGGTCAAGCTCGGCGTCCTCCCCCCTCCTCTCCATCCCGCTTGGGCAGGTGAGCCCACCCTCAGCTGCACAGTCCACAGCCAGGGACTCCCCTGTGGGCTTCTTCTCTTGCCCTGCTTAAAGCTGACGTTCTGTCAGCCTTGGGGCTCCTTTTGTTGCCTCCCAAAACAAAAACTGCTCTTAGGCTTAAGAAATAATTTTAAGTCAGCTGGTCCTTTAGGCTTCTTGCACTCCACCATTATCAGTTGTTCTTCTACCCCAAACTATTAACTGTATGGCTGAAGACAGTGAAATGGTGCAGTGAGGAGACAGGAGAGATGCCGCTCTGCTCACAGTTACCTACTTTCCAGCACATAGCAATCCCTGCGGTTCAAAGTCTGCCATGGTACATCATCATCTTCCCCCATAACAAACACTCAAGTGCTGCTTCTCCCACATAAGATCGATGTCAGTATTCCCCGTGCGGCGAGCACAGCACGGATACATTAGAGGAGGAGGGGGTTGAGTGAAAGTGTGGACAAGAAGGCACTTTCACTACCGAGCCTCTTAGCTGGGAATTATAAACAAAGACAGGATTATTACTGATCTATTTGTGCTTAACATTGCTAAGAAGGTGATCTTACAGAAACCATCACTGCCCATACGGAAGTTGCAATCTATACGACCTCCCCATGGCAAAGTCACATGCAACAGTTGCTTGGCTAAAGTAGACTGAAATCCCTCTGTGCAGAGAAGGAGACTTCTATATTTAACTTGTCTACTCAGCAGGTAGAGAGATCTCATTATGGGAGATCTCAGTATTTCAGAGTGACAAAATGTAGAGGCTAAAAGAGCAAGAGAGATGAAGAGGGCTCCAGAACTGCACCAAAACACCCGGGGAAAGCTGTTCCCTGGCAAGTTCATTGCTGCAGATGCCTGAGCCACGCACAGCTCTGCTGCAGCAAGCCAGTGGGCTGCAACACTAACTGCAGCTAAGCCACTTCAGCCCTTCAGCCTCTGTGAAGCCTGTCTGGCTCGGTAACTGAATTACAGAATCCACTGGGATGAGCAGCAGCAGGCATGACCATGCCAAAATATCGATTTGTGCCTCAGGCCCTGAATGCGGATGGCCAGCCTGGATGTCTCCCTGCTGCACAGCAATCCACCCCACGGACATGCCCAGCAAGAGCAGGGGCTGAGCCAACAAAAACACCATCCCCCTTACACTGTGCCTGCCTGGTCACCTCTGCAGACTGCTTTTATTTATTTATCTATTTGTTTTTCATTATTAAAAGATTTTTTTCAAGAAAAAAAAAAGAAAAAGCTTCTTGTTAGTGAGCCAAGCGCTGGTGTTTCTGTAGTAGTTCCTCAGCTGTGCCTCAAGCACGGTCATCAGCACTGGCCCCTCAAACCAGGCTGCAGCTGGCACATGACATTTGCTCTCCCCTTGTCAGAGAACAGGGGTTTTCCCAGGCCTGGCCCTGCCTGCCACGATGCAGCGGTTCTGTGTGAGGAGTTTGTTGATTATTTCCAAAAGCTGTCAGTAGAGAAGCCTGGAGGAGAGGCCGGCTCCCTCGCTTCTCTGGCCTCACCTCGGAGCAGAGGTGATGAGGGGCCAGTGCGAGGGCTGCAGGCGCCTACGGAGCCGCGGGCGAGGGACAAACCCCCTGCGCTCTCCGAGGATCCCAGGGCTCCTAGGACTGAGGCAGCGTTTGGCTTGTTAACATTTGCCAACAGCTTTGCAAACGTGCAGCGCTACAAACAGGTTACGAGAGACAGGAATGACTCATCCCTGAGACCCCCAAAAGGTTCAATCTCCCGCTCAGACACGTGAAGGACGTAAAGAGAGGGATTTCCACGTCTCCACACACGAGGACTAAGAACAAACTGCTTCGTTAGCGGCTGTTTCCGCCTTGCCATGGATGCGTTTTCCGCTGGGGTGCCTGAGCGTGGGCACAGCGATGTGGGAAGGGTCACCCGCACGTGCCAGGCTGCTCCTCCCTCGCTGTGGAGGATTAGCAAGAAGCAAAGGCTGCCTGGTGAAATCCTCCTCTGCTGAAGGCGATGGCAGAGCTCCCGCTCGCTTCTGCAGGGCCAGGATTTCCCCCGTTTTAACAAATCAATTAGAAGCTTCAAAATTCAATTAAAAATAGGCATATCACAGAGCTGTGCCACACCAAGGCTTTTTTCAGTCTCTAATTCCACAAAATTAATAACTGCACTTAAAACTGTGCCCATGAGTCACTCTTGGGAAGGGGGCTCTGCTCCTTAAGTCACCTTTACTCCGCACCACCAAAACCTGCGTGGTACGCAAGGAAATCCATGATCCACATTCCTACAAAGGCGCTCAAGGGAACATCCAGACATGGAGAAAGAAGCCGCCATCCAGAGGGGCAGACACGAAACGCTCAGTTGCCCCAGTTCAGAACGTGCCCCTGCATCAAGTTTTGCAGTTTTCTGACATAAGGGCTAATGTCAACATACTGTATGTTCACAGAAAACCTTGTAGGATGGACCCAGAATAGCAGCTTTCAGGTTTAATTTCATTTTTTCCCCTGGGAGGTGGAGACCCTTCTCTCCACCTTTGCAAACTGACAAGATATATGCAGGACTGAAGCCAAAAATTGTGGCACAGCAAAAAACCTGCGAGACCTTGGTATCCCTGAAATCAGGCCACTGTTCCTTTGGTGATGACAACAAATGCAAAACCCTAAACATTAGGCAAATAGTTATAAACGAAGCCCCAAATGCATCACTTGAAAACACGAAAGAGCCAAGCACACAACCCCAGCAACACCAGCATGGGTGTAATTATACCATGGAGGTTCATGGCAGAGATCAACCTAGGACATGGTCATCATCACGACGACAGCACACCATGAAGGAAGGCAAGGATTTTATACGGCTCGTATTTACAGGATCTATTGCCAAACCCAAGGGTTAACCATTCAGGAGGTCAGTCTCCCATAAAAATAATGAGATTTTAAATGAAAAAAGAAAACTGTAATATTTAGAGATCGTTTGGCTTTTGTTTCAGAGATAACAAGGTCATGGTTTTAAACTGCTCTTTGCTGTCCTGTAAATGAAAAACACCCATTTAAAAAGAAAGCAGAAGGCAGTATTTTCCCGCCTGTCTTGGATTTCAAAAGTAGGGACTTTTAACAAGAAAGTCCTTCAAATTTGGGGACCTACACAGTAAGATCAAACAAGCTGGCAATGCTGCTGGATGAAATCCTGACTCCACTGAAGTCGCTGGCAAAATGCCCATTACAGCTTGAGTTCCACCCTTTATCTTTACAGAATTAAAGTAAACAAACATATTATGATGATCCATGTGAAACTATTTCCCTGGCCCTCCCCTGCACCCTTCCTTGAGCAGCACAGCACGAGCATGTGTCGATTGCAGTGGCTTAGGGAAACAACCAGGAGTGTAAGATCCCAGTCCTACAATGAACTTCCAGAAGACAGACCAGCCCTATACAGTTCAGTGGAGAATCCCAGTCAAGAACCTCTCTCAGAGCTAAAACATGGTAGAGTGGAGAGCCCCTTTGTCAGCATGACTGGTTTAGCCAAAAAAAATCTTAAAGAAAGGCAGGAACAAAACCAAATCTTCTCTTGATGCACATTTTGAAGGCCATTAAAGTAAGAAATTAGTTATATTACACTTTAATAGCTCCTTAATATCATGTATGTGATTACAGAAAAAGAGTAGGCAAGAGTTTGCCCTTGCAAAACATCATCAATCTCCTCTTAAAAATCACGATGTGTTCTAATCTGTGCTGGGTTATTTGCATACAGTTTCTGTTTTTATGAAAAAAACCACAAAACATTTCCTTCAGTTTTAGAAATCTGTGATTAAAACGTTATTCAGAACGAAACTAGTTCTAAAAGCCTCAAAGCCTAAAAATATGCACTGAAAGGCTTCAGAGGCGCTCGTTGCAGTAGCAGAGTTCTTAGAGAACTTGAAAAAAACGCAGACTGGAACTTGCACCAGAGAAGGGAATTAAATGCCAAATTTATTTCTCAGATTTCTCCCCTAAGAAAGCTCAGGTGGATCAAGTTGTGCAGAGATGTATGAAGAAAACAGTCCCGCTGGCTTTTTAGGAGGGCGTTTTAATAATTCTCCGCAGCACCCTGTGTGAGGAACTGTGTGTGAGGTCCCCAGGACACTCTCGGTGCAGTGGGACGTCGCTGGGAAATGCCAGCAGCGGCCAGGGGCTTTGGCAAGCAGCAGCCCCCGCGCAGCGCTGCACAGGAACGCGGGGTAGGCGCGTGTCCCCGCTCGGCCATTCGCTGCAAGAAGCTGCCACCACACAACGGGAAGCCTCATGCGGAATGTCACATTAGCAATATTTTATATTTATGTGGCGCTCTTCATCTCCAAGGGTCCCCCAGAGCTTTACGAGCTGCATCCACGGCATGCCAAAGAAGCCGAGCCATAATTCTTCTAATTAGTTGAGCATCAGCATGTGCCGCATGGCGCAACAGAAGGTGCTGCTGGTCACTCTGCTCTTTCAGTGAAAACTGCTCTTTGATATTTAACGGGAAGCTGTTATTTGGGATTTAATAGGAACGTTGCAGAAGGAAATTCAGTTTTAAGCACCCTCGCTGTCATACTGATTTCACCACATTTAAGCGCCCATCACGTGGCTCTCATGGCTGCTTCACGGGTAGTTTTGCAGGGCAGCTAGCGAGCAGCTGCAGTTGGGCCAACATCATCTTCAGCCTCCTTTTAAGATTAATATTAACTCCATTCCTTTGGCAAAAAGGAAGAACAGGCTGCTTAATGCACAGAACCTCTGGAGGTCAATGCTGCCATCTAAGCATATATGTGTGCAACCCATCAAGCAGTAAAACTAATTATAAAAATCAATTTCAGATACTTTTATGAGCCTTTCATTCCTGAATATACTCCTAATTGATTTTTGTTGGAGAAATAGAAAGCATAATTATTATCTTTTATTATTACAAAGGCATGCGGGGGGGCAGGGAGCGGACAGTACTCAAATGCATCACTAGTGCATTTTACCCAAAAAAGTGTAAAAAAAAAAAAAAAAAAAGGATTTTTACTCACAGTTTTGTCACCTACTGGAAAGATGGAAAAGCCTTTGAAAGGGTGACAAAGCACAAGAGAAAAAGTTGCAAGAGGGATGTGGCAGGGCTGGGCAAAGGCTGCGCCTATTTCCAGAGGGGCAGGGAGGATGGGGTGGAGAAGCAGGGCTCTGCCAGGGAGGATGTACGGCTCCTCTCACCGGAGAGGTCAGGAGCGCCCTTCCAGGGAGACGGCGCTCATCACCTCCATACGAGAGGTGCAGGAAAAGCGGTGACGAACCTGCTCCCACGGCCCATCAGTCTGTCCACAAACTTCACAGCTCCGCGCTGCTCCCTGAGGGTCTCCTCTTTGGCGCGTAGTCACTCAGGACACAAAAGGCATTTTTTGGCTTTAATTCTTCCACACGCGCAAGCGCACAACACCCATCTGTGCCAGGCACACAGGCAGAGGGAGGCAGAACGTTCGGGGTGAGAAACATCTCATTTCCTACCACCCGCTGAACATCCCGCGTGGCGCAGCGCTCCCGCGGCGAGCGACGCAGCCCCCTGCACCCCAGTCCTTGCAGACTCGCAGCAACCAGCCCGACTGCGCCTCTAGAAAGGACGGGGGAGATGCAAAAAAAAGGGGGCAGGAGGGGCCAAGCTGCTGGGTGGCAGGTGGGGAAGCAGCTGCGCAGCGGCCGCATCCCGTGCTGCATCTCCTGGCAGTGGCCTGCACCAGCCTGGTGGCTGCGCTCATCCCACCGCCTCCGCCACGCTCCGTGTCCCGCAGGAGCAGCAACACCAGTTGGGGGGTGTATTTTTTTTTTCCCCCCTCTAGTCATGGTTTTTAGTTTCACAGTTAGCTGAGCGCAATGCAAGGCAGCAGCGGCTGCAGGAGGAGATGAAACGAGGGAAAAGCTCAGAAAATGCCCTTCGTTAAACAGCTATCGCTTCACTTTCTCCCTGCAATGGGAAAAAGGGATGGAGACTGGCAGGAATAACACAGCAATAAAGCATAAGAAAAAAAATACAAATTTTAATTATTTTCTGTTTCCCAGTCTTGTTGAAGATGATGGTAGTGAAAAGGAAGCTGACCCAAGTGGCTCTACCAAGTAAATCCAACAAAAGGAAGATGCAAATAGACTCTGAAATTTCCTCACTGGGCAACACTGCATCTTCAGGAAAAAATAAAACAAACTTTCTGTATGGAACACGTTTCTGAATACACATCCAAAGACAAAGTCCAGGAGAGAACCCCATCTGGGATTTGCAGAGAATTGATGATAGGATTATATTGGCTCTACAGCATTCGCACGTGTTTTGTCAGGGTACAACAGAGCTAACAGACCTTCCAAGTTCATTTTCGCTCAGGTACTTGCAGATAAAAATCTGCCACTCAAAGGCTATTTTCCACTAAATATGCCAAGCTTCCGGCTTGACTTTTTACTCTGAGGAAAGCTCTTTTCCTGCCTGCCCCTCCGTGGCACGCATGCCACATTCTCCTAAAAAACAAGTATTTCCCCTCAAACTTCTGAAGCAACAAACAGCAACCACACTGGAAAAAGACCAAGTGTGGAAAATTTCAACCTGAGGCAGGAAAAATTTTGCCTGGCTACAGGTGACGGGCAAGCAGAAGGCCAGAGGAAAGCTTAAGCAAAACTAAACATGCTGCAGCTCCAAACATTGAGACACTGAACTAAAGCATATGCAGCTTTGCACACCTGTATTTTTATACATTACAGAAAAAAAAAAATGTTAAGCCATTCATTGCTATGGGCTTCTTAGAACGTATAAAGCTGAGCTGTGAGCAGGGGTTTTGGCTTTCAGTGACACGAAAGCTCTGGACACTCTTGGAGACCTGAGCACAAAGCAGGTCCCACGCAGTATTTTGTTCTTTTCTTTCCAAATGACTGAGCTGGTCTTCGAAGTCTTCCTCACTTGGAGACCTTGTCTCATACTGAATCTACAGCAGCGCGTTACCGCTGACTGCTTGACATCTGTTAACCAGGCGGCTTTGGAGATGGTGTCAGACAAAAGTTTTCTGAAGACAAGTACACCTTGCCCTCAACTCCAGCCAGGCAGAGAGGAACAATTTTTTTCCACAAAATCGCCCAGTCTTCTCTGCATTGTCTGCCTGTCCGTTACTGTAACTTTTTCCAGCCATTTTTCCTATGGCAGGAGCATGTCTGACTGATCTTCCTCCCCTTTGTTGCTCTGAGCTCTACCATGGACTCCACCTACCAGGCGAGCCATGAAAGTGCTTTTATTTGGGCCTCCACTGCTTTTGCTGAAAGCTTGGATGCCTCGCTGAATTGCTGCTTTACTTGGCTGTCTGCATTTTCTCCCTCTCCTTTGGCTTTCTGTTTACTGGTGCTATCACAACAACAAAATACAGACATGTAGTTTCCCAGTCCTGTATTACCACTGACTCAAGTAGTCCTTATTTCCTCTATTATTCCTGTATTTCATATTATTCTCCTTTAATTATCACCCATCCTTCTTGTGTCAACTGGTTCCTTTCCTACCATTTCCAAACCCCGAACTTTTCCTCTTGCAGCCCCAGTGCTTCAGGAAAACTTTTCTATGCTTTTAAATCCTGCCTCAAAAACCTCCAGATTCTTTAACACCATTTCTGATACTCTTTTGTCTCCCCAGCCTCTTCCTTGCAAACACAGTAATTTGTTTTCCTGCAGGGAGGATTTATTTGGTTTTGTTACTCTCACCCAGCACTTCAAATCAAAGAACTATGTAATTTAAAATAAGATAACCTGACAGTGGCAAACAGACTCCACTTAAGCCTGCATATTTTTAGGACAGCGTGTAGACTCCTAACACCTGTTTGCATGGGGATCTCCTCGCTGTTTTGTGCTTTATGCAGCTAAATATAAATGTGCAATACCCAAATGCTGTATCTTAGATTTGAGCTTAGCTTGTATTGGATCCTCTTTTTAGATGGAAACAGTAAAATAAATAAATATAAATATAAATATATATATATATGAATAAAATCAAAGCCTTCAGATCCTCACAAAATGTGAACATCAGCAGGACCCTTGGGAGGTCACTTTTTTATTATGGTCCCCATCTTGGCCATTTCCTTGGGGGTTTGTATGTGGCGCTGTGTTTCTGGCGAGCGAGCGCCCACGCCGCCGCACACCCTGCCCTCTGCATTAGCGCTGGGAAGGCCGACAGAAACCAGGAGAACGTCAGGAGACAGAAATCTCCTCCGGATGTCTGTGATCCTGAGGTCACAGCAACTTCTCCCAGACTGGCCCTTCCACAGGGCACTGACCACCTCGCCCTCAAGACCTGCTTGTAGTGAGACATCCACCAGAAATATCCTGTTTTCTAATTTTGGTGTACTGATGGCCATGCATTTGGGGGGGGACTTATTCTCCTTTCCTTCCATCCCCTCTGTCCATTACATTGGCAATTTATCTCCAGGCACGCATGAACACTGGACAAAAATTTCTCTCAAAGGAGACAAACTGTTGCCATTTGCAGTGATGCTGCTCCGTGAGCAGGTGTGAGACGGTGTCTCGGGGTTGGATTACCCTGCCAGTCCTTGGGGCTCCCTCCTCAGATGTTTTTCACCTCTCCCACGTTAGCAGCACGGGCTTCCCAAGCCTACAGGCACACCTTTCCTTCCTGTTTATAGGCACAGCTTCCTCTTCTTCCCCGCAGGGCTTCTTTGCTTTTCCCACTGGCAGCCCCAACATAGCTCATTTATACTCCCTTCGCTTTAGATGCCCTCACTTACTCTGAAATCTGTAAAATTTTCATTTCGCTTTCCATCTGGCCAGTGCTTTTCCCTTTCTCTTCCAGATTCAATTCTCTCCCACACGGATAACAGCTTTTCCCTCTCCAAAGGTCATCCAGAATGTGGTTTCGTAGCCAACCCACCCGCTCCGCTGGGCCTTACGGTAGCATCCTCATTCCCTGGTGGAGGAGGCAGATAAGAAGGGAATGTTGCACAGCGCCTAGTGCGACGTGGGCTTGCACTGTCGGAGGTTTTGCAAGGGCAGTTGTTGCTGCAAGGGCTCTCTCTCAGGGCTCCTTGTTCCCATACCCACCCATTGGGTGATGAAAATATAAAAATTCCACAAGTTCTCCCTTTCTGGACAAACACATGGTGTTCTTGGCCAGCTTCAGCACCAGCCTCATGAGACTCATTGCCTGCAGCTTGAGAAGGAGGCACAGCGGTCACACTGGAACAGAAAAGGCTGTTGTGACAGCAGCAACGCGACTGTGCTTGTGCCCTACTTGTGTGACATGTCCCCCTACACTTCTGCAGGTTTTAGAATGACTGCACTACTTCCACTGGCTTCCAGAGCTCTAGATCCCCAGTGAGGTCACTACCAGCAAGCTGAATATGCCCAATAAAACCCCCAGGAGGCCCGTACTGAAAGATCAAAACCAATGTCTTTCATATCTTGCTATGATTTATGCTTCAGACCATGCAACTTTTACAGTGTTGCCTAGCGTATGACAGATGCAGCTCTCTTCACAACCCACACATTTGTCTGATTTACTGCACTGGCCCTTATTTTGCACCTTGCAAGAACAACCTCGCTTCTAGAATCTGCCTGCATGATAAGATCGTGAATTAAATGTGCAGTTATCACAGGAGACCACACATTTTACAGTAAGATTGAGAAAACTGCTTACAGCAATCCCTCTGGAAACGAGAATAATCGCATGATAAGATAGTGCTAATGGGAATTTATCAGCTCCCATCACATGTGAAGCTTAGAACAAAGCAGCAACGCAAATCAACTGCACAGTTATTCCTGTCGATGAATGTAGGCTACGGGGCCAATGAAGAAACGACGGAGACTGGGGATTCTGGACAGCCAAATCTAAGCCATTTTGGTGTGGTTCAAGAAGCTTACACAGTGAGGCTTATCTTTAACATCAACAAGTGCTACCCCCCCTCCCACCCCCCATCAGAAAGCCTCCTATTTTTCCATACCTCTCTGTGGATAGACTCCATGTCGTTCCTTAGTTTGTTCTCGCTGTATTTTATCACCGGAGTAGCCCAGGAGAGCAGAGTCTCAAGGGTACATGTGTCTGCACACATGCAATGTCTGCATCTACACATGTGCTCTCACACACACACTCTTCCTAAGCCACAGATCTCAGATCTGAAATATGTATTTTTTTTTCTCTTCTGCAGTACGAAAGGCAACAGAAAACCTACTCACAGCATCATTTGTTTCAAACAGTTAATATGACTAAAATAAACCTTTTTAAGGTTGTCCTGGGGAATGGAATACCCAAAACCCAAGCTGGCATGACCACAGATGTAATGTGAACAGTATATCTAAATCCCTTAGGTATCCTGAAATCACTTTGCATCGAGCCCTGCAAGACATGAAACCAGAACTGGCTAATTGCAGACAGTGAATTCCGCGTTCTCTTGAAACAGGTACAACTGGTGACTTGCCCCATTTTCCAGCACCCCGTTTCACAGACAGAGGCCTAGACTTGCACAAGAGATTTTTTTTTCCTTTTTCTAAATGAGAATAAAAGGAGATTAGTTACTGTTACAGGCGGCAGGAGAAGAAGGGAGAAGGATCCTACACAGGTACCTGTATGAGTCCTCTGGTGAGCCTTTAAGTGGGAGCTCTTTGTATAAACCTTGCGGCACCCATTAAATTGACAGCGATGAACCCTCTTCTTGTTTTCTGGGGACGCCTCCGCCCCTGTCCCTCCTTGCTCACTGTCACTTTGCCCACTCTTTATTGTCCCCACAGTTGCTGCCGCTACACCCACTTTCATGGAGCTCAGTGAGGACTTCTTGGCCACCAATTTCAACGTCACCGAGCCGTCCACCGCTGAGAGAGTCTGTGAGGTTTTTACAAGGTGGCGGCTGAGCTCCGGAGAGGAAGGGGGTGTTAACGAGGTTACGGCATTGAGCTGGGCCTGGTTGACGGCCGTGTAGCCTTCTGTGGAAGAGCTACTGGGCTGCAAGCTGAGGCACGTCTCAGAGAGCAGCTTGTCCCGCGAGAGGATAACGTCCACATTGGCGTTTTTATCGCATGCGCTTGTTTCCACTGGCAAGAGGAGGGGGTCCAGCTGTCGGATACTGTCCTCTGCATCAGGAGCTGAGGACGTGTGAAGGAAGCAGTCCAGTTCCTCGCCAAAGCTGTCGGAGATCTTTCGTGGCTCCGTCTGCAGGTATCGCTCCAGTTCCAGGCATGTCTGCAGAAGGAGGGCAAAGGGAGAGAGCAGAGAAAGAAATCAGTGTTAGACAGACTGCAGCGTGGCTCCCACCTAGGGCAGAAACGGTCGCTCTTTGGGAAATAGGAGAATTTGGCACTTATTTGAAGCTGCTCAGGGAATACGTGTGGGAATGTGGGAATATCAGCACACAGCAGCGGATATGTGGTCAAAGTGAAGACTGGAAAGCATCTACTATTTTTTTATGAAAATCTTCATTTTGTCCTGTGAATATGAGGTCCTTTCCAAACGTATGTGTGATCTGGCTAACAGCCACCTCCTCAAGAGGTGATTCTCACTGCCTCCTCTCCTGGACACCTACAAGTAAAATGTCACCTCTGCAAAGAATCATTTCTTCTTTCTCCACAAACATTAAATTTCTCTCCAAACATAACTCAGCATAGTTGTTCTTAAAATGGCACAATTCTGAACTACCTCATTTTAAGGCAGAAAGAGGAGATAAACTCCAGTGATACCAGAGATTATTTAAATGGCCTAAAACAAGGGAAGACGTGACAGAAATAAGGGTCCTATTGTCATTTTGGAGGGTTTTTGGTGTATCTGGTCAGGTGGCACTTCCCGCATACAAGACACTAGACTTGCACACACACACATAGCTTTTCAAAAGTAAAGATAGTTAAAGTGGCTGTCACTTGAAAATCAGTTCCCCTGTCTCTGAAGCAATGATTGTCAATACAAGGATGGGCCCCTCTGCTTAAACGGGCCTTATATGAGGTGTCCTCAACCGGCTTCAGTAAAACCTGCAGGCACCATCAAACTGCTCAATGTTCTCCAAAACCCACATTATAAACTTTGATTATTTATAGAAAACAGTTAGCTGTAGTTTCAGGAGCTTTTAACAGAGTTCATTAGTGCTATTTTTCATTCCTTGCTGCTTGCAAGGGTAGCTGGTGTAGTAACATAATGGCAATTTTACAGGGCTTGGAGAAACACACGTTCTAGTATTTTTTTAGAAACCTCTAAAAACTGCTCCTGAGAGAACACTTCTAGAGACAATAAGGAAGGGGATTTTAGAACAACATTTTCAAAGGAGCCTACGGTCACACAAGTGCATCTCAACCTGGAAGTCAAGCACCCAATGGAGAAACAAAAACCTGTTACCAGCAGAGAGGAGCAGAGGCAGATTCCTGACACCTGAGTACAAAGGTCTCAACGACAGGAGGATAAAGAGGTTCCATTCACAGCTGTCTAGGAGCTAAGAAGCAGTCCAGGATTATTGCTTTCATATAGCAAAGGAGGAACACTGTTCTTTTCACAGGTACTTAGGTGAGATGACTTTCAGAGTTAAGAATTTGTTGGATATTTGTGAGGGTTTTTTTTTTTTTTTAATAATCACTGATAACAGATCTGAGCTGTAGAGATGGGCTTGGGCAGAAAACAATAAAACAGCAATATACACAAGAGAACAGAGCTACAGTTTAGTGTGTGTGTAATTTTCAGAGCATGGTATCGTACTTATATGCCTGCACACAGGCTTGGAGACAGAACACTGGCTGGTTTGCATTCTCACCTTAGCCAATTACCTCACTCGGGGCTCAGCTTCCGCAGCCTTATTTATCACTAAAGAGGTTTCTGAAGAACTGACTTTGTCAAATACTTGGGAGGTGAAGTTGTCCAGCTTTTGCACCCCTGACGCTCAACAGGGATGGTCCAGCTCCCTAACACAGAGGGCCAAGGTGCCCTCTCTGCAGGGCAGGTCCCTGCCCCACATCCCTACTTCTACCCAGGGGATTCCCTTTCCCTTAGCCATGTCAGCCATGGGTTGGATTTACTGCTCGGGCAGCGGGTTACCTCTGTATCACTGCACTGCTCCAACCAGCCGCTAATCCCATTTTCTGCCAGTGAGCTTTTCTAGCAGGGAGCAGCTGAGAGAAGCTGGAGTCACATGAGAAGGATTCCCCCGCTCCACCTGGCTCCCACCGCGAGACCCGCGAGCATCGCTCCGGCGCTCCCACAGCTCAGTTTTCTGGAACGGCTCCTACTTCCTGCTGCAACAACGTGACTCGGCCACAGTGCATCCACCCTGCTGAAGCCCAAAGCTTCCCGAGAGCCTGAAACGATGGGAATCGGCATGGAGCTTCCAAGCGACCTGCCACAGCATCTCATGCTGCTCTTGCCCAACCTTGCTGGGACCGTGCGACCGCAGCAGTTTTTCACCCCGAGCTGCCTGCACGCCAGCGCATGATCAAGCGCCAAGGACTTCTCCAAAGCGGCGAGGCAGGTGACAGGGCTCTCAGCTTTCACCTGGGAGCCTCCTCTCCCGGGAAGGTCCATACAAACTGCTTCCTGAGCAAGCACCAGGCACTACCAGGGTTGTCCCTAGGGCACCAGTGCCTATGGATCATGCTTACACTCCACTTGCAGGAGCCTGGAAAAACATGAGCCAAGGCTGCGCCAAAGGACCTGGAAAGTGCGATGCTGGGAGTGCAAGGAATGGCGTTAGCTGAGGCTCTGGTCTCTCCCCAAATGCATCCAAACAGGCTTTGGGGTCAGTTTTCCAAAGGGATCCCCCCCCAGCCTTTCAGGAATACACACCCCAAAATCGGCGATGCCTCTGAATTCCCCCCCGCATTTAGCTGGGGCTTTTGCATTCGCTTAGCTTTCCCCCGGGGAGGGTGGGACAAATTCAGGGACCCAATAAATACCGGCTTCCAAATGAAAGAGCAAGCATAATCATAAATTAGAGATTAGAAGGAAAAAAAAAAAAAGAGAGAGAGACAGGCAGAGACTCCAGGCCATTAAGGCTGATGACAGTCGCATGAAATCTCAATTGCCCTGGGATCAGACAGGCTGCACTCTGTGCTGCCTGCGGAAGGAAGCAGGAGATGCTGCCCCTTTAAGACATAACTACCCCATGACAACAATTGTAGCCCTGACGGTTTTTCCAGCTTCACCATTAATTTTCCATAAAGAGCAGCTTCTTGATGAGCCCTTTTCAGGCGAAGCCTGATGCTTCAGAAACCTGTAATTATGGTTGGCTCCCCGCTCCCGCAGCCACTGCACCTGTGCCATTTCAAGACACCAGCTGGCCATGTCTTGCCTTCTGCCTCTGAAATCCAAAACCCGGAGCTCAAGCACTCTCCCCTCACAGAGGGGGGGAAAAAGGAGATCTCAAAGAAACAACATAATGAATTCCCTCCCTTTCAACCCCCATGGCCTCTGGAGTCAACATGAGGAAAAGCCCTGGCAACGTGGAGCCAGGGAGGCCTCCGTCTCATCTAAGCAGCAGACAAAGCGTGACAGGGATGCGGCCGCAGCCTCCTTCCCTCATCCCCCAGCTCCTAACTGCTGCTCTGCTGAGGGCAGAGAGCAAGCGAGGCAGGATTCTGAAATCCACCTTTTTTCTTTGCGACTCTTCTGGCAGGACTTTTAGTTTTTAGGTCAGCTAAGCCCATCCTCTTGGCCTGGGCTCTGACCTGCAGAAACCTCTCAGGCCAAGACCAGCCATGTAGGGCAAGAGAGGCAAGAGAGGTTTTTGGTCTCGATGCCCACAAAGTCATTCACCAGCAAGATCGTCAGGAACTACCGATTTTGGGTGGGAACAGTAGAGTGTTAACAACCATCCACTGAGTTATGAACCTAAACTGGTAGATTCAGACTCTGGAGAACCTTTCACAGATCTTCTGTCTTCACTGCCAAATGGAGAGGAAATGGTCCAGACCTGTGCTGCTCTCCACCTGATCTCCGGTCTTGCTGCATGCCCAGCTTCTCCTTAAACGCTCACGCAAGAGGAGGGCAGATTGGGGTAACAGATATAATAAATCTCACATGAGATCTATACTTCACTATTCTGTAGGCTGCTACACTGCAGGCAACTTGACAAGCACTAAACTTTCTCACACAGCATTTGAATGATTTACAGCAATAAAGACTTCAAAAATTTGTAATGGGCAGAGAAAGATGGTTTCCTTCACAGACACAAGGACAAGATCCATAGGACCACTCATTGCTGTCAAGATGTTCTCAGGCTAGGGATAAAAAGTGACCCACTACTTTAACCTACCTGCCCTGATTTACAAGGGTCATTCTGTTGGCACCTTGCTCTTCAATTTAGCCAGCTAAAAGCCATGATGATTCATTGCTGACAATCAATAGGATGTGACCTTGCCAGACCCCACGTGCTTGCAGAAAGCACCTGGAGGAGGACGGCAATGTGGCAGGTGGGCATTTCCAGCAAGGCCTCAGCTTGATTTTTCATGTTCGGGTACAATTGCAAAAGAAGGGTCACTGTCCCAACAGAGACTGGTCCCATTGCCTGAAAGAAAGTCAGACACTGAATAGGACAGTTTTGTCTCTAGCTTCAACAGTGATAATACAAAGCCCAGAAAAACCCTCCTAGACTTGCAGGCATTTGGCTTCAACTCAGAACAGCTTACATTGCTGGATGCTGTCTGGGTTAAAGTACAACCACAACGCTCAAAATCGAGCTAGGAAGGTGCTGGAGTCAGTGCTCATGATGTTGATTTTTGCCTTCATCACTTTCCTCCAGAAAGCAGCCAGCAGGAGAGCTCCCGGTGGGACTGCCGTGGTCATGCGTGTGCCAAGTCTCAAGGCAGTGGAGGTACCCGAGCTCTCTGTCTGCACTTGAGAGAACAACCCATAGCCGTGTCTGGGGAGGACATGTGCCCTGTGTCTGGGTTCAGACCCAGACAGCACTGGAAAAACTAATTCCAACTGATGACCCTGAATGAACTCTCACTTTCAAGGATATAAATCTGAAGTTGCTCCAGTGAAAACAACTGGTCTTGATTTGCAGCCACCCTGTATATCAGAATTTGACCTATATAGATAGGCTCTTGAAAAATTAAAGGTCACTTCAGAAGCATTTGCCTATCCTGTGGAGTCTTTCCAGTGTTCAGAAACTCCTGGGCACTTTTCACAGCTGAGGACAACATGGCAACAGGAAAGTTCTGCCAAATCAAAACCCAAGCACTTAATAGTGATTTGAAACCAGTCAGGGAAGACACATAATCAACACGTTCAGTGGGCTCCTGTTTTACCGATCCTGAAGTACTTTAGAACATCTTGGTTTTGAATTTTTCTAGCAGACGATGAGAAGTTCTTATCTGGAAGTGCTAGTTACTTTTAAGTGCCATTTTACTACAAATATAATGAGATATCAAGCACTGATCTTGGACACTATCCAAAACCTAATTAAGACTTTGATTGGGCTGTGGCAGAGAATGAAAGTGTTGAAAGTGGATGACAAGCAGGTCTGATCTACCAGCTCTGTTCACAACACTTGAAAGGATTTTCTGCACAGCGTAATTTATATGAACTACCCACGCAATAGTTAAAGTCTAATTTCAATCCCCATCACAACTCTACTGCTTTCCTTTCACATGTAAGAAGGGACCTCATCTCTAAAATTAAGTAACTGTGCAAGTTTCGAGATTGCAAAGGAGGAGAGAACATCCTGATTTTGAAAGTGGCCCAAAACAATAAATCTAAGGGGAAGATCACCACGGTTCACTTAAGTTCAGAGCAAGCAATTACAGGTTGGTTCTAGGTCCTGGCTGTCACTATGTCCTTGTTCAGCAGAAGAGCAAAAGCTTTGAGCTATGGTGGCATTTGCATTTCTGATCTGAAACACAGATATTGAACCAGCCACAACAGGACAACTCAGAAATTATGAAGAACAAGGAATTCAAAACTCACCTGCCTTCCCTGAAATGTCATGCTATTTTTGTCCTTAACCCGAAAACAAGGTTGAAAGATACATCTTCCCACTGCCAAAAGCCTTCATTGCTTCCTGAACAACAGAACCCAATGCTCTGACCCATCTATTCCAAGATTGTCATCTGTTCCCACCCAGCTGCCAAAACCTCCAGCTTTTCCTTTTGGCAACCTGGACTGGGCAGTTGCTCGTTGTCAAAAATCTGCAGGACATCACAAACGTTAACATTTGGGCCAGCATAAAATAAACAGAATTTTAAGTCTTAAATAAGTAGTTATTCAGAATACACTTGGGAACATGGGTAAACTGCAGTTTGAGATGAACGAATATTAAGCACAAGTTTCAAGTGATAGCCAATTTCTACTGCAAAGGATTTAAGACAAAACTTATAGTAGTGTGCCAGGACATCCTGCCTGCAAAGTACACAGTTTATTAAACAAACAAACAAACAAGGAATCAAAGATACTTTTCAGGCACAACAGTAAGTTACTTAATGCTACCTCACTCACGGTACGTATCTGCATGCACACTCTTAGTCCCCTGTATGTATTAGTCAAACCAAGTATCAACAAACAGGCTTTTGCCATGAGCAGCACGCAGGAGCACACATGGGCAGCAAAGACCAGCTGATCCACAGAGATTTCTTCTTTTCCTGTGGTAACTCTGCCATATGCTTGAGCCATCAGGAGAGTCCCCTAAACCACCAGCTGACTGAGTCTTAGCACCAGCACAGTCTGGAATGGTCTATTAACTCAATGATTTCTGCTAAACATGCTACACAGGACCCAAGTCTCTGCAAATTTTGTCAGTATAATAAATTGTGCGGATTTTTTCCTTCTTGGTTGGAGCCAGAGAATGAACTTTTAAGGAAAAGTATCTAGCCAAACCAGTGCATTCCCTAATATTCCGACACAAAAGCAACATTGAAGAATGGCCTCTTATCACAGCCGAGGTGACACAGTCCCTGGAAGATTTTCACAGAGAGTTTCTTCAGAGCATAAAAAATGCTGAAGTCAGAGACATCAAACCTCACTCCTTTTGCACATCTGCTTGAGATTACAATCAGTGAAGGCACATTCTAATTTTAAACGTTCTGCACATACACTTAAAGAACAGAATTGCTTCCTTCATACATGCACAAGACATTTTGCTGTTGTTCTGCAGAATTTAGCCCATTTAGCTCAAAGGATAAACAA
>NW_010584675.1:671361-688898 GCF_000705375.1 Tinamus guttatus | reverse complement strand
GAAGAGAAGGAGAAGAGGAGGAGAGGACAGGTGGTGGAGAGGAGAGGAAGCGGGGTAAGGGGAGGGGAGGGGGAAAAGGGAAGGGACAGCCTCGAGTTTCACCATCTCTCACACTGAGAGTGAAACTCGGCCTAGCAGCAAAGTGATGGGAAACACAACAGGATTCCCGGTATGCGGCAGCATGGATTCCGCCGTTCCTGCTTACACCAGCTGAGGACCTTGCCAGCACTCAACACCAGCAGTTCTGCTCTTGGTTAGTGCCACTTAGCTCCGTGGCTTATGTGAAGCAGGAGCTGACATATTATTTGATGGCTGAAGATAGTTATTTTATAATACAAATCTTATCTACTTTATTAGGCACAACTAAAATGGAAAAATAGGAAGAATTTTAAAACAATTCCATATTCGGAGATCCTCATGTTTGTATTTGCCTTTTTTATTATTACCTTTTTTTTTTTTTTTTTTTAATTGGATCCAGCTATTTGGAGGTTTTGACAAACGGGTTGGTGCCACTTCTAGGCCAGGGTTTACACCACCTGTGCCTACCTAAAACACCTGGACACCCTGAGATGTTCCCTTACAGCTAAGAAGGAAGTTCTGCCCTTGTGAAACAAGGTATTTGTCCCACACTTCTGGCCGCTGGGGATTTTCTTCCAGCCTCAAATCTGACAGGCAGCGTGCGTGGGCTGCCCCACACCCTGATAAAACAGCAATCTACACACCTCTTCTGAAGTAATATAGAGCACAGCGGTGAAGTGGCCAGCCACTCAGCAGCAACACAGGAGGCTGCCCACAGGGGTCTGAAGAGACCTGCACCCCAAAAACACATCCAGTCCAACAAGGCGTTCTGTGAGCATCACTAGCAGCTCAAGACGCACGGTCAGAGGTGGGCTGGGCACTGCATATTCCTCATTAGAGGCAGAAGATGACCCCTATGCCGCGTGGTTTTCAGCAGGCTAACGGTGATGGTGTGGAGTGGGAAATCACAAGATCCCATTAAGTGCCCTGCCATTTACTGGCTTGCAGCAGCTCTGCAGGCCAGCTCAGCAGCTGCTCAGTGTTTTCCTGGAAGGTGGAATGACTTCCCAGCACCAAAGCTGCCATCACGCTTAACTCAAGATGCGTCCATGCACAAGACACTCTGCCTTTCGTCAGCGGAACTAACTACACGGGATCTCGATAGGTCTCCTCAGAGATTCCCATGCAGCTCCCTGTGACTCCAGATGTGCAGCGACCACCGCACGGACAGCCCAGCGGGCTGGGTGTTATTGCTGGGAACAGGCTAGTGAGAAGCACAAGTTGGGCACAGAGACAAAGCATCAGGGGAAACAGAGGCCAGCAGAAACTCATTGCCTCTTTTCACAGCCCTCTCTCTTAAACCTCCTCCTGACAGAGTTATCTGTGGAAACGTTTCGGATACCAGTATGCAGAACAGCTGGTTCCTGCCTCAAGATTTTGTTGGTACCTTTCCAAACTAGGGTTCCCTAATTACTTGCAGGCACACCACTAAACACAAGGTCCAGAACAACCTTGAGCCAACACAACACACATTTTTCTCAGGAATGAAAAGGCCTAAGGGATGACACTGAGCTTTGGAAGATGCCAAGCTCAAGGCACTATGATCCTACCAGCCAAACTGCCATACACAGCTCCATCTCATGCACTGCAGGACCTGGGATCTCTCCCGGGTCTCCAGAAAGGAAACGAACAAGAGTCATTTACCACCAAGGAGGATGAGGAAATATGTTCCAAGAGGAAATATACATATTGTAGTCATTGTAATCCAAGCAGCAGACATGTTATCTGGCATATTTCCAACTCGGACATTTAAAAAAAGATAGTTTATCGTAAGTGTCCTATTCTCTCTCATTTTCCTTTGTCACATCTATCTAAGCCTATATGGTACCTCCCAAGATAAGCCCATTTTTGTGGGTTTACCAAGTCCATTTTTTGGTTTGCCGTATGCCTCTCCTTCCCTCTATTGTCTTTCTGATGTGGAATGGAAGTCTCCAAAGCCACAGCTTGGGAAACTGCGGCCAGGCTCTCTTGGTTTGTCTTGTGGGAAGGAGAAGAGCAGGAACCTGGGCTCTATCACGGAACGGGAACAGCTGCTGGTGCTGGAGAATGGGGGCTCTTCCTCACAGAGCGATCATCCTCCATTTCCCTGCCACTTTGTTTATCATCAATATTATTCAACTGAAGCTGTTTTTAGCAGCCCCCAGAGGTGGAGTCTGCTGCCGGCTATCATGATCCCAAACACTTCCAAACCTCTGTCACTGTGCTTTGGTACAATCCCCGCGCTGGCTGAACACAAACACTATGTTCCCCCAAGTACAAATTACAGCTTTCAGGAGCTGCAATTTTATTTTGGTTATGAACATACAAAGATAACCTTATGCTGAGAGAGGAGGAGCAGCATGAGAGACCACAGGCGGAGAGACTCCGCTTCGCAGGGAACATTCCTGGGAGCGCTTTGCTGCTTCCCAAGCGGTTATGATGATATCAGACCTGAAGTGAGAGCCAAAATTCCTAGCGGGCCTGGAGCTGGCTGAGGGTTCCGCACCAGTCCCAGCAGCCCGGGAGCCGGGATTGAGCATGGGAGAAAAACACGCTTGAAGTCCAGAGTGCTGGGAACGCAGCTGCAGGAGCTCTGCCACTTTAGCTCTAGCTGGCACTCTTGGATATGCTCCTCTGCGCTCAGGATACTGCTTTTTGGGCCTGACTTTTGACTCTGATGCCACCCAGAGACCCTGCAGATGGCAACATGCACCTGGAAATGTGCCACCCTTGGGGAGCGCAGCATGGGCATCCCAGCAGAGATCCTCCTGCCACCAGGCACTGGGAGTCACACATGGCATTTCCTTCATTTGGAACAATTCTGGCCCTTCCCTGACAGGACCAGGGGTGCCCCCTGCTCTGCCAACGTCCCATCGCTGCCTGGCACCGAGTCATCACATCTGCTGGAGGAATCTCCAGCATCGCAGGCTCTCTGGAGCGCAAACCAGCCCCTTCCCCACCATAAACAACAGAGCATCCCTGGAAGAAAGATCTGCATTAAAAGTCTTCTTTACTTGAGAGCCAAGAGCTTTCTTCCCCTCATGCAATTTTTACTCATAAATATAGTATCAAGGCGATCTCCTCAGACTACTCAGTGTTCTGTAAGTAAAACCTGCAATTGGCAATTTATCAGATGGAAAAATAAAAGCAACATTCGGTTTTTCACTACACCTAAAAATGAGCATGAGCAGTCTCTTAAACATCCCAATCTTCTGAGCAAGGTCTTAGATACCAGTCTGTAGGGGGAGGCTGGAGACAAAACCACCCTGCACATGTTTTCCTTCCACGCTCCGTTCTTACCAATGTTTTGCTTACTTTCTAAGCAAAGAGGAAACCTCTCCTGTTCCATAACTGTGTGTTTATCTACATTCCAGCAGCCAGCAGCTCCTTGAGGAGCTCTCCAAGGACACGGAGTTAGAGCTTATTGCGAAGTGTTTTTAAACGGGAGATCCAGCTACTGAGTGGGAGTAAGGTTGAATCCATGAAAGCAGAAACGAGAATCACGGCAGACAGCAGGACACAGAGAAATTTTTTCAAAGCATCTTTCCTGCAGGCTAAGATATAAAGCACAAAATACCCTTCACCTAGTGAAAGGAATGGAAAATGCACTCAAGGGGACATAGTGCTAGAATCCAAACAACCCCCACCCAGGTGGCCTGGTAACCAAGACCAAGGTGATCAATACAGCAGCATTATCAATATAATATCTATAATACCAAAATACCTTACAGGAGCACAGCTGTAAGTTCTTGCCTCTATTGAGCATTAGAGAAAGGGAGCAAACTCCTACAGCAAGTCACAGAGGAAAATGTCTTTCTCAAAACTGCTAGTTTGCATGAAGAACCCGCCACATATTTCTAGGCAAGCTGCTTTTTTGGCAAAGCCTCGCTTTCACTGGTATGGATAAAGCTCAGAAATCACGTGAGATGCCATTTTTGTTTGTTTCAAGAAGAAATTTTGTTTCTCATGGCTTTAGGCTCTCTGTCTTCAAGCTTTTTTCCTGAAGCCACATAAAGCCTCCCTTTTGTGTGCTGGGTACAGGCACATGTATGTAGGTAGTTAACAACATGACTCCAAAAGGTGGGGCTTGATGAAGAGCAAATATTGTAAAATGAACTGTGAAGAATGAGTCAAGTGCATTTGGATGTAAGCAGAAGTAGTGGCAGCGAAAGACTTGTGTCCCCTCCACAGAGCACAAACCCTGCCGTGAACCTCCTCTCAACACAAAACGGCAGACGACGCAAGCCAAAGCCTGAAGAGGGAAGGAGAAGCGCGGGGTTTGCGCACGCCCCAGGCCATCTCCACGCAGTGCTTGCGAAGCTGCTCCCTCCAGAGCGGCGTGGTGCTACTGCTGAGCTGCTGGCACCAAATGCCCCCAGAAAGGAGGGGCTCCAGAAGCGTCTAGACAGGCTAAAATTAAAAAGAACAAATTATATAACACTGCCCACTGTCTCCAAACCACGGCCAGATTCTCCGAGGGAGGAGTAAATCACTACTGCTGCAATTGAATCTAGTAGAGTCATCTTAATTTATAGGAATCAAGGATCTGGCCCAGAAGAGTACTCCCTGTCATATTAGCAGCCAAAATCTCTCGGCTGGACCACTTCCCCCAGCTATGCCACCAAGGAAGACAATTGCAAAAGGAATTTAATTGAAATGGAGATCAGGGAACTGGTACCCTCTTCCAGTTCCACTCTCCACTTCCTCTAGACGACAACTGAGACCTCGGTTGTCCCAATTTCCCATCTCCAAAACAGACATGATACAAACTCCTGCTCTCTGAGAGCAGCAGCTGAAAAGCATCCTCCCCACTCAGAGCTTGGTTATCAAATCAGACGGACACCTGAACACCCTCAAATTCTGCACCATGGAGGAAACTGCATGTTCCTCCCTCTGCTGAGACAACTGTTACTACTCTTGGAAAGCTTGAGCCCCCAAAAGGCAACTGCAGGTACCTGCAAAACTGCCGGTTCTGGGTCTTCGGCTTATTGTGGCACTGCAGGACCACATGACAAAAGATGACTGGCAGGATGCACAAAAAGAGACAGTCCTTACTCACCAGTGGTCCCTGCTACTGAAATGCATACACACTGTACACACATGTACAGTATGCACATACTGTAATGTCCTCCTGCAATTTTCTTATTCATATTTTACCTCTGAATTTGGACTTTTGCATCCATTAACACCTGGATGGGAATCTTTTGTGTCTCCCTGCATTTTCGCCTCTTCCAGGAGCCACTAACTGGAGGAAAACACCCAGGATGAAGACCACTGCAAACACACCAGTAAGTCCTAGGCATGGTGTCATGCCTCATTATAGCAGATCCTTTCTTCATCTTATCCCCTAATTCCAATTACAGCATTTGGTTTTTTTACATGCTGTTCTGCGGGATCATTAGCAGTAATACATTATTTAGGACCTGACTCTCTCCAGCCCTCATAAAGACACCCCTTAAAGACACTCACAGCAGGATCTCTCCACTGCTCATCCTGAGCCATAAAAGCGTCCGTGCTCGCCAAAATCGCTAATGCAGATGCGCGGCCAGGAGCCCCATTTTAACATCTGATCCCTGGACACTACTAGGTGAATGCCCACCCTTCTAAAAACAGAGTTTGTTTCTATCCCAAAGAATAATTTTATTTCTTTTGCCAGGGGAGCACTAACTATTTTGTGAACGCTCCTCAAGACGGACAGTGTCTCCTAAAAGCTGGTACGGAGTAAGCACATTCTCTCCTGTTCAGGAGGGCGAGCGCGGCACATCTGCAAACCTGCCACGACAGCAGCCCAAACTGCCTCACAGTGGAGATGGTTAAAAACCAAGCAAACCCAAGGGCAGCCTGCAGCTCGGAGCAGACAGCACATCCCCCTGCACTCAGCCTTACGCTAGCGGCTCTGTCAGATCCTCCTCTAAGCTAACAGGGACCCAATCCTGCCTTTCTTGGGCTCGGGCCAGACCCCACTTGAATTTGGAGGAATTATTTCCACTGATTCCAGTGGCCTTGGGACGAGGCCTGAACTGCCTGCCCAGCACTAACTCAGCATCAACAGCCACAGGAGAGGTGGAAATGGCTTCTTCCCAGATGCTGCATGCTATAGGGACCGCTCTGCCTCCCGAGCGGCACCCAAGACTCTCTCCCTCCAGGGCTGCCTGGCTGTTCACCCTGCTTGCAGCTCCCCTTGCTGATGGAAGGGGTAGGGGTGGGTTGGCTCCATGCAGAAATACAAGGGGCCTTTCCAGCAGATCCGGGTTAAATTCCCACCTCACACCCATCAATCACAAGGACAAGAAACCCAATGGCCTTTAACTAATTGTCAGCACACGGATACTGCTTTCTAAGCAAGGCACAGAAACTCCACCAACAGTGATCCCACTCTGCCAGGTACTGATACACACACATGGTTTTCCATCACCAGCAAGTTGTACTCCTAGGCTCTTTAAAGCGCTGAGATATTGCACTGCTTGCTGCCAATAGTGAGCACTGAGAATCAGCTCCTGTCAAGCCTAGCCCCTTTCCAAAGCCCTCCCATTTCCAGGCTGACCTGTTCTGTCGAACAAACTAACAAAATCTCGGCTTTTTTTTTTTTTTTTTCTTCTGTGTTTCCGGTTACTTTGCTGAATTGCAGCCCCCTCAACTACAAAAACATACTTAATAGAAAAAAATCAGAAAACTGAGGAAGCTGATAAAAACCTTTTAGTGTGAAGAAAAGCAGGGAAAAGGACTCACGGAGGAAGTGGTAATGTTTTTTGTTATGCTAGCTGAGAGAGGCTGTATACAAAGAAACCCACACAAGGGCAGGAAATACATCCATGAGAATGAATTTGCAGAAAGACAAATTAATGCATTTATGGAAGAAATAGCAACAAAACATGCACACTAAATATAAAGCAGGGATCATCAGTAAGACTGAAAAGTCAGAAAAAATAAAACAGAGAAGATCAATACGGTCTACGGGATACAATCTTAGTATCTGATATACTAGGAAAAAGGAGGGGATGCAGAGATGGAAAGCACAGCAGAACTACAAAGGTTGTATTTACCACTCTTCATCATGCCTGTTCTACAGTCAGCACCAAAAACACCAAACAATGAGCAGGGCTCTCATTTCATATTTAGCTAAAAATCCCTGAAAAGGTTAACACAGGTAAATGAGCGCAAAAAGGAGTCGCAAACCTCCCAGCTCTGAATGGCGTGAACCCCAACAAGCCCATGGGGTCCATGGAAAGGAGAGCACAACGGGTTCTAGGTATGAAATGTGTAGGTGTGGCCACATAAATGTGCTCATGCGTGTGCCCTGCAATCACACATGGCTCACAATTACAGTACAGCTCTCTGGCATTGCTAAAATAGAGCAAAAAGACCTTGAAGGGGACCTAAGAAAGCAGACAGATTTTAAGGCCAGAAAGGGCCATTTTACTCATTTAGGCTCACCCCTGAATGACATGGCCCATAGAATCACACAAAAGCTTCCTTTAAACACTTCTTTACATCCGCTTTCAGGTTGGTTTCCAGTGCTGGATATGAAAGGCCTGAGGGGAAACCAGAATAGGATCCTTCATACTTTGCACATGCTGAGACTGTTCAGAAACATCTGTCTTCGTTTCACAGATGGACAACAGCATCATGGGGGAGGCAGTGCCCACACCAGAAACTATCCCACCTTGCAGTGCTGGAGAAAGCACATTTAGAGTTTAGAAAAATCTTCTCTTCCCCTCCCACCCCCGTATTTCCTTCATCCGAAACAACAAAGCACAGAACCCAGGGCACATTCTTCGCGTTGAGGAGGACAGCTCACAAGCTCCCACCCATTCGTGGAAAGAAAAATTTTCTTCTGGCCTAGTGTCCATTATTTATAAGCTGAAGGTGGGGGGAGAAATGGTATTTATAGGACACCAAAGGCCACACTCACTACAAAACAGAAATAAGTCAATATAGCTAGAGCACAACCTAGGGACATATTGCACAATATTTAAAAAATGCACTTGCTCACTCTGGCCCTTGAGAATATTTCCACCCCCAGATACCACTAGAATCACTATTATGAGTGCCATACAACGGCAATATTGTTTTAATCAAACCATTAAAATGGGCGTGCTCTTTCTTGCCCACATCCTGATATTTATTCCACATCCTGGCAATCTGGGGTTTGTATAGACTATTCTCCTCACAGGTGTCAAGTGACTTTGAGGACGCTGGGCCAACGCACACCAGTGTGACACCGTAGGGACTCTGGCACTCTGCACCAGTCTGCATCAGCCCAGCATCTGACTCACCAGCTCATGTGAAATCCCCTCCGTGAAGTGGGTGCTATTATTCCCTATTCTCTTCTTGCGAAGAGAAAAAGAGGCTGAGAAATGGATGTCAAAGATTTCCCTCATCTGCTCCAATCAAGCATACAGAAATAGGAGACAGAAATCCCTGTGTTTATCACAGTGCGGTAAGTTGCTTGCTCAAACAAAACACTCCAAATGGCCTTACAGCTAAAAACTAAGTGAAAGGCCGGGCAGCTGCTATATTCTTCAGAGCTTGGTTATCTAGATGAGAAGGCCCCAGTGAGGAGAGGCCTTCAACTGAGGGTAACCACCCCGTGTTCAATCTAACAGGCATTCAAGGTAATAAAGATAAACAAGAATATTTAAACTGGGCGTCCCAAAACTCACCTTGTGGTACTGAAGAAAGATTAATAAAGGAATCACTCTTAGAAAGCACAAAATTCTCTCCAATACAGAAAATCTAGGCTGACTGAGTAGCATGAGCTACTCTGAGGACCTGGAAGGAGCACAGCACGAGGTGATGGCCCAAGCAGTCCTGGAGGCATCTGAGCATGGCAGTGCACTACATGAGCTGGTTTGTTCAATCCCAAGCACCGTAACTGCTGAGGCACTAATTCAAGAAAACATCTTCATTCAGGAAAGCGCTGGGGTGAGAGACTTCAGCCTATGCCTCAGTGTTTTGGTACTATCTTCAACCACAGTAATTACAAAGCTCCTCCGGACCTTAACTGGGAAACCAAAGGTTAAGAGAAAACCTCTGTAGAAAACCTCCCAGATTGAAGGAGGCACTTCTATTTTTCAAATGCTGTATATACAAATCTCTGACTTCGTAAGAAGTCAGGAAAGCTAAGAGATGCTCTGAAAAGGAACATTATGCAGTGCTGTTTTTCTGTGATACATGGTCAGAAACTGCCCTAGACTGTGCTTGTACAACACCATGTGACATCCACTTACCCCAAAATTCTCAAACTCGCAAGAAGCACCTCACAAGCTAATTCACCAGTTCATTTCAACACAAAGAGCAGCCTTGCTGCTCCTTCACAGGTTTCTTAAAGCCTCAACTCTCAGGGGCTCCTGGTTGCATCAGAATTACTCTTCTCAGCATCAAAAATAAGCTTCTGGTTTCTCTGGTTGTATAGAATAGCCTAAAACACAGCTTTACATTAATCCAAATGATCAAAATGCAAAAAACAAACAAAACCAAAATGTATCTTGCTTGGAAAAAAAAGCATTTATATTATTTTAAAATTTTCACAATATTTACAATTCTTTGAGGTTCTAGAACATAATTTATGAATAGCTGGAGGGGAGCTGTGACAAAACCAGACTGAACAAGGCGAGAAACATCAGAGGGAGAGAGAAAAGAGATACTTTGTTGAAACTGATCATAATCTCAGTCTGTCAGTTCACTGCCCTTTGCTTCTCCCTTATTATTTAAAAATGTAAACAAAATTAAAATTGAAAGCAAAGGACACCCTTGCTTCCTCCCCATCTGAGCTAGCCACTAATGAAGGAGGCTTCTTTTAACTAGCCCAGATTTTCCACTGAGCAGCGAATGCAGCCTCTGCACCATCCACGTGTCAGAAACAAAGCCACTTCTAGCCTGATGCTTTCCATATGAACCACCAGCTCCATCTTTCTTCTCCCCTCTCCCTTCCTTTTCCATATTTTATTACTCACACGGCAGCTTTTAGTGGCTTTCAGATGAGTGGAATGTTTTCTTCAGAGTGGCGTAAATTTTCCAGGCTGACATGGAAGGCCGAAAGAAAGAAAAGAAATAAAAACAAATGCAGCAAACCAGGATCACAAAGCGCTTTTCAGCAGCTTGTCAGAGACAGCAAGTCCTGCGGGGCTGGCACTCTAAAGCCACTGTGAACCACAAGGAAAGAAGAAGGTCCTGAGCCCCGCGGCTCACCCCACACCCTGGGGTAGAGCAAGTAGGGGAGGGATCCAAAGCGGGGTCTCTAACTTTACAACTGAGCGATGGGAGATGGGAGCAGCTCGCACACCTTTTACTCTGCCACCCACTGAACGTTTTTACTGTTACCTCTTCTTACTGGTTCCTTTCTTCCCCCTCCAGCCCAGTTTGGAAATGGAGGGAGGAAGCTGCAGGCTGTTCCCGACTCTGGCTGCCTAGCGCAGAGGGGTGGCAGGCAAGACGAGCCAGCAAAGGACCAAGTGCTTACAAGCCCCAAGACATTCCTCGTGCTGGAGAATTAACTTTGCTCACCGAAGAATCAGGATTGAAACCAAAAGCCTAGCAGCATATTAGCCTATTAGTAATGAAAGCATTTTAAAATCTAATTTTCCTATCATGCCGCATGCATTTCTCCTCACCAGACAATCCAAACAGTCCTTTTCACTTTGATTTCCCATCACTATGACTCCAGACACAAGAAAATTGCTTTGTCAGAGCTGCAGAGGCAGGAGGTGGGCAACACAATCCTGACCAAAAGACACAAACCCTGCCTCCATCTTCCTTCCATTGACAGCAGTTTCCGTCCCATTTTGTTTACAAAGTTCCGTCAACTCAGAAAGTCAATCTTATGCCAACAGCCCTTTAACACCAACCTTGAGAGGCTGCAGATTTAAGGGCAGGACTTGGAAATCAGGACCCTAACCTGCACATCTCAGAAGAGCTCCCCACAAGCCAGCCTCCTTCTCCCGTGGATCACAGCGCTCCTGAGCTCGCCGTTCTCATGGTTACCTTCCTAGGCCTGGCACAGCAGGAGCTGCTGGCCCCCAGGTGTGATTTCAAGCCGATGCAGCTAAGTACATCTCAACAGCTCCCTCACCAACAGCCACAAACAGGTCCTTCGTGTCTAAGGACAGGGAGAGAAGGACTACTTGCTCTAAAAGCACTAAGAGCAACAGAGCTTGCTAATACATTAAACCTTTACACACAAAATTTCCTGCCTTCACGCTTGAGTTTGCTACATCCGATCCCTCTCTGACACCTCTTAAAAACCCAGAGATGGTGCCAAAGGAGTTTGATGTGCAAGTTGTCCCAAAGGTGGTGCAGACTTCAGAGAAGGGCACTTAAGTTTACTTTTCAGGTATTGTATTTCATTTTTAACACACGCAATCCCAAACCTAGCTGAGGGCTCTCCTAGAGGGGAGCTGTCCTGCAGTTTCAGCACATATCACTGCCAAGTGTGTGCACTAAAATGGCAGGTATTTGTGACAGCACGTTTGGGGGCTGTTTCCCCATATACTTAGACAACCCCCTCCTGCCTCCACTGTACTGAGCACCTTAAATCTTTAACATTTATTTTTACAGCATCTCTCTGAGAAAAAGAGAAGGTGTTGCTACCACAATTTTGTAACTGAATAACTGAGAAGCAAAGGACTGGCTTTTTGGTGCAATCCAAGACACTCAATTATCTTTGGGCACAAAGACTGAGCAATTTGTCTGACGAAGGGCAATGAGATTCTAGCCCTGCTTGCAGCACCCACCTAGCAACGTGGGCGCCCTCCTTCCCCAACCGCTGCTGCCCCCCGACACAAGCTTTCATCTCAGCACCACCGCTCACAAGCACATGCTGTAACCCTCACAACAGATGCCGCTTCCTTAATGCTCCTGCAACCACCTGCCTGCCTGGGAAAACAGCCTTTTTTAAGGGAAAAAAAAGACAACAGAACAAATCTTCAATGGCTGAGCAGCAAGAAGAAAAAAAGACAAAAACATCAAATTTTTACAAGACAATCTTACAGTGATTGGGGAACCAAGCATGTGATTTTTGATCTCAAAGTGGCAATGCTGGGAAGAAGACCCAGTCAAGAAAGCACCAAGCATGCAGAACATGGGTAGTGCCCGCCAGGACTGAAGCCAAGAGAAGGAAACCAGGATAGTCTTGAATGCAACAGCACGAGTCTGGCATCGCTGCTGTGTAACAACTACACAGCAAACCTGTTCGGCACATGGAAAAAATCAGGAGGAGGGCAGGTGTTTACCCTGGCAGCTCTTTTTGTTTGTGACAGAAACATGAGTTCACGACCCATGCAAATTCAAACCCAAATTAATCTGGATGGAGATAGAAACTATTATCAATAGTACAAAGAAGACCTGCGGGGAGAGAAAATTCAGAACTGGACTACAGCAGGGACTTGAGCCTGCAAAGAGCCACAGAAACAAGACACTCAGCTCTCGGGCATTGCTGGGTGTCTGAAAGTGGTGAGGGAGCTGCAGATTCATGCATAAGAGAATGGGCAGGAGGCATCTGAGAGTCCAGAGAAACAGAATGGAAAGCAAGAGGGATTCAGCACCACACTTAAAACCATCTTTTATCAACTCTGAAATGCAGCTTCATCATCAAAGAGGAAAATATCCACCAGTTTGAAGTTTCAGCTTTGAATAACTTTTGCTAAGGTTTTGAGCGTGGTGATCAAAAGCTTACAGTGCGTCTTCCCTCTGTGGGATGTGACAGACTTGATGCAAGATAAGAAGTACTACTGTTAGTGCAATGAGCACCAGTGCTGCGCAGCCAGCGAGCAGAACACCTTTGTTATAGAAGGATAGTCGCAAACAACATTGTTCAGCTACAGATTCAAGCAGAAGCAGCTTCCTCTCCCTCCCCAGCAACGTGCTTCCTAATACAGGATGGAGAACCAGCACAATGGACCCTTCTCAGAGACGAATCATTTGACAAAGCTTCAAAGAATTTATGAATATCCATAAGAGACCAGAAGTATGAAATTACTGTGTGAAACTGAAGACCTCCTGACATTTCCATGTGGAAGTATCACATTGCAAGCTAGCTATAGATCAGGATTTTTATGCAGTATGCTCTTAGATATGCCTGTTTAGTAGGACATAAAGGCTCGGATAGCTTAGCGGGGGGCAGAAAGGTTAAAGCATACCAAATAAGGGAAAATATTTTCTAATTTAGTACCCATATTGTGATTGTGCATTAAAGACATTCACCCCCTTTCAAAAATCACATGCTGTAAGTCATACATAAAATCAGCCATTTAGCATTCATAAGGTGGTTTGTAGGACTCTACACTTCCACTGCACCAAGAAACAATCATTCATAACAGCAGAATCTGTAATAACGGAGTCAGAAAACAATACAGAGAGCAGTTCTGGTTTGTCTTTCTCTCCATTCTTTTTTTTCACAGCGACAGGAGCTTGCCCTGAGCACATGGAGCAGGCAATGAACCTGCAACTAAAAGCAAAGCAGAACACAGTCTGAAATACAGTGTATTACACATGTGGCTGTTCTTGGAAGTCAACCATCCCTGCAAGTTATTCTCAGGAGGCATGATGTACTTATAAGCACTTAGGAAATGTGTTACACTGTGACTGGAACCAAGATGAAATAGCAGTATTAAAAGAGATGGTTTAGTTTATGTAGTGGCCAACTATGCCATTAAACTAGAACAATGAAGATGATAGGGAGGCAGGAATGTTCTCCTGTGTGATTTATTCCTTTCCAGTAGCAGTGGAAATTTTTTCCTATAGGCCTGAAAATGACCATCTGCCAAAGAGAAGTCTGAATTAAGATGTAGCAGAGTTCTGCTGGATGAGTCACCTCGGGATGCACCGTCTCAGGGAGCAGAGATCGCAAAGCACTTCGGCAGAGCAGGTCAGCTCAGCCTCCCAGCCTGGCAAAGACAGTGCCTTCACGTTACTGCTGCCAGGCATTTCAGCAAGGGGAAAACTAAGGCTTGGCAGTCTGCTCAGAGATACACAAAGAGCCAGGAGCAAAACAAAGGTCTCCTCCATCCCTTGGCTTGCTGTGTCAATCCCAACCCAAATCCCACCCCCTGCACTCCCCTCTTTGCAGCCTAGCAACCCAGCAGCAGGACCACGTGAAGCCACGTGGACTGCACTCCTCGCAGCTCCATCCCCGCAAGAAGCCTGCGCTCCCTTCCTCTGCAGGGAGTAGCAGGGCACACTCTGGCCTCCTGTCGTCCCCTCCAGTGCTTTGGTTCCAATCTCAGGAAGTCCATATCAGAGGGCGGCCCCAGAGCAACGCCACATGTGAGCAGGGACTTGCACTGCACAACAGCATAGATGCAGGTGCTGAAAACCCCCCAACAGGTTCTGAAAAGTGGAGCCAGGTCCCCGCAGCAGGCAGTGGCACAAATGGGTCACACTAGAGCAAGGCTGAAAGCAGCACCAGACAGAAACATGCGGATTCCCGGCCTGCCAATGTGCAGCGAAGGCCTGAGATTTGAATGTACAGAGTGCACTCCAGCACTAAATGTCAATGGAACAGACACCAAACTTCCCCACACTTCCCTTGCACTGGGAAGAAAAAGACCAGCTGAGTGCATGCAAGTGTTTAGCAACCTGCCTCTGCAGCCACTGACTGTTGTTTCACAATAGGAAATACGAGCAACCGCCCCAGCTCTATACTCCCCCGTGAGCACCCACAAAGTGGGCCAGGTTCAGGAGAGAAGGAGGACCAAAGCTTCACCCAAAGGCCCTGTCAAGCTCCTAGCGGGGCAAGGGCCACCGTAGGATGTATGCAGCAGCAGGCACCATCTCCAGGAGTGAGAAGTGGCCCGCACAAACCTCTCCACAAGACATACCAGCAGCAGCTTGCTAATCCTGAGACAATTACAGCTTGCAAGCAATGAGGAAGCCTGCTCTTGACCCAGGCATTGACTTCTCCCCTTTTGAGGGGCTCTGAAGTGATTTCCCGCCGGTGCTGCCTCACTGCGGGGAGAAGCTCCACTCCAGAGGCTCTGTGGAGCCCAGATATTGCAGCAGAGCCCTTCACAAGCACAGAGGGATGAGCAATTCAAATGTTTCCACTCCAAACTAAAGCTGCTGCTTTCCTGGCACTGAGGTTCCCACAGGGATCAGGCATTGCCCACTCAGCAATATTCCCTGGGGTGCTGCCAGTTTGAAGGGACACCTTTAGGGAACACACACTTTGCCTCAAAGTTGCTCCCTCTTGCCTACTGTGAGTAAAGCCCTAATCCCTGGCTGCATTCGAACACGACTCGGAGGAACGAAATCGGGGTCTCTGTGTCAGTGGGTCTGCCAAGTCTGCATGACAGCGCAGACCGTACGGCCGGCTCTAACTGCTCCCACTGCCTTGTTTGCAAGGAGAGGCCAGGCAACAATAGGGGAAAAAACACTGTAAATACAGGGCATTCTATGAAACATCACACACCAGCTGGATGGAGGATTTGAGGAGAAATGGAATAAATTATGTGCAACTTTTCTTTTCAAACGTATGTGATGAGTCGGTGGGATTCAACCAGAAGAGAGCTCCTCTAAATCTCCTAGCCCTAACAGCGTGCTTGAGTAGACCCATCGTGCTATGTGAAACAAACTGCTGATCTTCCTCACACAAAACACAGCAGCAGGAGACAGGCTATCACACGCAGCACTGCCTGAAGCGTGCTGGCTGTGTCAACAGATTACCTTGCTTCGGACTGTCTGGGCTGTTATTAATAGGTAACTGATTCAGCAACAACAATGCTTTGGAATTAAACGTGTGTGTGGTGTTTTTTTTTTTTTAATAAAATTATACTAACCTATTCAGTTTAATTGGCATGTTAAAAACATAAAGGGAAAGCAGATGTGATCATCACAGATGTGCAAACTGCATGTTAATAACAGAAAGCATCCCCACTCCCATGGAGGATAAAGCAAAGTTGTATTTTGCAAATGAAATCTTGAGTGTGGCTGCTAATAAACCTCCCCTCAGCGTGCGTGCACACGCAGCGACACAAAGCTGCAGACAAACCAATTTCACCAGGGCAAAGCCTTTTAAAGACCCAGCTGGCTGTCACTGCTGCAGCCCCAGCACCCCTCGAGTCCTGTCAGCCCCACTCATCACCCCGTGCTGGGAAATTAAGTGGGTGTCCCGCACAGTCACTTAGTGGGGAACTAGGGCACGCTGCTCTCGTGTGTGCTGAGCCAAGCGCCAGTTCCTGCAGTACAAAATCCAGGGGCTCATTCTCCTTAAACTGTGGCTGTCACGGGTCCGTGCCTCGCACGAGGACCACGTCACCCTAGCCATGCTTCGCTATTCTCACAGAACACACTGTTTTTTGCTGTCTTTTCCTTTTAAAGGCACTAGTTTACAGAATCTTCACTGGTGGATTGCCTCTGCCAAAAAATCATATGCAGAAAGGCACTAGCTCGTGATATCCTGCCATAAAGAGCAGGATATCTTTTCTTTTCGCAGATAATTTTACACAACTGCTTTCTCTTAACCTACTCTTCTCCTTGGTGTTATTATTCATGCCACCAATCTCCTGTTCAATGTATTCAGAAGACTTTAAAAACACCCTAATCCCTTCTAAACACTCACCCTGTGGTGCCTCAAAACACCCTGTTCACGGAAAGCAGCCTAAGGCGTCATTGTTTTAAGTGTTTCTGCCACCTGCTAAAAAAAAATATAAAAAAGTCACCTCCCTAGTTACAGAATTTATCCTAAAACCTTTCACTGCTCCTTCCACACACCTGCCACCCCACAGCCCCAAATTAAGCCAGGATTTTTACTGACATGTACTAATTACCTGAAAATAAGAATGATCTATTCCGTTTCCACCAGCTGCCAGTTGTCAGCAGTGGCTGGAAGTGATCAGCCTTGCTTAAAAGAACAACAATAATAATCAAAAAAGAAACCTAAGCAGAAAAATAAAAGGAAAGTAGTAGTCGTCCCCCCCAAAAACACAAAACCTTCAAGATTTTCACTGGATCTCAGGTGCTGCCGAGTGTGCTTAGAAAGGACTGAAGGCAGACAGATTTGAATGGACTGCTCAGTTTTGTTATTGCAAAAAAAATAAGTTAAAAAAAAAAAAAAAGAAGAGATTTAAAGGTCTACCCACGCGGAAAAAAAAATAAATAAAAGGCCAACCCTGAATTAAGGAACAAAAATAAAATAAAGTCAGAAACGCAGCCCCAACACACCGACTGTCTGCACTTAAAAAGAGAGATCTACAGGAGTAATTTAAATGATTCACCTGCTGCCAGTTTTCCTCCAAGGATGGCAAAGCTGAGAAGTAGCCGGTGTCGTGGACAAGCTGGAGTTCCTGGAATATACTATAACTAGCCAAGACATCCATGCTGCTGCTGAGCAAAAAAAAAAAAAAAAAAAAAAAAAAAAAAAAAAACAAAAAAAAAAAAACCTTTTTTTTTTTTTTTGTTTTAGAGGCTTCCTTGTAAGCAGTAATAGATTGAACTCCCCCTGGTTGAGGGAGAACTCAAAGTTTTTTTTCTCAAGGAAGTCAAGG
>NW_010584675.1:656233-667909 GCF_000705375.1 Tinamus guttatus | reverse complement strand
CGCCTTGTGGAGGCACTTCCATGGCAGCTAGCGAGTGTCGCAGTGGGCAGCGCAGCGGCTTGAATTGCAGGGCAGCTAATGAGCACCCTGCCGGATTAGGGATGATTGGGTTTAACCCGTAATCGTGGTTTAGGGCATCTACAAGTCTCAGGGGGCTTTGCAAGCTGATCCCTGGCCAGACACAGGAGATGTTTGGTGAGAGCAGGACGTGCCCTCTCCAATCACAAACACCATCCCGCCAGCTCAGGTCCCTGGGCTGAGGGAAAAAACAAAGCCCAGGGCCTAAAGGGAAGGCTAGAAATAGCAGGGGAATGGCCCTAATCTGTCTCTGGCCTGAAGTTTTTTGTCTCCTGCCATCCTGAAAAGGCATCCAGCGGCCCTAGCGCGTAACAGGATTGCGTTTTCGCTTTGGGGCAGGAGTCCTCATCTGCTGTGGTTTGCTCGTGTGTTCTAGGGTTCTTTTATTTCTTATAATCACGGTTATGATGCAACTGTGGCTGTTCACATTAGGATCTGCCTCTGTCTCCTCGTTTTCAAGACAAGAATACTGGGACTCGCAGGGCTGTCTTAGCGGAGCTCTGAGCTAGCCATGTTTTTGGTTCCTTCTGCATTTTATTCCCTAAACCTACTAATTGGTATTCAACGATACAATAGCAGCAGTGCCCAGGTCCCATCTTCGCTATGTTTTTCCACCTGCAGAGGAGCAGTGTTAAAAATACAAATTTTATCTGTTGGTTACGCACTGTCATCCTGGTATCCCCAGCCCGGGAGACGTGCCCGTACACCTCTCACCAGGGTTCAGGTTGGCACAGTCATACCAACCCATTGGTCCCATGCACGAGGATTCTGCGGCCATCGGGGAAGGCTCTCGGGCGCTTCTACAGCACTAATAATAGTAGTGAGCTGCCAGGGAGATCTCTGAGCATCGGGGGTTGCCTCAGGCTGGACGCCGACCACTTCCATCTGGCTTCACACAAAGTCACAAAGCAAGTCAGGGCCCAAAATAAACCCCGGATCCTCTCAGATCGCAAATTCAGGTGGATCCACCCTGGCTTTGGGGATCGAGAGCCACAGCACTGGGAGGCTCCGTCTTGGAAGGAGCGAGGGACCATGATGGGTTTAGGGTTGAACTTGTTCATCTTGAAGGTCTTTTCCAACCATAATGACTCCATGATTCTATGGATTTGGGGCAGGGGAGTGGCGAGGGCCTTTCGCAGTCCTACCACAGCGAGAGCTGTTGGCGACTCGTCTCCCTGGGCTGAAACGCATGCATAGATTTTTCCTTGTTTCTGTGAACCAGTTGGCTGAATTCTGCTCAAAGGGAGACGTTTTCTCTTCAGGTGCCACACCGAGCTTTTCCAGGTGATTCCTGCAGAAACTTGTGCTTTATTGCTGCTGCAAGCTCCATCTCTCGGCTCTACAGTAAGCTCGCGGCGTTTGTAAAGTTTGATTTGTGAAAAAGAGGGCTACGTAGTAGTAATAATTTCTGTTACTAGCATAAATTGGGTTAGGACTAATAAATTCTAGAATTTTCTTTGTTTCTTACTAATGAATTCCACTTTGAAGTGGGGCCGGTCAGAGTGCATGAGAGACCCCTTTATTTTTTATGTGTTTTGTTCTGCTTTGGACAAGTGGAACATGAAATCAGTGTTTTCATAATCCGTATGGGACAGCTACCATTAAGGGTGGGTTTGGTGCTTGTTCTCAGAGCTGTTTTCTTTTAACCCGTGCTTGCAAGTCAGGGGCGTCGGTCACTGTTGGCGTCAGGCAAGGTGATTTTGCTGCCTTGTCCATCCATCCATCCATCCACCCACCTGTCCAGAGTCAAGGACAAACACCCTGTGTCAAGCAAGAGAGCTGTGAATGAAGCACAGCGTTTCCAAAAACCAAAGCAAGTCCAATGAGCGCCCCTGTTAACCCTGTGCATCTAATCCTCCCCTCGCCATGTGCGTCTAATCCCCCCGGGTTACTCTGCTGCACTCCAGATGATGGGTCACAAAAATACTAGTACAACTTTTAATTTTTACACCCGTAAGTGAAACATTTTCCATCGACCGATGTTGCTGTTTATCTCAGAGAGGAGAGAATGTCTCCAAACCGGGGTTTCCCAATGTTAGGTCATGGTAAAAAGAATCTAGGACTACGACATAAAGTTAAATACAGGCTTGTTGAAGAAGCTGGTGTTTCTCTTGCAGAGCAGAGGAGACAGCTGCTGAAACAACGGCAATGTTATTGCAGCAGATTGATCTTGGGATCAATCCCGTTTGTTTTCTATGCTGGCAATCTCCCAGGCAGAGGGGCTGGGCCGGTGGGAGAGCAGCATCCAGCCCACGCAGGCGCTCAGGTAAATCCCTCCCAATGGGCAGGCCATAGAGCAGGGTTTTCCCTAAAATACCCCCCCATGTAGTCACCCCGTGTGGCTGTAAAGGATTAACACAGATGTTAGTTATTTGTGTCTGAATTTGGAGACGCTCAAACAGAAGGCAGGAAAAGAGTCCCCAGTATATCTGTGGTTTTTGCTTTTACATCTCGAGGCATAAAGTATGCTACCTGCGGGTGAAAGGCAGGTTATCTTGATTTGCCAGGAGGCAGTCTAAGTGGTCTAAGCATTTGTTTTAATAAAAGCCAGCCGTCATAATGCCTCGGATTAAAAAAATGGCCTCTGTCAAGCATAGAGACAGATTTTAATATAGAGCCTTAGTTGCGTGGTCACTGTGCTGGGTGCTGCGAGGGAGCGTGTTATCCAGCAGCGCTGTACACAGAGCAGCAATGCAATCCCTGCCCAGGACTGCAGGAAGCGGGAAAGCCAGAAATCCTCCCAAAGGTCCTGAGGGACACGGTTCAGCCTCGGTGGCCGGAGAACGGCCATCGGCTCCTCGGAGGTGGAGCATCCATTGCAAGGGAAGCAGCTGCTGCCCGGAGTGGCTTTGAGGAGTAACCGTGCCAAAGCTGCCTCCTCGCGCGGGCTCATGCAGCCTCCTGGCTCTGGATTCCAGCGGGAACGTCGGTGGGAAGGGCTGCTGGAGAAGGGCAGGCAAAGGGAAACCAGCCGTGCAAACGGGTCCCGTTCCTTCTCCGTTGTGCGGGGGCCGCTCAGGAGCCTCCCAGCGCCGGGACCACTGGATTTTCCTCTCTCGTTGAAATAACGTGGCCTGCATGAGGGAGGGAGCAATCGCCGTTAGGGACTGTCAGTTGACAACAGAGAATTGTCATTTCTGTGATGCAAAATAGTTACTTGAAATTCTCATTTTATTCTATTTTCTCTACTAATTATAAATACACTGTCATCAGAGTTAGCAGTTTATTGTTGTCCTTATCCAGAGGGTATTTAATATTATATTTAATTTTTCATATATACTATTGTGTTTTGACATCTAAGCCAACTGTCTTTCATCTCCGAGAAGTGAAACAAAATGAAATTAAGATGTCAAGACAGAACGGTTCACTGTTTATTGCAATTAAATATTTTCTTGTTTCCAAATCAGAAAATTTATATTAATTCCTTCGAATTAAATAAATAAATAAATAAAATAAATAAACTCCCTGCTGGGCAAAGCCAACACACTGCAGGGTGCGAGGCTCAAGGATGAGGGCCATGTTCCTGCTTTGGACGCTCAGGTTAAACCAGCACTAGTGATGAAGAAACAAACAGGAAGGTTAAAAAATCCAGGCGTTTTGCATGAGTACACGAGGGCTGTGCAATTTGGGCGAGAGGGATTGTCTCGCTGCGGGTTGGGACAGAAATCTGCCTCCGGGGACCGGAGTTGCCGTTACCGGTGTTGCTGTTTTGTTGTCTGGTGCTTTCGAATGATGCTGTGATAATGGCGCTTATATATCACATTTTGATGATGCTTTTTATTGACTTAATGTGAATATTATTGCCATCGTTTATTATGGGGAAGTATCTCATAGTAATTGAAATACAATATGGTGCCATTAATCACTGTGAGCGCCAAGTGCTAACTTTGAGCTCTTCGTGGCACATTAAATGCTCCTCTAACCCTAGGACAGTTTGACTTGTGAAAGGCCAGTGCTTGGGACTCGCCACTGTCACCCTGTGTGCCGTGGCCGTGGTGTTTCTGCCATCGGAGCAACCCCTTTTCTTTGACATTTTGGTGAAAGAGACCGGACTCGGCGGCTTTCCGAGGTGCAAACCGAAGGAACGACCGTTTGCTGTTTTTTCTCCTTGGAAAGGCAAGAAGGAAAAAAGAGAAAGAGGTCCAGATACTGCAGTTGTACGCAAGGATAGGTGAACCAAAGCTCATTTGTTTTCATGGGTTCACTTTGCGGGGCCCACGGTTAAATGTTTCCTGTGAAAGAGCAGAGCGAGGGCCTCCTCCAGTGCTATGTGCTGCTTTTATTGTCAATATGTATTTTTAATAAAAGGGGAGCGACGGCAGCAGGTGCCTGAGCCCTGTGCCGACCCTGACATTTATCAGGCAACACCAGTGTCTCTTTGACACCACCACCACCACGTTTCATAACCAACAAAAATGACAAGATGGGGAAAAATCCCAGGATATCTTCAGGACCCTTCTCCTTCTCCAGGGATGTTTTAGGTCCTCCTAGCCCAAACGTGGCAAATTGACCTTCACTGCGGGCGTAAAGGCTGCCAGTGGGGCAGGATGCACCTTCCTGTGAGCAGATCGATGCTGGGATGATGCTGCACAGGAGCTTTTATTTCCAGATGAGAAACGAGAGTAAAGCACGTGCCACAGCTATTGATTCTGCGGATCTGCATATCTGGGTCTCCGTGTTTGATGTCTGCCTTGCGTGTTCGTTGCTGAAGAGCCAAACGTGACAGGATTTGTTTTTTTAAACCCGGGGGCAAGTTCTGCCCGGCGCATTTAAAATAAGGGTTCTCTGAATTATTGAATATGTCAATAAATAAAGCGGAGGAAGCGGGCAGGGAAAAATCCAGAGGCCCTCGCTGAGAGGAAGTTGTAGACACTGATAGTAGGCTGTTACGGCAGTAAGAGGAGAAAAAAAAAAAAAAAAGGGCAACTTAAGGAAAGGGACAGAGAGTTGAAGCGATTGTCTCTGCCTGTTTTCCTCGGGTTTGATGGAATTGCTAGCTGGAACTTCTTGTTTTCCTGGGAGCTCCCGTCCACCTTGTTGCAGAGGGTGAAGGATAACCAAGAGCTTAAATCACGAGTGAACAAGCTGCCCCCAAAAAGGGAAAAAAAGAAAAAAAGAAGGCGATGGTCGTCCCCGTGCTGAGGGGGAAGCCGGGAGGTTGAAGGGCACCGGTGCCGGGGCAGCTGCCGGGTATCGGTTCGGGGGGATGATCCCAGCGCCGGCCTTTCCGCAGCGGCCCCGGGATGCTTCCTGGCAAGGACTTGCCTGTGCACCGGCTTCTCAACGCACCAGGTGAGAAGAGAGCTCTTAGCCAGCAGATAATTTCCTTGAGTAAATAGAAGGGGCAGTTTTGCTGTTATGTTGTAACCACCGTGAATGGAAGAGGATATTTGGGAGGTTACGCGTATTTCATATTAAGTAAGCGAAGTTGGGAGACACAAAATAGCAGGGTTTACTTAGCTGTGCAGCGCGGAGGGGGCGAGAAGTGGGATATTAGGAGCTGCGTGCATAATAAGGCTTGTGCCAATGGTTGTTGGGAGCAGCAGGGGGAAAATGCCCTATTTATTCAACAAATAGGTCCAGCATCCCTGCCACTGTCCTGGACCAGCAACGTTCCCTGCAGGGCCTGACCCCAGGGCTGTGGGGGGAGTCCCAGGCCCGCCAGCTCCTGGAATGAGGGCTGCTCTTCCCCACCTCTGGTAAACCCAGCCTGGCAAAGCCTTTGGGGACCCGTTTAATAAAACGTGGCATTTTGCAGAACATGTGTCATCCCATCGCCAAAACGATCAAGCCCCTCGCGCGCCTCTCCAGAGAGGCTGCCGGAGCAGCCACTTAAACGAGCGCTGCATTATTTACAAGTTTTGCAATTATTAAATTAGCGTCACATTCATTGGGGTTTTTGTTTTGTTTTGTTTGCGAGACAGAGCTGTAATTTAAGCAACACATTCATCAAGGCTGAAATGGTGGCGCCAATTATTTTAACATTCATTTGCCCGGGCAGCTTCCTCTGCATCTGCTGCTTCCCTGCGCGCTGCAGACTGTGGAAGCGCAGAAAAAGCCAGGATTTTATTTGTGCTCTTCGGCAGTAAAAGGGGATGTGTTTGAATGCAACACGGCACAGGCAGCCCCACGTTTCCATCCGGTCCTTGCGGCCTACAGAGCAAGCTGGGATGGTTAAAAAAGGCCATATGGGTTTGGTAGCACAGGCTTCTTCACCCAGAAATCACTGAAAATAAGCCCACCTGTGTTTTGTTATTTTTTTTAATGCCGGACGGGTAAGCTTTCCTGACCATAAGATCTGATCATTTATTTATGCTCCTTGTTCAGGGAATTCATCCCACATCAACCTCAGCCCTCTGCCTTTTAGTCCAGTGTTAGGACTCTGGTCCTCACAGTCATGGGGTTGTCTTAAAATGGCACGTCACAAAAATCCAGAAACTGAGAGCAAAGACCCACACTGAAAGACAATAAAAGTCAAAAATGCTGTTCGAAAAGGACATTTTGCCGAATTCCTCTAATTTTCAGGCAACAACAGGCAAAAAGCAGCAGCGCCTGCGCTGTGGACCCGGGGCACAGGGACGCACCCGGGGCACTGCAGTTTGGGGACATAGGACCGATATTTTGTGCCGCTGCCAACACCGCCCCCGGATGCTGAATTTCGCAGGACAAACCCCCGCGGCACCATGAGGCTACACAGCCGTGGCCCTGCTCTCCTCATTAATCTGCAATAATGAGGCCTATTTGACAGGTTAACAGCGGTGGCACAGGGTGATTGCCCAGGAGACCCACCAGGACCCCTGATGTGTCTGAGCGGGTCCTTCTTTGTGTTCAGGAGCAGTCTGATGAGCAGGATTTGAGACATTCCAGGTTGGTGTTTTCCAATGAGTTTCTGACTCGCTGCATCAATGTCTTGCAGCCCACGAGGCCCAGACTCACCTGTGTGTGTTTTTTGGCTCTCACCCATGTCCTGCAGCAAGGGTTTGATCCATGTACCTGCCATATCCATCCTCTGAGCGCTTAACGAGGTATTCCCATTTTTGCTTTTGTCTCCTCCTGTCTTTATTTTTCTATGTTTTTTTGTCCAGCAACAAAGCAGAAAACGAGATAAATAGTCATTACACGTGAAAGAAACAAGTTTTCTGAACCAAGATTTTAAAGATTTTTTTTCTGGAAAAAAAAAAACGCACACATACAAACAGCACCAAACAAAACTGTTCTGCTGTGAGGCCTGTGGAATGGAAGCAAGCCCAATATTTCAGTTTCCATTTCATGGAAACGGTTTCCCACTTTCCGAGCAGCTATGGCTAAAGGATTTGCCATCAGTAACAGAAGCAGCTCCTCATCTGGCCAGGCTTTCGCAGACAAAGGGGAGGCCGCTGCGAGGCGTTAAATGCAGATAATGGATTATCACAGAGAAGTGGATCTCCAGGGGCCCGGAGCAGGACATCTGCACGGTCCTGGGGCTGCCTGCTGCCGAATTTGGGGGAAGAAAGCAAATATTAACCGGCGCCTGCTCTGAAACCAGAGCGAGGGAGAAGACAAGGGATGAGGGAGTGAGACTAGTGGAGCTAGGAGAGCCGCAGGAAGCCAAGCAGAAGCCAAGTAATAAATTATTGGTGAGCGGGAGGAGCGGGGCTTTCCAAGGCGGCTTTGACAGCAGCGCTAGCAAATCCCCGGGGCGAGGAAGAGCCTTTGCAGCAGCTCTGGGGGGTGGCAGAGCAGCCCTGCGGCCCGGCGGGGCAAAGGGGAAGGATCTGGGTGGCAACAACACGTCTGGAAGGGAGCAGCGAGGAGCCTGGATGTGGCCAATGGAGATGGCTTGGGTCTGGTGGGAACATACCGGCATGGTGGACACCCGCAACCAGGGGTGGTTTCAACCCATGGACTCATAGGGCCCTGTTGCTCTTCTCTTGATGGGGATGGATGGGCCTTGCTGGCCGAACGCAGCATGCTTGAGCTCATGGGAAAACGCATGAGGGTCCTGCACCTGGGCAGGAATAACCCCGGGCACCAGCACAGATTAGGGCTTGACCTGCTGGAAAGCAGCTCCATGAGCGGGATTTGGGAGTCCTGGCTGACACCAAGTTGCCCATGAGGCAGCAACGTGCCCTCGTGGCCAGGAAGGCCCATGGGCTCCTGGCTGCAGCAGGAGGAGCGTTGGCAGCGGGCGAGGGAGGGGATCCTGCCCCTCTGCTCAGCTCTGGGGAGGCACCTGGAGCACTGGGGGCAGCTCTGGGCTCCCCAGGACAAGAGGGATGTGGAGCTGCTAGAGAGGGGCCAGCTGAGAGCCATGAGGATGATTAAAGGACTGGAGCATCTACCTTATGGGGAAAGACTAAGTGAGCTGGGCCTGTTCAGCCTAGAGAACAGAAGACTGAGAGGGGATCTGATCAATGTGTATAGGTTCCTGAGGGAAGAATGTAGGGAGGATGGGGCCAAACTAGGCTGTGGAGGCTCCTTCTCTGGAGATCTTCAAACCTGCCTGGCTGCCACCCTGTGCCCCTGCTCTGGGTGTCCCTGCTGGAGCAAGGACTGGACTGGATGGTCTCTAGAGGCCCCTTCCAACCTCAACCCGTCTGTGGGTCTGTGCAAACAGCGCTGTGACTGCTGGGTAAGGCTGGAAAGGGACCGGGAGCCCCCAGGGGACGGCTGGTGACGCCACAGTGGCGCATTAGAGAGGGCTCCCGCGGCCACCAAGTGACCGGCACTTTACAGGGGGCTGAGATGCAGGAATGGGGAGAAAGGCCAGAGAGCAAATTAAACAAATCTCAACATACGCAGATTTATAACTTAGTTGGCCAGTTGTAAAAAGTTATTTCCCTTGCAGGCCGGGTGCAAGATGAGCACTGCTCCTCTCCTCGCTTAGCAAGTGCTGGGCATATTTGATGGTCACTTGCAACAGAGCAGCTGAAAGACCCAAATGCTTCGCTCGCTATGCACTTCCCTGTGCTGAAACTCTTATTTCTCACCATTTCCTGGGAGAACTGAGCTCCTGGTGACAACACTGGGAGCAGGATACCCTTGAGAGCAGCGTCGTGCGCCTTGCCAATGCTTTCATGCTAAAATCCCTGGGATGAGGACGCCAGGTGACCCATGGACTCACTTTTTTTCCACAGTGTTTGCGATCCCTGGTTCTGTTTTGGCCCCTGTGATGGCAGGGCAAGAAGACTGCTAGGAGATCAAACTGAAAACCATGTGTTGTAATGAAAGGTAATGAAAAACGGTTTGCAAAGAAATGGCTTTTTGCTTACAAAAAATCAATGGCAGCTTTAAAAAAAATAAAATATTTCCTCAAAAGTTTAATGAGAAAAAAAAAACATTCTCTGATGAATGCAAGGTTTTCATCAGATAAAACCTATTAATATGACCTAGAAACCTTTACTTATTGGGTTAAAAAAGAATTACTCCAGTGGCCTTTTTTTCCCTCCATTTTGCTGGGATCCAGAGCAGGCGATTTAATAACTGTTACAGCCTCCATGAGGAGATTCCCCACTGGAAGTGGAGCTTGCACATCTCCCTCCTCTGAGGGAGAGTGTTTGGATATGGTTCCCCGGGAATTGCAGCAGGAGCAGCACATTTAGTGCTCTTGTCTGCTCTGGATGATGCAGAGTGAAGTGCAGGGGACAGAGAGGGGACCAAAGCTTGGCTTTAGAAGGACTTTGTCATCGTTGTTGTGTAGATATCATGGTACTTCTTTGAAAGGGGGGTCCTTGGCCTTTGTTTCCTGCTGCATTAACACCCTTACTCAGGAGGAAGGGAAATAAGCAAACAAACAAACAAAAAAGCAAAACACAAAAATGCAGAGTATAACTAATCTGAGATGATCTGTGCAAACTGGGCAGCTGAAATTCAGATGAGAGCACCTCGCTCTGGCCCAAATGACTGAGGGGATTTCTGCTGGGCTTTCCTTGTCCGTGCTGAGCCATGCTAACCCGCCAAGGCCGCTATCCGCAGGCATGTGGGGCTGTGGTGTCTCCCAGTGCCATTTCCAAGTGTAATCCCTTGCTGTTTTGGAGCAGAACGTGCCCATCAGGTCCCTGGCGAGCTCCCGCTTGCTTTCCCTCTGCGCTTAGTTATTAGCGCAGTAATAGACACCCCTCATCCTCCCTCCTCGCGGCACAGAGCCCAGAGCATCACCAGCCTTTTGACCATTTAGATTTTCCCCATTTCTGCAGAAATTTTCTATCCCCAGAATGATTTTTTTTCCTGGAGAGTTTAGGCTTAGGGGACAAGCACAGCTCCAACCGCCCTGCCTGGGGCCGGATCCATCGGATTGAGCCTGAGCTTCACTCTCAGCTCCCAGGGCTGGCCCAGAGCTGCCAGCAGAGACAATCCGGGGAAAAACATCAGCTGGGGAGCTCTAACCCAAAATCCATGGGCCGGGTGGCGACACGGGGCTGGCGAGATGATTAGCAGCAGATGGCAGGTATCAATTATTTACCGTTTATGTACAATAAAAGAAACGCGCCGTAAGGCCGGGCCAGCAGCAGACAAGCTCCAACAGAATCTGGGAGCATATGGAAACAAAGCGCAGCGGTTTAAGGGGCTGTAATAAATGTGCGCTGCTCGTTACGGTGCCCCCGCAAGAAATGGTAAGCCATGGTGAAGTGCACTTAAAAATAAATGTAACATAAAAAAAGAAATTAGGTACACAAATAACTTTACATCCAGGCACTTATAAAAGAAATCCTGTTTGCAGAAGCTAATTAGAAAAAAAAAAAAAAAAAGGAGGCTCTAATGAGCATCGCTTTTCCTTTTCTTTACCGCCAAAACCAGGCTGAAATGCTAAGCACAGACATAGGTGTGTGTAGAAGGGCAGAAACAACTTGATGCTGGGATCACAGTTCCAGATAGTTTTTGGGTTTCCCTGCTGGGGACACAGTGAAAATGCTCAGCGGTTTTGATGGGGAAGCAGGATCAGCCCTGCCGCATCCAGACGTCACACAGCTGGGAAAAATAAAATCCAAATTCCGGGTGGTTCAGAACCTTCCCATCAGAATGGCATTAAAACGAAAACTTGGCATCCAACATACACTCTTAACGCAACGGCAGGGCCTCGCCAGGGCACGTCGGGGCCAGGCTCTCGGCGCGGGCCGGCCCGCGGTGAGGCCTTGCAGGCCGAGCGCGTCCTGCCTCCCTCCGCTCGCCCTCCGGCCCCCGGCTCCGCACGCGCGGCCGGGCTCTTCCCCGGTTCTTTATGGCGTTTCATTAACGCCGCCAGAAGGCGATGCTGCCCCCTTTCCCGGAGTGAAATAAATGCGCTTTTTTATCGCTTCTGGAAACGCTGGAGCAGCTGTCAGGGCAACTGATGGATTTTCTCAATTACGGGACTTGTGGAGCATTTTATACTTACATCCTCACCGAAGTCTAATACACTTTGTATGGCGTAGGAGATGTGTGTGTGTGTGTGTGTGCACGCCTCTTATCTCCATGCATCTCCCTTCCTAATAATGATCAACTTGCCTTTTTCCCCCTAATTTCATAGACTCATAGAACCATTAATGTTGGAAGGGACCTCTCGAGGTCATCTAGTCCAACCCCCCTGCACACGCAGGGTCACCTAGAGCACGTGGCACAGGACTGCGTCCAAGCGGGTTT